>CM068765.1:7151983-7366195 GCA_035084275.1 Hydrolagus colliei | reverse complement strand
TGGCAACGGTATTTCGCCCACAATTAGTCAATTCACTTTGAGGTATATCTGTATGAAATACAGTAAAAGCCTGTTTATCCATGACCCGATCAATCGTAACTTCCATATAACTGGCACCAAAAAAAAGTCAGCATTCGATTAACCGGAATTTATCCAGCACAATGTATTTAATAAATAAATAATAAGTGTGTGTGTGTATATCTGGCACGCGCTTTAACCGGCATTGGCCAGGTTGCGAGGGTGCTGGATAAACGGGCTTTTACTGTACAAGGATGACTGATTATTATTATTATTATTAAGCCTGATTGAGCTTTGGATCATCTCTCTCTGTGAGCCGCTGTGTTTGGTAGTTTTCTTTCCCTGCTTAGCCTCTGCTGCGCAAGCGAGTTTGCGAATTTTACATAAAAGCGTTTGCCTGAATGCAAATTGTTGTACAGTTCCAGTGGTAGTTTACGTACCAAATTGCAATGGCCTCATCAGAGCACAGAGGAGGAAAATAAACTGTCGGAAAAAATGTGTGGTATCCCGATTTCTTTCCATATCAGGACTGGCCGAACTGCGTAAATTGATCTGTGCCTCAATCCTGGCTTCAAACCCTTGTCTCAAAGCCGTGCGGTTTTGAAATTCTTCCATGGAATACTTGAAATATTTAGACAAATCCCGACTGTTGTATGTGGCCTCAGACTGGAGTTACCTAACGTTCTGAGCGATCACTCTGACTTCCTCAGTGTTCATTATGAATTCCCCCTTTTTCAAACTTCCTCCCTCTGTGCAGCCACTGCTGCAACGCACGGAAATTGGGGAACAATCCCGACGTGCTCACACGTGGCCTTTAATTAGATTTCCTGTTCACCTCCGTGTGGGGGGAGCGAGTTGGGTGGGGAAGAGTTGTCAGTCAATCTGCATATCCCCATCGCTTCTGGGACTGATGTTTCACTCTCCACCTCCAGTCCGAGCTCAAGGCCCTGGTTGACCCTTTTTGGTTGGCCAACATGATAAATTCACGTTCTCTCGATTTGTGGCTTAAATCTAATACAATTTTGTTATTTCTATGATTATTTTGTTGTCCAATGCTGCGCTCAACTGCGTCATGCTAATTGACTGCTGTGCGCCATTGGCTGCCGGGGCTTGACCCCACAAAATACCCAGTCACTCACTCATCAGTATATTCTGTGAAGCGCTTCGAGACATCTCAACGACACGATAAGATGGCTGCATCAAATACGGTCCGGTCTACAGGTAGAGTTTCAAGTCTGTCACTCTAAAAGAGACAGCGAAAAGAATTTTAATAACTTAATTCCTCATCAGTTGGTGCGTGTGTGTGACAAAGAGAGATACCCTTATGTCTCCTGTTCGCAGTTTATGCGGTAAATAAGGGCCACCCTCATGTCACTCTGGTCTGCTCTAGTTGATCACGACCCAATGGGAATACGCACAACCTCCTGCCTTGGGGAGGGAGGATATTGAAGGTTTGAAAACAACACAACAAGATTTTATTTACTTAACTTCCCCTCTGTTCCTCCACCCCCCCCCCCCCCCCCCCCCCCACCCACCACGCACTACATCATTTGATCTCAGACCACAAAAATCTTGGCAACTCGGAGCTGTGACCTGGTAAGCGATATAGCGTATTGTAGTGTTGGCAGTGGATTTGCTTGTTATTGATCTGCTTGCCCTGAGCAAGGGTTTCACTCTCTCTCTCTCTCTCTCTCTCCAGCAAGTGGATCACTGGTTTCAGTAGATTTCCTCTCAGTACGCCAGGCGTTCTCTAATCCCTTTCCGAATTTAGATTGTGGCGACTGCTGTCAGATGGCAGGTGGTTGCGTTCGTAATAATAATAATAATAATCCTTGCATTTGATATAGCGCATTTCACATCTTCTAGACGTTTCAAAGCGCTTCACAGTATACTGTAAAGTGAATTGACTGTATGTTTTGGGGGCAAAAACTCAGCCAGCGCGCACAACAGGGCCAACAAACAGTCATGGATTGAGTAACCCAATTTTTTGTTTTAAGGATTATATAATAATCCTTGCATTTGATACAGCGCTTTTCAGGTTTTCTAGACGTCTCAAAGCGCTTCACAGAATATACTGTAAAGTCAATTGACTGTATATACGTGGCCGAAACGCGGCAGCTAATTGCGCACAGCAGCGTCCCCACAAACAGTCGTGGGTTGAAATGACCGAGTTTATTATTATTTTGGTGGGGAGGGATTGTTATAAGGAGTGTGGAGTGAGGAAATTTGCTCAAGGTTTCGCTCTGATCTGCTTGGATTCAAACACAGGACTCAGCTTGTAAAGGCGAGTGCTCTTTAGCTACTGAGCTACACGAGGGGAGCTCCATGAATTTCAAGTTTAGCTCAATGGCCTTCGGGGACCGGTGTGAGTGATGTGTGTGAGTGAGTGAGTGTGGAGATCCGGCAACCTGTTAAACAGCCACAGGATAGTAACTGTGTAACTGGAATGGCAGTAAAATTAACAGCCTTGCCCAGCACTCCCCGTATCTCACTCCAGACACTAGCAGGCCTGGGGGATTGTCAGCGGTCACTTCAACTTATTATAATTCCTTTTCTTTCTTATGGGGCTGATATTGTCCTGAACTTCCATCTTGTGTTTAAAACCGGGGCCCCAGGTCCACTTAATATCTCTCTTCCTTTCTCCTTCAGCACCTCACAACCCATCCCTTTACTGTGGTCTCTTGCTTCTTCTGCTCCTTCCCCTCCCTCTCCCCCCCCCTCCGGCCCCTCCCTCTTCCCCCCCTCGGCCTCTCCCTCTTCCCCCCCCTCGGCCCCTCCCTCTCCCCCCCCTCGGCCCCTCCCTCTCTCCCCCCTCGGCCCCTCCTCTTCCCCCCTCGCCCCTCCCTCTTCCCCCCCTCGGCCCCTCCCTCTCCCCCCCCTCGGCCCCTCCCTCTCCCCCCCCTCCCCTCTCCCCCCCCTCGCCCTCCCTCCTCCCCCCCCTCGCCCCTCCCTCTCCCCCCCCCCTCGGGCTCCCTCCCCTCTCCCCCCCCTCGGCCCCTCCCTCTCCCCCCCCCTCGGCCCCTCCCTCTCCTCCCCTCGCCCCTCCCCTTCCCCCCCCTCGGCCCCTCCCTCTCCCCCCCTCGGCCCCTCCCTCTCCCCCCTCGGCCCCTCCCTCTCCCCCCTCGGCCCCTCCCTCTCCCCCCTCGGCCCTCCCTCTCCCCCCTCGGCCCCTCCCCTCTCCCCCCCTCGGCCCCTCCCTCTCCCCCCTCGGCCCCTCCCTCTCCCCCCTCCCTCGCCCCCCCTCGGCCCCCTCCTCGGCCCCCCCCTCGGCCCCCCCTCGGCCCCTCCCTCTCCCCCCCTCGGCCCCCTCCCTCACCCCCTCGCCCCTTCGCCTCCCTCTCCCTCTCCCCCCTCGGCCCCTCCTCTCCCCCCCTCGGCCCCTCCCTCACCCCCCCCCTCGGCCCCTCCCTCCCCCTTGGCCCCCCTGGCCCCCCCTCTCCCCCCCTCGGCCCCTCCCTCTTCCCCCTCGGCCCTCCCTCTCCCCCTCGGCCCCTCCCTCTCCCCCCTCGGCCCCTCCCTCTTCCCCCTCGCCCTCCTCTCCCCCGGCCCTCTCTCCCTCCTCGCCCCTCCCTCTCCCCCCTTGGCCCCCCCCTGGTCCCCCTCAGCGCCCCTCGGCCCCCTCCTCGGCCCCTCCCTCTCCCCTCCCTCTCCCCCCCCCTCGGCCCCCCTCGCCCCCCCTCGGCCCCCCCTCGGCCCCCCCTCGGCCCCCCCTCGGCCCCCCCTCGGCCCCCCCTCGCCCCCCCCTCGCCCCCCCCTCACCCCTCCCTCTCCCCCCCCTCCTCGGCCCCTCCCTCCCTCTCCCCCCCCTCCTCGGCCCCTTCTATGTCCAGGGAGTTATAGAAACACAAACATTGTTATTGTATTTTGCCCCTGTTTCTTTTGTTTTCCCTCCTCTGAAAGGGGAGGGAGGGAGGGACGGAGGGAGGGAGGGAATCAGGTTGCTGATTAGCCACTTTTTTCCAATCTATAGCCTTGGGGAGAGCGGCGAGGGAGAGATGTTTGCTCGGTGTGCGTGTGTGGATGTTCAATTCTGAAATCTAAACCTGGTAGCGCACCTGCTCACCCCAGCGCCACTGTGATATATTCCCAATTGTACACTGTTCCAGGTGTGAGGCGGGTGAGTGTGGGGGTGGGTGGGTGAGGGTGAGTGTAGGTGAGGGTGAGTGGGTGGATGGTAACGCTCCAATCACTGAGATACAGGACTCCACAAATGCATGTAAAACCTAAAACAAGCTATCTTATCTGGCAGACTGTCAGAATGATTTACCACCCAGAGTTTGAGGCTGCTGGCAAGCAGACTGGTCTGCAGATCTGGAGAATTGAGAAGATGGACTTGGTTCCTGTGCCCAAGAACCTGTATGGAGACTTCTTCACCGGAGATGCCTATCTGGTGTTGAAGACAACCAAACAGAGGTCTGGCAGTCTACAGTTTGATCTACATTTCTGGCTGGGTGAGCAGTGTCCTTTGTTACTGTTTTTTTCTCTCTGAATCCTTTTTTTGGGGATGAAGGATTGAACGCTGCTTCTCAAGATCCTCCGCTTCCATTGCGCCATTACTCACTCTCCTAACCCCACCCTCCCTATCCTCCACTCTTCCTCATCCTAACCCCCAGCTCAGGGCCAAACCCCAAACTGTGCAATGCCTTGGGATGTCCTCCGGATGTGGACGGCGCTGTGTAAATATAACTTGTTGTTGTTGTTCCTTGGGCTTGAGCCAGCGGAGGAAGGGAGGAACGTTCTTTGCTTTAGTCACACCTTGTGTTTGTCTCACTGTGCAGGGAGTGAGTGCTCCCAGGATGAGAGCGGATCTGCTGCCATCTTCGCTGTACAGATGGATGATTACCTTCAGGGAACCCCATCCAGTTCAGAGAGATTCAGGCTCATGAGTCCAACGCCTTCCTGTCCAACTTCAAGTCCGGCCTCAAGTATAAGGTAAAGGTTTGGTATTAACATGAGCAACAATAAATAGTTGCAGTTTACCATCAAAACCAGGTGCTATTTTGGTCTTGGCTTTGGTTTATAAAGTGACTTTTTTCTCCCCCCACCCCCCACCCAATCTCCCATTCTGGAAAGCAGGGACACCTGTCACACTGCCCACAATTGTTGCTTCAGTGTCCATCCATTTCCCCCACTCCCTCCACTCCAACGCTCTTATTGGTTTACACCATGTCTTAACCATCTGGGAGAAAGCTTGCTAATCTCTGTAGCTCTTTCATTGAGTTGTCACCCTTTCCCTGCATCTGTTACAGGTCGGGGGAATCGCATCCGGGTTCACGCATGTGGTGACCAACGAGGTGGACGTCCAGAGGCTTTTCCACCTGAAGGGACGGCGAGTGGTCCGAGCGACCGAAGTCCCGTTGAGTTGGGACAGTTTCAACCAAGGCGACTGCTTCATTGTGGACCTGGGAGCTGTGAGTTTCGGACATTGCTTCATACTTCATAACTGACCTAAAGCTCCAGCGGGACATAGTGCAGAACAACATGAGTGAATGGGGGATTGTAGATGAAAGAGAGAATAATCGATCCTAAAGTAGTACAGATATGCACAAACCAGTTGGTCTTGGACTTCAGTGTTCATTGAAAATTGCTCTAACTTATGAGTTCAAAAGTGTTGCCTAAGTCAGGGGGTGGTTTGGTTGTCGAGGAACAGGAATATTTAATAATGATACAAATATTTGTGTTTCCCTTCCATTTTAATAATAATTCTTGCATTTGATATAGTGATTTTCACGTCTCCTAGACGTCCCAAAGCGCTTCACAGGATATACTATAAAGTGAATTGACCATATTTTGTGGGTAAAGCGCAGCAGCCAATTGCACACAGTAGTGTCCCACAAAAAGTCGTGGATTAAAATGACCAATTTATTATTGAGATTTTTTTTTGTGATGGTTTATTACCAGACCTGGAGTAAGGAAACTTGCCCAAGCTGGGAATTGAACTCGGGTCTCTCGCTTGTGAGGCAAGGCTACTTGGCTACAGGACTCCATGATGCATATTATGGAGGGAGTGGGAGGATCAGTTGAAATGGGGGGAGGGGGTGGTGTGGTGGTGGCAGGATGAAACCAACCCATGGACCACCCTGAGCTAAGTATCTAAACCCATTAACTAATCACTATCCTCTGCTTCAGTAGCCTAATCATTTATAAAGCTCTTCAATTGGTAGTGACCCAAGTTAGCAGATGGCAGGTAGATTGTTTGTGTATGTGTGTGTCTCTGTCTTTCTCTCTCAATGGGCAGATCACTGGCTGCCAAATATCGGGTAACAGCTCTTTTGAAAGGACCACTCTGTCTTCGTCAGCCAGGCACCGTTGAAGATCATTGAACCTTCTGATGCATTGTTAGGAGCGCTCATATTTGTTAATTGGCAGGATATCAGATCGCAAGATTTGCAAAGAGCGTGCGCGCGCGTGTGTGTGTGTGTTGTGGGAGTGCTCCACGTGAAGGGCTCTATATAAACACAAGTTGTTTTTGTTGTGTCTCACAGGACATCTTCCAGTGGTGCGGATCCCAGTGCAATCAGTTTGAACGGCTCAAGGCCACCCAAGTTGCCAAGCGTATCCGTGATGACGAGAGGAGCGGACGGGCCAAGGTCCACGTGCTGGACGAGGGTCAGGAGTCGGACAAGTTGGTGGAGGTGAGGCTCTTGACGACACTGTGGTGGTGGCCTTCATCTCAGGAACTCTCTCATCATCCCCCTCTCGCGCTCACTCGCCCGGCAGTGGAGACGTTCCGGTCATTGCACAAATTCCGTTGTGTTGAATACAATCATTTTGATTAATATTGTCTGTTCAAGTCTTTGACCATAAATAACTTTGTCCTTTCAGGTGCTGGGACCCAAGCCTGACCTGCCTAAGGGAACCAGTGACACTCCCGCGGATACAAGCAACAGAAAACTGGCCAAACTCTACAAGGTATCACCCATCAACTTTACTATTCTTTACTATTCTTGAAGGGAAGAACTCTGCCCTTCAAATCCTGCATTCGTGATGAGTTTCAAATGTTCCTCTTGGGTCTTGCCCAGGTAACATAGAGAGTTGCTATGTTGACTTGGGTCAGATATGAATGAAACAACCCAAGTATTCTTCAAAACTCCTCTTCAAGGGAGATTAGATGCTAACGTAAAGCTATGTAATCCTGGTAGTTGCTAATCCCAGGTGAGGTGGATCTACCCTGATACAGGCACTGGTGTATTCACTGAGGTGTGATCAGCGGGATAATTGTAAGATGAGAGCTCTGGAGACATTCCTTCGCTCATCATAATGATCCACACCTCAAGTTTATAAACTCCACACCTTGTGCACGGCAACATAGGATACAGATGTACTCTATTGGCTTCCATTTATTTGATTGGCAACCGCATTTTGAACCGCTAGACACCAAAACTCTGGAATTCTCTCCCCCAATTCCTTCTTCTACCTTGCCCCCATCCTTTCCCATGCTTACGGTCACCTCCTTCCTTTGTCTGGGTGTCAGGCTCTACCAATGTCAAATGCTCTAATGCTGTGTGACGGGGGCTGTGAAAATCAACTTCTTGTTCTGCGACTGAGTCTCTATTCCACCCCCGAGTTGAGAACACAAACTGTAACCTCTCGGTAACAGAAGGCAATGGATTGAAACCTGTATACGGTTTGGGTGGCATGTCGGTGTTGGCGGGAAGGATTGCGTTGGTGGCTCAGTGCCTGAATAACCAACCTTCAGCCTTCTCTCTGCCCTCTCCACACACAGCCCACCCCTGCCACTGATCCCAGCCCTCAGCTCGGCTCCAAATCCTTGAGTGTCCAGTGACCTGGGACACCCAGGCTTCTAATGTGAATGACGCTGTGTAAATGTAATCTGTTGTTGTTCTCAGGTGTCCAACGCCTCTGGTAGCATCGAGACCACTGTCATAGCCGAACAGAACCCATTCCGTCAGGACCCTGCTGGATTCCGGGGACTGCTTCATCCTCGATCATGGCGCCAACGGAAAGATCTTCGTCTGGAAAGGTTGAGGGCGGCCACCAAATCGCTTGGGTGGTGTTTTTATTTTTTTTTAAAGCAGAAATCTTAAGGAATTTAATAATAATCCTTGCATTTGAGTATTTCTTTTCAAAAAAAACGTCCGGGCTTACGGGGTAGGAGCGGGGGAGTGGGACTAGTTGCTCTTTCAAAGAGTTGGTACAGACAGGATGGGCAGAATAATAATAATGATACTAATCCTTGAATTTGATATAGCACTTTTCACATCTTCTAAATGTCTCAAACCGATTCATAGAATATACTGTAAAGTGAATTGACTGTATTTTTGTGGGCGAAACGTGGCAGCTAATTGCGCACAGCAGCGTCCCCCACAAACAGTCATTGATCGAAACAACCAATTTTATTATTGTGTTCTTTGGTGGGGAGGGAATGGCCTCCTTCCGTGCTCCGACATTCTATAAAATTCACGGTGAGAAGACTGTGAGGGTGGGAGTTTCAGTCGGATAAACTAAATGGGCTGAAGGGCTTTCACCGACTCAGCTCTTGCCTTGGAGAACATGACCGTTGTGGGTTGGGTTGGGGGAAGTCCTACTCTCGATCCTGACTAGCTTTCAAGCGCAAAGAGTCCAAACCCATTCTCTCTTGGAATATCTAGGTAAAGACGCCAACACAGAGGAACGCAGGGCGGCTCTGAAAAGTGCTGAGGCATTCATCAACCAAATGAACTATCCTAAACACACCCAGGTAAGTCAGGCACCAACCTGATTATAACAATAACAATATTAATCCTTGCATTTGATAATGATCCTTGTATCTTCGAGATGTCTTAAAGAGCTTCACAGATATACTGTAAAGCGCGGTGACGTATGTATTTTCTGGACAAAACGCGGCAGACAATTGTAAAGTGAATTGACGGCATAGTTTGTGAGTGAGTAATAAATGATGCATTTATTAAGTGGGTAACCCCATATCATAAATGGAAGGATATAAAGGGGGCTTGGCACAGACTCTATATAAAGCACAGATGGGCTAGAAATTTAATAATAATCCTTGCATTTCATATAGAGCCTTATGACGATTTGGAGACGTCTCTGTGCTCTTCGCGGGATGCACTGTAAAGTGGTTTGTCTGTGTGTTTTATGGGCGAAACCCGTTGGCCAAATGTGATTAGCGACGTGCTGCAAACAGGCGCGGATTGAGTGACCAATCTGACACGGAGATGAAAGGGGAGAGTGGGGCTTTGAGCTGCCCCAAATCCAGCGGGGATCCAACTCGATTTGTGGGACCGGGGAGGGGAAAGATGGCCTGCAAAGTGCGATCAAAGAGGTGATTACCATTGTAAACGCTGGAATTGGTGGTTCAGCCATCAGTCTGTTGGGACGCCGTCGTTGTTTCTTGATCGATTCAGGTTTCAGGTGGTCGCAAAATTCCTGACAGTTTATAAACCCCGCCTTTGTTGGTGAGGTGTCACCGAGCAGAAACGGCCGTCTCCCTGAGCATTTGTGGTTGTGTTTGCTCCTCCAGGTGCAGATCCTGCCTCAGATGGGGGAGACGCCGCTGTTCAAGCAGTTCTTCAAGAACTGGGTGGACCCGGACCAGACGCGCGGCCTGGGGGTCGGCTACGTCACCGGGAGCATCGCCAAGATCCAGAAGGTGCCTTTCGATGCTTCAGTGCTGCACGAGTCCTCCGCCATGGCCGCCCAGCACGGGATGGTGGATGATGGATCCGAGAGAGAAACAGGTCAGCTTCCCGAGAGGGTCAGTGAGTGTGGGGGTGGGGGTGCACCCGAGTTGGTGGTGGACTGGGAGTTTGGGGGTGGGCGGGCTGGAGTTGGGGGTGGGCGGAGTTAGTAGATGGGATGTTCGAGGCCCAGAGTTGGGGGGGGTGGGGGGGGCGGGGAGGCGGGGGGTGGGGGCGGCGGGGGGTGGGGGGGGGCGGGGGATGGGGGGGCAGAGTTGGGGATGGGTGGGGCCCGGTGCTGGGGGCAGGGGTGGGGAGCAAAGTTGCAGTGGGTGGGCAGGTCCCGGGGGTGGGTGGACCTCAGTGTGCATTGGTAAATTGTTGTTGAATTGGAATCCTGTGGGACTGAGCTGATGGCCAGGAAGGGTTGGGCGGAGGGAAGAGGTGGGGGGTACATTAGACTGGAATGTTTGCCTTTCTTGATGTAGGGCTACACCCCAATTCTGTCCCTGACTTTGAGTGGAGGGGGGGGGGGGGGAGGGGGAGTGAGTGAAGGATGGGGGAAGAATATTCGCTGTTATTTTTTGAGGTGGGGAAAGGAAGAGAGAAACTGTGTGGAATGTTTCTCTTGCGGAGGGGGTAGAAACAGAAATGTAATCTTTTAAACTGAACGTTCTCAGATCTGGCGTATTGAAGGTGGTGACAAGGTACCTGTGGACACCAGTCTGTATGGGCAGTTCTACGGAGGAGACAGCTACTTAATCCAGTACTCGTACACCTCCTCTGGGAGAAATGGCCACATCATATACAACTGGTAAGTCTATATAGAGAGAGGGGGGGAGAGCTTATCAAATATTGTTTTGTCTCCATATTGATAATATTAATCCCTGCATTTGTCAGAGCAACTCATCACGTTGTTCCGGCGGTTGCTGTGGGGGAGGGGGGGGGGGGGGGGGCGGGGGCGGTTTGCTGGTGAGTTGGTCAATGCGTCTCTTGTTTATCAGGCAAGGCAAGGATTCGTCGCAGGATGAAATCGGAGCCTCTGCCATCCTGTCCATTCAGCTGGACGACGAGCTCGGAAGTGGCCCCGTGCAGGTAACGGTCGATCGCGATTCCTGAGGTGATAACCGTGACCGCGTTCTGAGCAGCGGTGGCCGTCTCACCAACCGGGGTGGGGGGGGGTGGGGGGGGGTTGGGGGGGGGTGGGGGGGGGTGGGGGGGGGGGGGGGGGTGGGGGGGGTGGGGGTTGGGGGGGTGGGGGGGAGTAGCCGTCAGTCCCTCCAACCGGCCTTCGGGCCGGTACCGAGGTTCAAACGAATCTCTTGCTTTTCCCACTTGATTGGAATGTTTGCCTGATAGTTTCCTGGTTCCTTCTGGAATCTGACAGGGCTCCGGCACCGGTCATTGTAGTCACAACTAATAATATTTTGTGCCGAACAATTAATAATAAATCATGATAGTTCATGGCAATAATTCACAATCGTTTTGTACAAGGTCTTTCCACAACGACCTCGATGGGCTTGGACATGCACCGTAAAGCTATGCTGTAAAGCAGTGTGACTGTGTACTCAGTGGGCAAACGCGGCAGCCACGTCCCGCAAACAGCCACCGGGTTGTCTGATCACTTACTAAATCCCTACAGGTGCCTGGCCGCTGCAGTGTTGTGACCCAGGTACCAGTGTCTGACTGTGTCCACATCAGCCTTTCTGTTTTGAGTGCAGCCTGACACACTAACTTCCTGTTGTTGGCATTTTGTGCGGTTGAATGCTCAGCAAGCGATGGTGCACGTTTGAGCTCCCCTGACATCAACAACATATGATATCAACAACAAATCGATAGCAACGTTTTAAGAGAGAAGGAGATCATTATTTAGGGAGGACAGGTTTGCAGGGCTGTGGGGAGGGAGTGGAGAGTGGGATTGATTTGGATGGGTCTTTTCAAAGAGCCGGCAAAGACACAGCGGCCTCTTTCTGTGCTGTATGATTCTGTGATATTTACACAGCGCCTTTCACGTCAGGAGGATGTCCCATGGTGACGGAAAGTCAGGGATTCGCACTGACTGAGCTGATGGTTGGGATCAGGAGGGATGGAGGGTGGGTGTAGGAGGGTGAACAGCTAGACTGGAGGTGGGAATATAGGTATAGCCCTGGACGTGGGTGTTACTGTAAGAACACAGAGCTGGGCAGGCTGGAAAGCATGGGGTTTGTGTGCTACTAATCTGTCCTGAGTTTGATCCTAATACTGCTCACACTAATAATAATACATTTGATATCGCTAGCGCCTTATCACATCGTTGAATCGCCTCAAATTGGCTTTGTGTTTTGTGAGTGAAATGCGGGGCCTAATTGCGCACAGCGATGGATTGAGTAACCAAATGATTAACTTGACAGCCACTGGGATGAAATGTCAGACGACTGCCTCGTGTACATCATAACAAATGTACAAAATAATTCTTACATTTACATGTGGATTAACATTGTGTGTGTGTGTGTGCGCATGTGGATCTCCAGCCTGGTGTCTGCCCTGAGGGAGGCACGGTGCACTGGTCTCGGCCGGTCGGATCTCACCGTTCCTCCTGAGCGCTGAGCGGCCAGCAAGCGGTGATGGTGTTTGTGGTTTTTTTTTTTCGCCGTTTAAGGTGCGCGTGGTGCAGGGCAAGGAGCCGGCTCACCTGATGAGTCTGTTTGGAGGGAAGCCCTTGATCGTTCACCAAGGGGGCACTTCGCGAGATGGCGGCCAGACTCCCGCTCCAGACACTCGCTTGTTCCAAGTGCGAGCCAGCAGCGCAGGATCCACCCGGGCCGTGGAGGTGGGTGGGCTTATTCATGATAATAATACATAATCAGAACTGATAATAATCCTTTTTGATCTAGCACCTTATCATTTCACCGAGACATCTCAAAGCCCCTTTGAAGCGACTTGAGTATTTTTTCGGGCGGAAAGCAGCAGCCAAACGCAGCCTCCCCCCCCCCCCCCCCCCCCCCCCAAACAGTCGTGGATTTAGTGACCAAATTATTATTGGGCGGGGGGAAGGGAGGGATTATTACCCTGGAAAGCGATCCGACAGTCGGCCAACAACTGGGTTCCTTCTTACTGCTGGGTAAACAGGAGCCCGTTGAGTAAGGAAACTTTCCTGAGATTTCACCCCGTCAGGGAAGCGAACTCAGTTCCTCTCTCTTGCGAGGCGAGTGCTCTAACCACTAGACTGCAGGCTATTCTGGGTGAGGGGGCTCCCAGCATGTTGGGTGCATTTTACAACAAATCTCATTTATCCTACTGCCCTTTGGGAGGGCAGTTTCCCAGAGTGTTTAGCAGTGGTGGGGTCCCACTTACCCTGTGAAATGCCTCTTATGCCTTCAGCCTTGTGGAGCAGTACTGTGTGCTGCCACTAGGTGCCGCTGGTGTCCACGTTCAGAGCATGCAGGCGAGTTGCTGTATTGCCTAAGATACAACACAACATAACATTTTCACAGCGCCTCTCACAGTTGGGGATTTGGGATTTAGACCTGAGTTGGGATCAGGAGGGGTTGGGGGGCAGGAGAGTAGGGGTAAGGAGGAGGCTTGAGATGTACTTTAGAACATAATAATCGTTCCACTTGATGGATGAAAATGTAGCCCCTAGTCTGGGTTTATAACAATGAGTTTCCACCACATGCTACTTTATCTATTTTATCTACAACCCTTTCCCCCCCCCCCCCCCCCCCCCCCACCCTCTCGCCTTCCTAGATTGACGCGATCGCCTCCAACCTGAACTCAAACGATGCCTTTGTCCTGAAAACTCCTGATTCCTGCTTCCTGTGGGTTGGGCAGGGGGCCAAAGACTCTGAGAAACAAGCAGCTCAACAGCTGCTGGAGATCCTGGGGCTCAGCGCCTCTGAGATGGCGGAGGGCAGCGAGACAGGTGAGTGACACTCCGGTTCCCGCCACAGCCTTACTCCTCCCTCCCTCTGTGAGTTCCTAACAACCTGTGCACTCTTTCCCCTCACGGGCTCCAACCAGCTTCGCGTCCCCCCCCCCCCCCCCCCCCCGTGCCACCATTGGCAGGTGGGCCAGCCTTCAGCCTCTCTACCCCCAGCATCTAGAACTCCATCCCATAGTCCATCTGCCTCGCCCCCTCCCTCCCCTCCTTCAAGACGCTCCTCTTCGACCATATCCATGGTCACCCTCTTACCCCTACCCGGCCTCCACTCCTCCTGATCCCAACCACCAGCTCTGGTGCGGATTTCTGACTGTCCTGCGCCTTGTGATGTCCTCCTGACCCTATTGGGTCTAGAAGCTTATTCCACCCAGTGTCCAAAGCCAATGCTAGTGTTGGGGGAGAAACCAAGTCAGTCACTGGACTAATCTTGGACTAGTTGCTGGGTGTGTTATTGGATTGCTCATGCTTTACTCTGTGCTCACTCTCTCTCTCTCTCTCTCTCCATCGCAGATGACTTCTGGAATGTTCTGGGCGGGAAGGCGGACTATCGCACCTCTCAGAGGCTGAAGGACAAGATGGACGCTCACCCCCCGCGTCTCTTTGCCTGTTCCAACAAGACCGGCCAATTCACTGTGAGTCTGACCTCCTGGAACTGTACATAGTGATCCAAAAAAAGCTAGTCCGACTCCAGCAGTAACCCCAACGCACCCCCCTGGGCTTCCCCCCAAGCCTTGGTTCTCACCAAAAAGCGTCCCTCCACCGAGAGAGAGCGCATTCCAATCATTTATCTCTGGGATTTCTATGTGAGGTTGGGATGCATGGAATTCTCAGCTTGGATTGGAGACTCTTAAGCAATGGTGACGGGTTTCTTTGCATGGCTCGGCGCCTTAATCGCTTCACCACAATGTCTCAAATCGCGTCACAGGACTTTTATTCCCATGTGGTGTAGCGACTTTTCATCGGTGCTCAGTACAATATTTAAACTGTATAATTTAACCCTCTCCTTGCCTCCCCCAAAATGTCTTCGCTCAGATTGAGGAGGTGCCTGGCAACCTGACCCAGGATGATCTCGCCACCGACGATGTGATGCTTCTCGATACCTGGGACCAGGTGAGGTCTTCCCAACGGCCTCCCCCCCCCCAACTCCGCCCCTGAGTTAACTCTACTACACGCCCCCCACACTGGGAGGGGCGGGTGGCTTAGAACAATGGTATATGGGGAAGGAAAACATAGGGAGTGTGGTAATTAATGATAACTGTGCTGTTCACGTCAGAAGGAAGGAAATCATCGCAAAGCATTTCACAGCCTGCTCTGTCAAGTGTATGTAGTAAGTGTTTTTTGTCAGCGAATGCGGCAGCCAGTTTGCACATGGTAATATCCCACGTTTACAATAATAATAATCCTGGCACTTGATATAGCACCTTATCATGTAGTTGAGACGTCTCAAATCGCTTCACAGGATACACTGTAAAGTGGAGTGACTGTGCATTCACTGGGCGAAAAGTATCTCGGGCATCTCCGCGCTCCCCCCACCCCCCTCAGTGAGTCACCTGCTCAGCAAAGTACAAGAGTTCAGCTGACCCCCATCTCATTTCAGGTCTTCGTCTGGATTGGGAACGATGCGCAGGAAGAGGAAAAGATGGAGGTGTCAACTTCTGGTAAGAGTTGGGATCGAACGGCCTGAGTTTAACTTTTTTTTTTAGCTTTTACGCGTTCGACCCTTGTCTTCCTACCATCAGGGGGGCAGGCCTTTCACTCTCACCCCACCCCACCCCATCCCACCTTTGGAACTCCATCCCACATTCCCTCAGTCTTGCCCCCTCCCTTGTCTCCCTTGCCTCCTCCTCTTCGACCACGTCTTTAATCACCCTCCTACACTCACTGGCCTCCACTCCTCCCGATCCCTGACTGTCCCAGCGCCTTGGGACGTCCTCTTGACATGAAAAAGCGCTGTACAAATATAATATGTTGTAACCCAGCCCCTCACCCAGTGCTTGTGACATGTTTTTTTTCTCTAATCTGCCCTTGGCCAGTGAATGGTTGTGAACGGTGTTAAACTGAGCTATTTCAGGGCCACATGTACTGTTAACATCTGGCTGTGAGGCGGAGAAATAGGTATCGCTCAGTGTTGCTGAGGGAGGTCGCGGGATCTACGCCTTGTCACACCTGGTACTCTCCACAGGGAGGTGTGAGTAGAGGAGAAGGAGACAGGTAGAGATGAAGATGGCAATACAGCTGGGTGATGAGTTAGGAGCCAGTGACTGAGCAGAGAATCAGTACCAGGTGTTTGGTGTGAACTGGCCTGACAAGAGGCAACTTGGTAACGTGTGTATTTTCTCTCTCTCTCTCTCTCTCTCTTTCACCCTACAGCTAAAAAGTACATTGACACTGATCCCGCCAACCGGGACAGCAGAACACCTATTGTGGTCATTAAGCAGGACTTTGAGCCACCCACATTCACGGGTTGGTTCCTGGGCTGGGACTGCGATTACTGGAGTGTTGACCCTCTGCAGAGGGCCCTGGCTGAACTGGAGATGTAGGACATTGCTGTCTGCCAACTTCAACACTTTTTGAATATGTTTTTGTGGGCGAGGGTGGGAGTGGAGTGGGGCTAACCTCTGACTAGTGCCTCCCTACCCTTCCACATCACTGTAGCCGTGCAATAGAACTTGACTCTGCCATGGGCAATATAATCTGTGCTTCCACAAAGCTTTCTTTAATAAAGGTTGACATCCTAAAGCCAAATCTTTAAACCAGTTTACTTGCGTGAATGTGTGTGTGTGTACCTGCGTGTTTGTGCACACCTGTCTTCGTGACCCACTCTGCCTTCCTTCACCTCCACAACATTGCCTGACTCCGCCATTATCTCAACCCTCAGGCCACTGAAACTCCCATTCATGTCTTCATCATGTCCAGGCTCGACTATGGCGTCCGGCGTGGAGGGCGCTATATTAATCAATGTTGTTGTATGCCAACGCCCTGCTTGCTGGCATCCCAACTCCTCCTTCGATAGGCTGCAGATCATCAAGAACTCTACAGCCCATATCCTCTACTGCATGAAGCTCCGTGACTCCATCTTCCCCGACTCCAATGGCTCCCCATCACTCAGAGGATTCAATTCAAGATCCTGGTCCTTCACCTTTAAAGCCTTCCATGGCCTTGCCCCATACTATCTCTGTGACCTCCTAACCCCCTACCAATCTGTCCACTCTCTCCGCTAAACGGTCTCTGGCTTGCTCCATGTTTCCCGACCCACCATCAGTGGGCGAGTGTTTAGCCACTCTGCCTCCAACCTCTAGAATTGCATCCCGCAGTCCCTCTGCCTCAACCCTCGTCGGCCTCCTTCAAGTCCCGCCTCAAGACCCTCCTCTTCGCGGTGCCGTCGGTCACCCTCCTCCACCCCTCCCCGATCTTGACCTTAGCTCAGGTCTGAAACACCAGCGTGTTCGGACATCCTCCTGAAGTGAAAGACGCTATACAAATGTAAGTTTGTTTTTATCGTGTGTTTGTGAATGTGTGGGTGCGAGTGTGTGGGTGTACCTCTGTGCATATGTGTATGCAAGTGTGTGTGTGTGTGCACACCCATGCAAACATGATTCACCAGGAGTATAGTTGAGGTTCATCTTTACGCTGAAGTGTAAATGTACCGAGGTTCCATTTGCCTGTTCAGGTGAATGTTAAAGGTCGCCTGGTACTATTCACGATGAGAAGGGAGTTTCTCCCTCGCAGTTTCCTGGCCTACAATCTCCTAGATAACATTGCTCACTCACATCATGGCTGTTTGACAGACATTTCTGTTCACAAACGGGCTGCTGCATTTCGCCCACAAAATATAGTCACGCAGTCACTTTACAGTATATCCTGTGAAGCGCTTTGGGACGCCTCGACGACTTGATAAGGTGCATCAAATGCAAGGATTATTATTGTTGTTAGGTTTACAGAGTTGTTGGAGTCGGGGGAGTGGGGGGTGGGGGGGGGTATGTGGGAGTTTCTGCCTTTCTGGGGATTGCTGAATGCCCCCCGGGGCCCACTCTTGCTTTGCTGTCTGACCCAGATCTGCTTTGAGTTTGCACGGATTGGCTGCATTGCACAATCCTGAGTCTCTTGTCAACAAGTGAGCAGCTGATGGAAAATTCCTATCCTTGGGAGCAAATGCCAGCAGAAGAGTAGCCCTCCTCCTCCAGGTCTCGGCTCTGTACTCGACTCTTTCGTATCCGAAAGAGGTTTCCGAGGGATGCGCGTTTCCTGGTGAATAACTCATGTGTAATTGCTGCACTTTTCAGACTTAATTATCTCTCAGGATCTTTCCCGTTTAATGATAACTCACGAGACGAGACGCACGAATCGGGTTAGGGGGAATTTCACTGCGGTGCTGTGGTAGTAAAGTTCTCCCTCTGCTGGCTGAAAACGCCCTCTGATACATACATTTCCAATCCCGGGCTCTCACTGACCACCATCTCACAGCATCCTGAAAAAAAATTCATCCTACAACAAGAATACAATCACATTTGTACAGCGCCTTTCACTATCAGTGGGGCTGGACAGTCACTGATGGTGTTTTGGACCCGAGCTAAGGTTGAGGTCAGGGAGGTTGGAGGGAAGATGACATTGACGAAGAGGAGGGTCTTCAAGGCAGCTAGGGAGGAGGCGAGGAGGAGGGATTGTGGGATGGAATTCCAGAGGTTGGGGGCAGAGTGGCTGAAGGCTCACCCTCTGATGATGGGGTGGGGAGCATTTAACTCTTGTGTCCCAAGTCAGAAATAATAATAAATAATAATAATAATACTCCTTGCATTCGATACAGCGCTTTTCACATCTTCTAAACGTCTCAAAGCGCTTCACAGAATATACTGTAAAGTGATTTGACTGTATATTTGTGGGCGAAACTTGGCAGCCAATTGCGCACAGCAGCGTCCCCCACAAACAGTCGTGGATTGAAGTGACCAAATTGTTAGTATTTTTCAGAGATTATTTTCAGGTGTGTAGAGTAAGGAAACTTGCCCAAGATTTCACTCTGCCTGGAATCTAATCCAGATCTCTTGCTTGAAAAGCGAGTGCTCTAACCACTGAGCTACGAGACTCCGTTAGCCTTATTTTTCCCCCACAAGATAATTAAATGTTGTGCAAACACAGCATTTGATAACGTCTCACGGTCTCACACCATGGCAGTGCCTCCGTCTGTATTATCCTCAGCTCTCGGCTTTGACTTAAATTCATAAGGATTACATTGGAGGAATTCAAGGGGTGTTTAGCTTGCTGTCAGATGTTGAACTTTAATGTGGGTGCTTTCCCACATGATTCGTCATTGCATGTTGCGAGATAATAATAATCCTATGATATATTAAACCAAAGAATACACTGTAAAGTGGATTAACGTTAATTTGTTGGCAAAACACATCAGCCAATTGCGCACAGCAGTGTCCCACAAACAGCCATGGATTGAGGGATTATTACCCCCGGAAACGCGATCGGCCAAACGACTTAATGCTGCATAACCAGAGACATGTGAAGCAAGGAGAGTTGCCTAAGGGATCGCGGCCCCTGGGAAGTGATTCAAACACGAACCACTAACTCAGGGTGTGATCAAGATACTTGACTGGAATTATTGCGTAAATTTTTCCCTTGTGTTAATTGAACTGTATCAGAAGGCATTGAATCATCAATTACAACCGAGGGCAAAGTGTAGTGGAAACAAGATAGTCTCGACACTCGGGCAAAAGACATTAAACACATACTGCATGTGTTTACATTACCCCAATCATGTCAACATTCCACAACTGTGGAAAGAGGGAACAAAGCCAAATGATCACTGATAAAAGGAAGAACAGTGATCCCACTTAGTGTTCAAACAATGACAACATATATTCAACAATGTTGAAAGAATGACAGCATTTTGCCCACAAAATATACAGTCAATTCACTTTACAGTATAGCCTGGGAATATTATGCATATAGGCATAATAATGTTTGATAGGCATATAATATTATTATTATTATTATTCACAAATAGCTTCACAAATACTCTTTGTCTTGCTCCTTCTCTCACTTGAACTCTTTCTGGCTTTTTTCCAACTGGATTAAATTCCCCCACCTCATGAGATCTATGAAGCATTTCCCAAGGACGTCATAAACTTCCTGTGGTGTAACTTCAGCACTGCCTTCCATCACGTCCGCAATATCCTCCATCTCTGCCACTACCTCACCGCTCAGGCCTCCTGAAACCCTTACACACGCGTTTGTCACCTCGAGGCTCGACTACGGCAACTCGCTCCTTGTTAGCCTCCCCAACTCTTCCCCTTACAAGCTGCAGATCATTCTAAACTCCGCAGCTCGTGTCATCTCCCGTACGAGGCTCCGCGATCCCATCACCCCCACCCTTGGTTGGTTTCACTGGCTCCCCATTCCTCAGAGGATCGAATTCAAGATCCTTGTCCTCTCTTTCAAGGCCAATCACGGCCTTACCCCCCCTCCAACCTCTCTGACCCGCTGACCCCCTATCAACCTGTCCGCTGCCTCCATTCGGCAGGCTCCGGCCTGTTCCATGTCTCTCGCCCAACCTGCTCTAGCATTTATCAAAGGCAAGAATTATTATTATTATTATTACTGTTCAGCTCAATGAATATAGCATCTCATCACATTGCCAAGACATCTCAAAGTGCTTCACAGAATATATTAAAAAGTAGATGGACTGTATATTTTGTGGGCAATATGTGGCAGCCAATTCCCCACAGCAATGTCACATAAAACAGTTGTGGATTGCATCAAATTATTTATAATTAGTTCTTAAAACACATGTTAAGTGATCTGCCAAACCACTAACAACTGGGTTCCTACTTACTGCAAGGTAAATAGAGGTGTGTGCAGTAAGGAAAGTTGCCTAAGCTATCGCCAAGCCTGGGAAGTAATTCAAACACTGAAGCACTGACCGAGTGGATGACTAAGTCATTTCAATAGAATTATTGCCTCAATATTTCCCTTGTGTTACATAACTGTATCAGACATCATGGAATCATCATTTACAACCGTGGGCAAAATGAAGTGGGAACAAGATAGTTTGGACACTCAGTCATAAAATCCATAATAGATAATAGATAAATAATAATGTTTATTACCCCAAACCAAGTCGTGACAATGTTTTGCCCACAAAATATACAGTCGATTCACTTTATATTATAATCTGGGAAGTGCTTTGTGAGATCTCAAAGATGTCATAAGAAATGCAAGGATTATTATTACAATATTTAGCTTTAAACATTTGTGAAATGTTTTCCGGAAGTAATGCTTGCCAACCAAAAGAGAAGAGAGGAAAACCTGTTCCTCTTCTGGTGAGGAACCATCGAGTATTCATATTGTGGAATCCTGTAGCTCAGTGGTTAGAACACTCTCCTAACAAGTGAGGAAGCTGGGTTTTGATTCCTAGCAATGTGAAACCTTGGGCAAGTTCCTTCCTTGATACACCTGATAATAATCCCTCATGAAAAAAAAACAATTTGGCCACTCAATCCACGATTGTTTGTGGGACTCCGCTGTGTGCATTTGGCTGCCGCGTTTCGCCCACAAATACACAATTAAATTCACTTTACAATTATATTCTGTGAAGCGCTTTGTGGTGTCTAGAAGATGTGAAAAGCGCTATATCAAATGCAATATTCCGTCTTATCATATTGTGGAGTCAGTCCCTGTAGCTCAGTGGGTAGAGCACTTGCAAGCGAGAGACCTGGGTTCAATTCCAGGCAGGTCAGGTTGAAAGCTTGCGCAAGTTTCCTTACTCCACACGCCTAATAGTAATCCCACAAAAAAACAATAATAAATTGGCCATTTTCAGTCCATGACTGTTTGTGGGGGCGCTGCTGTGCGCAATTAATTGGCTGCCGCGTTTCACCCACAAATATACAGTCAATTCACTTTACAGTATATTCTGAAGCGCTTTGAGACATCAATAAGATGTGAAAAGCGCTATATCCAATGCAAAGAATATTATTATTATTTACAGTATATTCCGTGAAGCGCTTTGAGACGTCTGGAAGACGTGAAAAGCACTATATCAAGTGCAAGGATTATTATTACTATTATTATTCTGTGAAGCTTTGAGACGACTCAACAATGTGATTAGACTCCATATCAAATGCAAGGACAATTATTGTTACAGTATACTTGCTTGTAATACCCTCTTTAAGGCCTAATCTATCCCTGTGTGAAAGGGGCTATATAAATGCAAATTGATGTTTCTCCCTCCTCATTCCTCTCCCCACTCCCCTTACTCTCTCTCTCTCTCTCTCTGATTCTAATTTGGATTTGAATGCTTCTATTTTGGCCACTCCTGACACTTTGGTTTAATCCTGATTTTGGCTGTGGATTTGGGTGTTAGAAGAGCACGCTGTCTTTTCTGCTACCGGGCTGTTCAGTGCGAGGATAGGCACCTCATGAGGCCACTTACTGCTGTCTCAATAACACAGCTCCTCTCAGTGACAGTCCCCCACACAGCAAATAACCTTATCCCCCATTCCTTCTACGGTCAGAACATCAGCAAAACAACAACAAAATTACACTTGTATAGCACCTTTCACGCCAGGAGTACGTCCCAAGACGCTGGACAGTCACTGCTTCAGATCCGAGCTGAGGACAGGGCGAGTGGGGAGGTGGGAGGGAAGGGGGGACTAGGATTTTCCGATGGGTCCATGGAAGAGGAGAGTCTTGAGGCGAGACTTGAAGGAGGTCAGGGAGGGGGCGAGACGGAGGGACTGCGGGATGGAGTTCCAGAGATTGGGAGCAGAGTGGCTGAAGGCTCGCCGGCCAATGGTGGGGCAGGTGGGTCGTGGGACATGGAGCAGGCCAGAGCCTGCTCAGCTGAGGAGGGGGTGGGCAGATTGGTAAGTGAATAGGAGGTCATGGATGTAGGGTGGGGCGAGGTTGTGGAGGGCTTTAAATGTGAGGACCACGATCTTGAACTGGATCCTCTGGATGATGGGGAGCCAGTGGATCCGGGTGAGATTGGGGGTTAGATGGGGGTCACAAAGTTTGGAACGGTAGAGGACAGGGGCCACAGAGTTCTGGATTGTCTGCAGCCTGTGGAGGGAAGAATTGGAAAGGCCGACAAGCAAAAGAACTGGGGGATCACTCTATACAGCGGAGTGAAAAAACATGTTCTTAAATATTTTGAGACGTGGACACCTGGGGTATGACACCCACACACACAGAATGGATCTCTTTAATCGTCAATCTCCTAGGCCTCATGCTTCATTTATTGACATTTTCGGGGACAGTACAAATTGCAGCGTGTGGTTGGGTTTGCTGGGGTGTGGTGTAGACAAACCAGACCCCATGCAGTCCGACAGTCTGTGCTGATTCTTTTTCTAATTATCTTTCTGGCCCAGGTGGTTAGAAATAACTTAACCACCAGTCAACCAGTCTCACCCCGTGGGAGATCTGCCCAGTTTGGAAAATCCCTACCTGGAGGATAATAATAATAATCCTTGCATTTGATATAGTGCTTTTCATATCTTCCAGATGTCTCAAAGAGCTTCACAGAATATACTGTAAAGTGAATTGGTTGTACTGTATATTTGTGGGCAAAATGCGGCAGCCAATTGCGCACAGCAGCGTCCCCACAAACGTGAATTGAAATGACCAATTTTATTAGTTTTTTTTTAGACGGACAGTATTATCATGAGACGTGTGTGTGGAGTATGGAAACCTTCCTGAGGTTTCGCCCCGACCTGCCTCGATTTGAAACATAGGTCTCAAGCTTGAAAGGGCGAGTGCTGTAACCACTGAGCTACAGGGGAAGTGGTTGAATTTAAATACAGCAAAAGTGAAGTGGTTGAATTTAATGTCTGTCACTTTATCCTTACACTTCAAACTGGGTCAAAAAGAAGCAAATTCCTCCACAGAACTGTGGTGATTATCAGCAGCTTGACTGTGAGCAGCTTGTTTTAACAACAGTCTGTTCATTTCAGAGGCGAGCCAACCAGCGCCTGCTTCTGCCCCTTTGTCTATTATTTGAGGGATTATTATCAGCCATGTGGAGTAAGGAAACTTTCCCAAAGTTTCGCCCTGCCTGGAATTGAACCCAGATCTCTTGCTTGCAAAGCGAGCGCTCTAACCACTGAGCTGCAGGACTCCACAAGAATGTTTTGTAAAGTGAATCGACTGTGTACTTTGTGTGCAAAACAGGTTTAACAACAGTAAATAGATGTCAGCAATCTTCACGGGAGTTACCTTTCCAATCTCTTATAAAAAAGGAAGCCATGCATTCCGCCCTTCCAGTTCAATAAATTGCATTTATATAGCGCTCTCCACACAGGGTAGCATCTCGGAGCGCTTGGCAGTGGCGGGGTCTGAGTACGAGCCAACGGGAGACGGAGGGGGAAAGTGACCGTAAGCACGATCATAAAGAAAGTCTTTAGGTGGGACTTGAAGGTGGAGAGGGAGGGAGCAAGGCGGAGGTATTGAGGGAGTTTCATGATGTAATGCCTAAATTCATTAAACTATGGCAGATCACTGAATCTTAATTCCCTGCTTTTCTCCATAATCTCCTTATTTCCCATCCATTTCCATTTTAACAACTGTGTGATCCACCTTTTCCCTTTAGAAACTAGATGCACTGTGTATTCTGCCAGCAGTCACAGAAAAGGCACACAAAGATCGAATATCAGAGACAAAAAGCTAAGGTTTGGGGTTAACAACATTTATTTCAACACATTACAAGCTACATTATAAAAGTCCACTATAACAAAAAGATCACATTATTACTTAACATGCTTTCAAAAATAATTGTCAGTTGCAGCAACAAAGAAAGTCTTTAGGTGGGATCTGATTTCTTTGCAAGAGGAAAGCAACCAGAAACTAGGTATTGCTTATATCACAGAGTTTAAAATTTTACTGAATACATACATTCATAAGGACATGAAGAGAAACAAGATAGATATGGCATCAAACTGTAAGGCCTCAGAAACTCTGCCCTGGTCATAGATGTGACAATTTGGGAAATAGCCGCACAAACTCTGTTAAGAGAAGACTTGCAGCTTATTCGCAGTTCAACCCCATTCACTCTAAGGTGTTGAGTTAAGTTGACATGGATTGAAAGGCAAGTCAGATATAGCGAAGTGGGTGAATAGGGTGGACAAAATAATGGCCTTTGAAGAGCAAAGTCTGAGTTAGTTAATCACCAACGATCTCCTCACACATCACGTGGACCACTTGACTATTCCAGCTATTGAGCGGCTTATATTCCTACCCAGCAGGGAAATTTCCCTTCCATCAGATTGGTTTTACACAACCCAAACACACCAAGTCAAACAGCCCAGAAACACTTTCCCTATTATTTGCATTCTCAACATTAGATTGCTATTTGCATCAAAGAGCTTTGGTCTGAGTATCAGCTGAAAGGAACTTCCCGATAAGGATAACATTTATTTCAAGCAAAGACTAAAATAAAACTTTCCTTCCCCGTTACAATGAGCAGAGCAAACTCCACACTCACAGAGAAATTAACGCACATCTCAAGCACCAGAAAAGTAAATTATTCATGTGAAATGTTTCCTGATTTTTGTTTAATTTCTTGCATTCATTTTCTTGGAATAGCACATCTAGTCTGGATACAACACTAAGATTTTTTTTATCATACACCTCAGAACTTGTACTTTGATTTGTAAGCCAGAGGGATAAGTATATACATTGGTGTTCTAAGTTCAAGGTCTGCAGTGATTGCATTTTGCAATCTCAGAATCCACTTACACTTTGACAAACTTCACAAATTAAACAAACTATTCTGGCAAGTCAGTTATGTGAACTATGTCAATCCGCGACAATAGGACTACAGGTTATCTGAGCATCTCTGAAGTATTTACACAGCAAACAATCCATTCACAAAGACATAGAGACCACTACTCTCAACAACTTCAACAATAACTTGTATTTATATAGCTCCCCTCACACAGGGTAGAATCTCAGAATTCTTGCTGGGTGAGTGGGGTACAAATAGGGAAGGAGTGGGCAGCGGAGAGAGGAAGAATGTTCAAGTGCCTGGCCATAGATAATGTCTGAAAACTCTCCCTAACTTTCACCAAAGCATCTGTGAGGTGCACAGCTTTTGGACACACAACACACAAAAGGAAAACTGGGTGGGGAAAGCTCTCATCAATGAGTGTTCAACTGCCTGATAGTTTAAAATCACAATGACAGGGAGATGGTCCTAGCTTTGATCTGCATTCCTTCATCCCTCCCCCACACACAGACATACAAAATGTAGCCCAAGCATCTCAAGCGCCTTGGAACGTCCTCCCGACATGAATGCTGCTATACAGTATAAATGCAATTTGTTGCTGTCGTTTGTTGTTGCTGAGGCTTTAATCACAGCCAAGAAGAGCTGCTGAGTAAGATCAAAAATAAAAAAAAACCCTAGGGAGAACTCCTGGAGAAGAATAAGGATTAACTTGCATTAGAAGCACTGAAACACACCTGTATAATAGAGATCACCCTATAGAGGCTAACAGACACAATGTCTTCAAAATTTGCTGACTGCTTAATCCCGAGACATACACCCTAGCCACATTCAGTCATTAATGCCATTGATTTTGCTTAAAGCAGATAATGCTCTGATAGAACTCTTAAATGTATGAAGATTAGGATAGGGTTGTGTTGGGAGGGGGGTGGTTGAGGGGGTGGCAGGGAGGTTTGTTAATCCAACATCATAGCAGGAGAGAACACTCCCAACAAAACAGGTGTGTGAGCCACACAAGCTTTAAAGAGCCTGTCGATAAATGATCCACAGCTCAAGGGTCCAATAGGAGGAAGAGCTATTCATTAAATGGCTGGCACATGGCAGGGGGAAGGGTGGGGAGGAGAGATGAGCTGCAGAAAAAACAATCAGTTCAGGCTGGCACGGAGGGAGTCACATAAGAGCCAATCCTGAAATGGTCCACAGTTGGGTTGGTGGGGGAGGAGAGAAGAAGAGATGTATGGCTTGGATTTGGCCTTAGATTGCAATCAGGACAGGCAGAGGAAAAGCTCATCTATACCTGCGCAGCTAACTGGGCAGGTGGAACAGGCAGAGAGCACCATTGATGCACACAACTGGCTGGCTAACATGCAGTTCAGGCTCGCTAGAAAAATGCACGTGTTTGCGCTCCAACTTCAAATAATCAGAGCAACGCTGGCAAACCATCCAGCTCAGGTTTGCAATCATGCGCTTCACACTTCACTTTCATTATTACCAGACACACAAGTGCATGTACACACACACACAATATTGGAATCTAGTCATTCAAAAGAGAAGACACTTGCAAAAGTCAAGCATTAGTAGATGCGCGTTCCCTGAAGGCTTTGCCGCTAATCCGCCACCCAAGTCAACTTTGCTTAGTTTTATTACAATGCGAATGGATTAAAATAAAATATTTCAACAAAAGATTTGTGGTTTGGAACCACTCTTAAAACCTAATCACCGGTTTGCCATCTATGCTACTTTCGAATGAAGGCTTGGAAAAGGTCCATGGGCAGTGGGAACACAATGGTGGAGTTCTTCTCTGCTGCGATGGTGGTCAGGGTCTGCAGGTAGCGGAGTTGGAGGGCAGCTGGAGATTCAGAAATCACAATGGAAGCTTCCTTCAGAGCTCTGGATGCATTCATCTCTCCTTCGGCAGCAATCACCTGCAGCGACAGAGGGGCAGAGGAATAAACCAACAGCAATACTTTAGGATGCTCCTTACCTCTCCCAGACACCCTCACTCCTCTACCTGTCCCCTTCACTGGTTTAGCACCAGTCTCCTGCATATCCCACGTTCTCTGCCCCGCACTATCCATCATTGCCAGTCGGGCCTTTAGCCTCTCTGCCCCAACACCCTTTGGAACTCCATCCCACAGTGTGCGTCTGCCTCACTCACTCCCTCCCTTCCCCTCTTCATGGCACGTCTCAAGACCGTCCTCTTCGACAGCGCCTTCAGTCACCCTCCTTACCCCTTCCCTACACCCATCCTGATCCTCAACTCCCTGCTCGGGTCCAAATCCCTGACAGTCCAGCGCCTTGCCACTTCTTCCTGACATGAAAGGCTCTGTGTAAATTTAATTTAATGTTGTTGTGCCCATCACTCCACTATTGGCACTTGTGTTTTTAGGGACCACTGTATTCAAACTCTGGAACCTACAATCTCTTGCTTGTTCACCACCGTTCACCTGCTTTTTCTTCATGATAATAATGATAATAATCCTCATATTTGATATAGCACTTTACATGTCTTCTAAACATCTCAAAGCACTTTACAGAATATACTGTAAAGTGAATTGAATGCATATATGTGGGCGAAACTAGGTAGCCAGTTGCACACAGCAGTGTCCCACAAACAGTCGTGACCAATTTATTATTGTTTTTATTATTAGGCATGTGGAGTAAACAAACACACACAACAAAATGACATTCATAGAGAACCTTTCACGTCAGGAGGACATCCCAAGGTAATGAACAGATGGAATTTCCTGACGTGAAAGGCGCTCTATAAATGTAATTTTAGTGTTGTTGATGGGTCCCGAGCAAGGGAAAGAGGCAGGGTAGGGGGAAGGAAACTTGCTTAAAGTTTCGACTTGCATTTCCTTCCACACCCAAGGAATGCAATGAAACCCAAGCAGCTGTTTTAAAATAGCTTTCTAGCTTGTTGAGTCAGGAAATGTCTGGCAGTTACTTGGCTCAGTCACCAGCAACAATGGTTGAGGCTCAAGTTGATTCATTAAAAACCGACATTACATGCCATTAAATAAAACAGTATCTAACGCAAAACCTGCGTTTAGTCAGACTCCAAATGCACTGTAGAAGTGTCCAACACATTTACTGTACAAACCAACCGGACACAAACCCTGGCTATTGTCTGACAAAGTATTACTATTATTACTTGATTGGAAGGACATTATTCTGTAAGTTGATCTAAGGCCGAGCTGTAACTAAACAGGTTATGTCAAAACCTGACACATAACTGCTTCTTCGATTGATTGTTAGGGTAAATATTTAAATGAACAGAAACTCGTGTTGTTGACTGACTAAAAGGCGGATGCAATGTTTTATCATTTTAATCCTCTCCATGCAGGGGTTGAGCTGCCTGCAGCACACATTAATAGAGGTTTACCGGCCTGAAGTTGATGAGGAATTACTGCAAATCCATCACAACACAAACAGTGAACTATCTTGAGGTCCCTACCATGTCCTTCCTGCCTGCAGCCCTGCTCTGGCTCCCTCACACACTATGCCCAAAACAACAGTGAAAGATCTCAACTCTCCAGGGCAATTTAAAATAACTTTTTGTTATTGAGTAGTTGACGTACTCCTCAGAGCACTGTGTGTATATATACTGAATATATATATATATACTGTATATATATAATGTATCTATATATAAATATATATATCAGTCTTCAAATGCTTCACAGAATATGCTGTAAAGTGAATTGACAGTAGGGTACGGCGATATATCGATTATACCTGATATAATTTTCATATCAATATGCTGATATAGACATTTTAAAAATATCGATATATCGAAAAATCGGAATGTGCGCACACTGAACTACAAGACCCAGAATGCTCATCTCTATACACAATTCACAGACCGAGGTGCAAAGCCGCCATATTGTATTCATAGTCCTAGAATACAATATACAGGTATGCAAGGGGTGAGGGGAGAGAGATGGCTGGGGGGGGGGAGAGAGGCAGGGGTGAGAGATGGGGGGATGTGATAATATACAGCTAGATAGATAGAGAGATAGAGAGATAGATAGATAGAGAGAGAGAGAGATAGATAGAGAGAGAGAGAGAGATGGGGGGGCTGTGAGAGAGGAGAGAGACACAGACAGAAAAACATAGAGATGGAGAGAGTGAGTGTGAGAGACACAGAGAGAGATATATTTACCCCCTGAGGAGATAGGCCCCGAATGCTCGCGCACCTCACGAAGCGCGCGTGCATGCGCAGTACAAAAAACCCGAAAATATCGATATTTCGGTATGTCTTGATATGAGCCCATTGATATATCTAAATCGGAAAATTTCCATATCGACGGACTCTAATTGACAGAATATATTAATTATTACCAACACTTAATGCTTGGGGTATTAATAGAGTAGACCATTGGCCAATAGACATAGATAATTGATAGCCCTATTAACTGACCACCAAACAGCGGTCGAAGAGGTCGTCACCTCTGGGCACCTCATAGCATTACCCAGCACTCCCTAATATGGGGGACACACTCTCCCTAATGCAGGGACACCCAAATTCCACACTCTCCCTAAACCCAAAACACATTGGTAGAATAAACCGGGAAACCGCAATAAGATTTTTTAAATTAGGAAATGATCCAACATTGTCATCAAATACAATTGGACACAAAAATTAAACATCTGCCAATGATGCTAGTTATTGTCGAACCAGATTCTATTCATCTAATTGCAATTCCTCCACAAAAACAACAACAGCAAAATTACATGTATAGAGAGCCTTTCATGTCGGTAGGACATCCCAAAGCACTGAATAATTAGGTTGGGGCCCGAGCGGGGGGGAGGGGGAGGGCTGTCAGAGTAGGGGGAAGGGGAAGAACAGTACGAGAGAGGGAAGAGTTAGGACTCAACAGAGAACTGCTACATTGGAACGACCAATGCACTACTGTTTGGCCCAACTCAAATACTGGATGTTCTCTCTCACTTGGGCACTGTTCCTTGTATCTGTCCACGGCTGGTTTTCTTACCTTAGCTCTGGCCTCTCGTGATGCCTCTGCCTCGGCAGCCATTGCTCTCTGCAGCTGGACGGGTAGTTTTACATCCTTGATTTCCACACGCTGAACCTTGATTCCCCAGTCATCTGTTGCGTCATCGAGAGTGCTCTGTAAGCAGGACAAAGCAGCAGGTTTACTGGAATGGAGGTGCACGTCAGCAGTAACTGGGAACACGATTCACTTCACTGTATATTCTGTGAAGCCATTTGAAATATCTCGAAGATGTGATGAATTAGGGATTGGGGATGGTGGAGGCCATGGGAGAAGGAAGTTGATTGAAAGTGCGGTCAAAAAGGAGAGTGTTGAGGTAGATTTTGATGGAGGCAAGAGATGGGGCAAGGTAGAGGGACTGCAGGATGGGGTTCCAGAGGGTGGGGGCAGAATAGCTGAAGGCCCACCCACCAATGGTGGGGCATTCGAGATAGGGGACATGAAGCAGGCTGCAGCCTGCCGAGCAGAGGGAGTAGGCAAGTTGGTAGGGGGTTAGGAGGTTACTGAGGCAGGGTGGAGCGAGGCCATGGAGGGCTTTGAAGGTGCCAATAGAGGAAAGCAATAGGTTTACAATCCTGTTGAGGTCACAGATGTAAACACTGAGCAACAGCAGATGTATGGGATTCAATACAATCCTAACCACACGTCAGAGCCATTCAAGCCAAAAGCAACTGCTAATAGCCATTGGAATTTTTATACTATAAATCCCTCCACTTCCCCTCCACACATACCCCTCCCTGTACACCCAACCCCAAGCACCACTAGGCCCTGGCTAACAAAAGCCTCTTAACTGCTAGAGTGGAGAGGCCAGGCCAAACACCCACCCACCTACCTGCATGTTGTGTGCAATCTCCTCCCGGTCAGAAAGAATCTGTGCCAGATTCTTGGTTCCCAGGACATTTCTCAGGGTGGTCTGTGCCAGCAGCCGGGTGGCAGAGTCTGCATTGGTGATGTTGGCCACAGCCAGGATGGCGTTCTGCACGCGGTAATAAACCACTCCGTCCACGCTGACTGTCACTGAATCCTTGGTCAGGATCTGAAAAAGACATCAGTGTTATGAGAGTGATTCGTTCCATGCAATATCGGCCTTATTTTGCTATGTCACTACAAAGCCAAACATTCTGAACTTACCTCTTGAGGTGGGATGTCGAAGGAGATGGTTCTCATGTCCACTTTAACAAAAGAGTCCGTGCAGGGCAACACAAAGAACATTCCTGGGAATAAACAATGAAAAAAATTTAGGAAATTCATCAGCTTGTAGCTCAGTCTCACCTCAGAGCTAAAATATTGCGGGTTTGAACCCCAAGTTCAGTCTTTGACTGGAGGAGTATTGTATTGTTAAGAGATAATAATAATCCTTGCATTTGATATAGCTCTTTTCATGCAATTTAGTAGGGAACGGCGATATATCGGTAAAACCCGATATGATTTTCATATCGGTATGCCGATATAGACATTTAAAAAATACCTATATATCGAAAAACGGTATATCGAGGTAAAAAATCGGGATGCGAGCACAATCAACTACAAGACCCAGTATGCTCATCTCTATACACAATGCACAGACTGAGGTGCAAAGCCGCCATCTTGTATTCATAGTCCTCGAATACATAATACAGGTATGCAAGGGGTGGGGGAAGAGAGACAGCTGTGGGTGGGGGGGGTGAGGCGGAGAGAGACTGCTGGGGGTGGGGGGTGAGGGAGAGAGAGACTGCTGGGGGGGGGGGTGAGGGGGAGAGAGACAGCTGGGGGGGTTGAGGGGGAGAGAGACGGCTGGGGGGAGGGGGAGATAGACGGCTGGGGGGGGGAGAGGGGGAGAGAGACGGCTGGGGGGGAGGAGAGGGGGAGAGAGACGGCTGGGGGGAGGAGGAGAGAGACGGCTGGTGGGAGGGGGAGATAGACGGCTGGGGGGGGGGAGAGGGGAGAGAGACGGCTGGGGGGGGGGGAGAGGGGGAGAGAGACGGCTGTGGGGGAGAGGGGGAGAGAGATGGCTGGGGGGGAGAGGGGGAGAGAGACGGCTGTGGGGGAGAGGGGGAGAGAGATGGCTGGGGGGGAGAGGGGGAGAGAGACGGCTGGGGGTAGGGGGAGAGAGACGGCTGGGGGGGAGGGAGAGAGAGACGCCTGGGGGAGAGGGAGAGAGAGACGGCTGGGGGGGAGGGAGAGAGAGACGCCGGGGGGGGAGAGGGGGAGAGGGGGAGAGAGACGGCTGGGGGGAGGAGAGACGGCTGGGGGGAGGGGGAGAGAGACGGCTGGGGGGGGAGGGAGAAAGAGACGGCTGGGGGGGTGGTGGGGGAGAGAGACGACGGGGGTGGGGGGTGCGAGAGAGGGACGGCGGGGGTGGGGGGAGAGACGGGGTGAATGTGATAATATACAGATAGATAGAGATGGGGGGGGATGTGAGAGGGAGAGAGACATAGAGAGACACAGACAGAAAAACAGAGAGATGGAGAGAGTGAGAGACACAGAGAGAGAAATATATTTACCTCCTGAGAAGATAGGCTTCGAATGCGCGCGCACCCGGAATGCGCGCGTGCACCCGGAATGCGCGCGCACTCTGATGCGCGCGCGCATGCGCAGTACGAAAAAACTGAAAATATCGGTATTTCGGTATATCTTGATATGAGCCAACCGATATATCCATATCCGGAAAATTCCCATATCGCCGTTCCCTACAATCTAGTCGCCTCAAAGCGTGTCACAGAATATACTGTATAGTGAATTGACTGTATACTTGAGGGCGAAACACGGCAGCCAATTGCACACAGCAGTGTCCCATAAACAATTATGTATTGAAATGACCAATTTTAGTATTGTTTTTGTTTATGGGGGGATTATTATTAGGCATGTGGAATAGGAAACTTGCCTATTGAAGATTGCTATCCTTCACATACATGAGGTCCTGTTAGCTTGTTCAGGTGGATGTAAAAAATACTGTGACGGAGAAAAGCATCAGCGGGTTTCTCTCGGTGTCATGGCCTCACCCTCACAACTTGTAAGCAAATTTGTGAAGCTAATCACAATGAATGGAAATACCAGCCTGAGAGTTAAGCAGCATCTCTAGATTACTGTACAGGTCTAGATGAAAATAACACCACGAGGATCTTTTGAAACAAATCATTAAATGTGTCAGTTGATAATGTCTAGCAGGGATACCTGCTAGGATCCAATGTTGGAGAATGACGTAATGCAATCTGGCATTAACACCATGAATGGGTTTTCCCAAAGGGGAGTCATCCAACCACACACACTCCGACATCCAATCGGATTAGCATACATTCATCAGGTCCACAGCATCCATCGGGCTGCAAGATCTACAGTCAAACTGCCTACAGTGAAGTCAGCTGCTGAAAAACATGAGCAGGCTGTACAGCACATAACAGAAGCAAACACAAATTGCCCCTCAGGGCATTGTGGAATCTTCATGGTCAGAGCACTCGCCTTGTATACTAGAGGACCAGGGTTCGATTCCCGACAAGGGCGAAACATTAGACAACATTATCCTTATTTCACTATCAATAGGTGGGTAGTCGATTTCGTATCGCTTTTCCAGGGGTAATAATCCCTTCAAAACAAATACTAACAATTTGGCACTCAAGCCACAACCACTTAATAATAATAATAATCCTTGCATTTGATATAGCGCTTCCATGTCTTCTAGACGTCTCAAAGCGCTTCACAGAATTTACTGTAAAATTGTGAGATAATGCTGTGCGCAATTGGCTGCTATTTTATGCCCACAAAACATACAGTCAATCCACTTTACAGTACACTATGTGAACCATTATATCAACTACAAGTCCCTGTATGGCATTTCAAGTGACATGTTTTGAGGTGTGTTGTCACGATCTGGGATACATAATACCTTGACCTGGATAGTGACAGCTATCGAGTCTCCTCCATTTATTTCACCGGTATTTGCTGCACGAAGGTTGATAACATTGGATCTTATCGGTGACAGAAACAAGAGGGAAATGGACAACTGAAATAGGGTTTTCAGGAAGAGGGGTTGAAACCAGGTCAATTAACTCAGTTTTCTATTCTAGAAAATGGCACAGACTGGGAGAAACCTTGGGCACAGATCCCAATGTGGTTTCCTGCTTTGATGATGATCCCAATCCACTGCTTCCATTGGATCCAATAAAGCTTTGCGATGGGAAAAATCTCCATGAGGTGTAAAACTAGCTCCTGTGGTTAGATATAAAACAGCGGCAGCTGCCAGGGGAATATACTGGTGGGAGGATGGGAGGAGAAATCCCTGGAGGGCTGGTGTTATTGGTGGCAGGGATGGGGATGGGGGGGCGGGGAGGGGGAAATGCAAAATAATTTGTAAATGGGTCAATGACAAAGAACACAAGAGTTACTTTGGTGACAGACCTAGTTTATTCCAAATAAACGGCAATCAGCTGGTCAATCTCCTGGTGCACACACATACATTCCCCCGACAAACACACACACATATATACCCCTCCCCGCCACACCTACAACAAAACAACAACAACAAATTTACATTTCTAGAGCGCCTTTCATGTCGGGATGACGTCCCAAGGTGTCCACACAGTGCTTGGGGTGGGGAAGAGGCTTCTATTTGACAGCAATGTTATAAATCCCAATGAGAAGGATAAATATTCCCAGATCAATAAAACATGGACCACTCATGGGCCTTACACACATATAATTGGGAACATGAGAGAGCACTCAAACTAACAAACCACTTTATTGGATCATTGGTTCATCTAATCCCACCTCCCACCTCATCTAATCCCACCTCCCTGCCTTTTCTGCTTACTTCCAAGTGTACATCTATCTCCCTTTCAAACCACCCCCAATTGATTCTGCCTCTACTTCTTTCTTGCCTGCATATGCAAATGATTCAACAACACCAACAAAAATTTAGAAAACCCTATAATCCTTGCATTTTGATATAGCGTCTTCTAGACGTTTCAAAGCGCTTCACAGAATATACTGTAAAGTGAATTGACTGTATATTTGTGGGTGAAATGCGGCAGCCAATTGGCATAGCAGCGTCCCACAAACAGTCGTGGATTGAAATGACCAATTTTACAATTGTGCTCTTTTTTTGGAGGGATTATTAATAGGCGTGTGGAGTAAGGATACTTGCCCAAGGTTTCGCCCTGATCTGCCTAGATTTGAACACCGGTCTCATGTTTGTAAGGCGAGTGCTCTAACTACTGAGCTGCAGGACTTTCATGTCAGGGGCACACCTCAAGGTTTTACCATACTTCATACATGATGAACGGCTTCCTGATTTCATTTCAAATAGTTTAGCTCCAATTCTAGTAACTCACTGATGCCTGAAGGTGTCAAAATGAACATTTTGTCTCCATCTGATATGGGAAAGATAACATATCTTCCATACTTACTGAAGAACACAATAGTTCTCTTTCCCCCTTCCTCCTCCCTCCCTCCCTCCCACTCCCCCCATACATTTTCCTCTCACTAGATTAGATAATGAGAACCAGAATAGATTGTAATGGATATTATATCTATAAAGATAGCAAATTCAATATATCATAAACATCAATACAATGGGGCACTTTGTATTCACCAAATTCATGTTTTAATTCCAAAAGTTGTTGGGTTAAATTGTCTAATAGTGCCTGTTTCCCTCACTGAAACCTGAAGTTAAAGCCACTAAGCTACTGTTGAACATAATAATAATCCTTACATTTGATTATTATTATATCCACAAGTTAGAACTTTGGCAGAATACAATATTCTGAAACTCCAAACCAAATCAATTCAGATACAGTAATCCATTCCTTCCATATATAAAAAGTAATTGAAAGCAGAATACATAGAGGGAGAAAAAGAGTAAGTCAAAGAATGTACACGCTCAGAATAAGAAGGATCCACAAGCGAGAGGTGGATAAACGCTGCGGTTTCAATCTATTTGCACGTGGTTTCTATTAGTGTTACAGTGTTGCCTCAAACTGGGGCTTAATTCAGAACATGCATAGATTTAGGGGAGAAAGGAAAATCATGTATAATGTGTGAGTATCCATTACATACAGGTAAGAGCTTCTGGATGGATTGATATTTATTTGTTAGGTCAGGGTAATAAGGGATATGGGGCAAGGGCAGGTAACTAAACTTGAGGTACAGATCAACCATGATTTTATAGAATGACGGAACAGGCTGGAGGGGCTGAATAGCTTATTCTTGTTTCTACGATGGTCACAGCTTGCCCAGCAATGGTGAAATGGGTCTTTCTCATTGTGGTGAGATGCTTCCTTTATGTTAGTATCATTCCCCCACCGACTCTGTGACAGGAAACCAGTGACACCTCAAGCCTCACTGCCAGTGCTAGGAATCTCGTGACTCTTTGGTTGGGGCATTAGTTGGACCTATTGCTCTACGGTATTGTTTTTTAAAGATATAGATAGTGCGGCACCAGCTGCGTCTGTTATTTTTAAGGCCGGCTCTGACACCTCTTCTTGGGCTGTTGTGTTGTTAACGGACAAGTTCAGGCTTGCTAATGAATGGGAAAAACCTGAGGGTTTGACACAAAACAAGACCTTTTCCTGCAAAGAAAGTCAATGCCTCACTGTACCCAAGTGTTTCATTGCAAGCACATGGTTTCCTTCCCCCGCTCCCTACGTTGAGCGAGGACCAAGCTTGATTTCAAAACAATTCAGACACCTCCTGGTCCAAAATGGCATCAGCCAACATGTACACAGCAAAGACCTGCAAATAGCTATTGAGGTGTATGACTAATTTTATCTAGATTACTTCGCGCCTTCAACTGTGCCTACAGTTACCCACCCCTGGCTAAGTGTCAGGTTCCGCCACTGTCTTTCCTAGTGTGAATCATAGAATTATACAGCAAGGAAGGAGGCCATTTGGCCCATCGTATTTGTACCAGCTTTTTGAAAAGAGCTGTGCAAATCAATCCCACTCCCCTGCTCTCTCCCCACAGCCCTGCAAACTTGTCCTCCCCAAATAATTATCTACACCCCCCTTATAAGTTGGTATCACATCAGCTTCCACCACCCTTTCCGGCAATGCATTCTATATCCGAACAATTTGCTGTCTAAAGACTTTCCCCCTGCAATTAACCACAGCAGACAGCAAAAGATTATCACCTCACAACCAGCCACTGGGAGACTTAATTAACCCATTAAACTCTACAATCATACTTGGGCAGTTTATGGATTTATTCATTAGCTTGGAATCTGGACAAAGGTTTTGATGCGAATAATGATAATATTCCACGCATTTGAAATAGCATCTTTGAGAAGTTTCACAAAATATATTGTAAAGTGGATTGACTCTTTTGTGGGCAAAACGCAGCAGCCAGTTGCGCACAGTAGTGGATTGACAAACACCCAGGGGTTTAGTGACCAAATTATTATTTTTAAATAATAGAAAACAGTCTGCCAATCGATTAACAACCGGGGTCCTACATACTGCTAGATAAACAGAGGGATATGGAGCAAAAAACTTCTAAAGTTTGGCCCAGCCTGGGAATCAAACCCAGTCCCTCTCACTTGTGAGGCAATTGCTCTGACCATGAAGCTACAGGACTATAGTAAAGGAATATAGTGGCTTTCCACTAGACCAGAGGATAATATTGCTATAGTATGATAGACGTCTCTGCACCTACACTAAAACTCTCTCTACCAACTTCACACAAAGGGATCTCCCTGCCAGCCATACAATGTTTGACCTCCGCTTTATTCAGAAACGGAATGCGATTCCACAAGAAAGCAAAACCTTTTCCACCACCAGTTTATCCAGAGTCACAGGGATTGTAACACTGGTTACACATTGGTTGCACTCAGTGATTGAATGCCAAGCGCTTAGTGATTGAATGCCAAGCGCTTAGTGATTGAGTGCCAAGCGCTTGTATTTCTGAAGGTACATTACTGACCTGGGCCTTTGGCTCCCCCGGGCAGAATGCGCCCCAGTCTGAAAATGATGGCACGCTCATACTCTTTCACAATCTGTAACAAACAATCAGACAATGAAACTTCCATTCGTTTTATGTTGGTAGGATCAGGTAACACAACACTTGGATCATCAACCTTTGAACCTCTGGGTTCCAGCCCAGGCTGAGAGAGAGAGAGAGAGAGACTCTTCCCTCTTATAGATTCATAGATTCATAGAATTTTACGGCACAAAAGGAGGCCATTCGGCCCATCTAGTCTGTGCCGGCTCTTTGAAAAGAACAATTTAATCCCACTGCCCTGCCCGCTCCCCATAGCCTAATAGACCTGTTCTCCCTAAATAAATATCTAATTCCCTTTTAAAAGTTGTTATCGAATCAGCCTCCACCACCTTTTCAGGCAATGCATTCCAGATTCGAACAACTCGCTGAGTGAAAAAAATTCTCCTCAGCTCCCCTCTACTTCGCCTTGAAACTATTTTAAATCTGTGACCACAAGTCACAGATTCACCCACGAGTGGAAATAGTTTTTCTCTATTTGCCCTGTCGAAACCCCTCATGATCTTATAAACCTCTATTAGGTCTCCCCTCAATCTTCTCTGCTCCAGAGAAGATTGAGGGGAGACCTAATAGAGGTCTTCTACCAGCTGTAGGAGTGTTGGGTGAGACGGGTTTAACCTGCTAACGTGAAAGGCATTATACAAATGTTATTTGTTTTTGATTGGGCGGGATTGCAATTTAAAGTATCTCAGCCATGAGCTCATTTGAGGATTGGAAAGATTATTATTTTTATTATTATTATTCACATTATGTGCTAGGCAGAATTCTTTCGAGTTGCAATTCGGAGGGTTCGCAAAGCGAGAATGGGTTCAGTTGTCACACACATGCATTCCACAAGTAGCAAAGAATCCAGTTACCCTCAAGAGGCCAAGCTATGCTGTGGTTTTGGACATTCAGACATTCACAGACACAACGTGCCCAACTCTTGCTGGAATAGCTAACCAGCTAACGCCCCCCCTTCCCACCCCCTCCTGTGTTTTACGCTGAAGATTCCACCGACAACTGCAAAAGTGTTGTTAAGTAAATAAGCCATTTTCTGTTCCCTTCGAACAACTCATGACAGTCACATGGGAAGGAAAGTGTTTCCTGAAAGTTTTTGGAACGGTTCCAATTCTCTTGGCTCACAAGGCTCGGTGTTGGCCTGTTGATGATACAATAATAATCCATGCATTTGATATAGCGCTTTATCGTGTCTCCGAAAAGACTCAAAGCATTTCACAGAGCATACCGTAAAGTGAATTGACTGTGTATAATTTGTGGAATAAACACGGCAGCCAATTGCGTGTTTGACTGCAATACACAAATAAAATCACAAATTAATCCCAGCCACAATCCCAATTGTTTCTCCCTACAATCTAAGAGATTTTAGATTCCAAACCAAGGATCACCCAGCTACCCAGCCTTCTATACATCACCAAAAGTTACAGAAACATGCCCATTTGGCCCATCAATTATGCACTGGGAAATTATTGTCTATAACGACACCTAATCTAATTAACTCTTTTCAATGAATGCTTTTCTATGCTTAAATTCTTCCATTCCCTTTTACGACACCTTTTTGAATTCCTCCTCCAATGCAACAAGTGTTTCAGAACTCTTTCCAGTTCTACAACATTTTTTAAAAAACAGATATGGTTACCTACAAAGTTTCGTCATCCCTACTTTGACTTGCAAGCAAGCACGCAGTTAACATCTATCTATGATCCATTTCAGGCTCTCTGCCCCCACATTCTGGAACCTTATCCCACAGCCCCTTTGCCTCGCTTCCTCCCTTACCTCCTTCAAGGCCGATCTCAGGACTCTCCTTTTTGATCATGCTTTCTGCCGCCCTCCCACCTCTCTCCCTCCCCTCCCCTGTTGCTTGTCGTTGTTGATAAATAAATCCTTGATCCACTACTGCACGCAACCACATGATTATATCCATAGTGTCTGGACTGGTGATATTTTAGCCCAATCCCACTCTCACTTTTTCTCCCCCCATATCTAAATATTACTCTTTTTCCAATATTCGTAGAAATTATTTTAAAAAGAATTGATGAACGCTATCTCATGTAGAAAGGCACTTCCTAGTGTCTCTCCTAAATTGCTCTTCATACCTTTGAATCTCTTGTCCTGCCAGCTTGATGCATCTAAAAATTTACTTTCTTCAATCCATTAAGGGATTATATCTGCATAAGGATATGCAGGGCAAGGAATTGGATAGATAAAACAACAACAAAATTACATTTGTAGAACGCCTTTCACGTCAGGAGGACATCCCAAGGTGCTGAACAGTTAGGTTGGAACCCGAAAGGGGGGAGGGGGGCTTGGGGTAGGGGGAAGGAGAGGGGGGAGAGTTAGGAGGGAAGCAGAAGGCACGGTCGAAGAGGAAGGTCTTAAGACCGGCCTTGAAGGAGGAAAGTGAGGAAGCGAGGCGAAGGGATTGTGGAATTGTGGGGGCAAGAGAGGCTGAAAGCCCAGCCACCGACGGTGGGATGGTTCGGGCAAGGGACGTGGAGCAGGCCAGAGCTCGCTGAATGGAGGGGACAGGCATGAATGATAGGGATAGAGCAGGTCGGAGAGATAGGCAGGGGCAAGACGGTGAATGGCCTTGAAAGTGAGGATATTGAAGTTGACCCTCTGGGGGATGGGGAGTCAGTGGAGACGGGCGAGGGTGGGAGCGATGTGGTCGCAAAAAGATACTGGAAAAGGAAAAATTTGCAGGGCCATGTGGTAAGAGTGAGACTAGTTGGGATAACTCTTTCAAAGAACCGGCACAGGCACAATGGGCTGAATGGCCTCCTTCTGCGCTATAAAATTCTATGGTTCTACATTTTTACACATAGTAGGTCACATGGTCTATAACTAGACATCACTGTTGTACCCATGACCACATGAAACGTAAATTTTTAAAAAGGTTTAGATGTTTCAGCATCAGGGACTTACCTTTATGCAGAACCAGATGGAGATAGGGAAAGTTATTATCATCAACAAATAAGAGATGATTACCAAGATCCATGCACAAAGGCTAAGGCCAGGCTGTGATGATTCTGTGTAGAAACATATATGACATAATTACCTTATGTTAGCAGTATGTGTTTAAAACTATGTGATAACAAAGAAAGTAATCTTGTTCAACGTGACACAGCAACAAAGAACTTTCAATCACTTAAGTTTATTTACTAATCCTTTTTTAATGTAACAATGCATAATAACAGCAAGGTTATTTCCCATTTTTGGAACCAACAACAATAACAACAACTTCGATTTATATAGCGCCCTCTATGCTGGGTGGCATCTCAGAGCGCTTAAATTCCCATTTATAATAATAATAGCATTTTAAGTTCCAAATCATTCATGAGATGCTTTATTGCACAATATTGTAGGGTGAATGTTTGTGGTTTACACAAAGAGACCCTTTTGACGGTTTTATTTTCTCCAAGGGACCATGCTGGTTGTCACAAGCACCCATCCACTTCTCTTCCCTTGAGTATCTCTTCCTCCACACAGCGCCTCACAGATCCCTCCAGCCCCTCTTCCTCCCACTTCCCACCCCAGACGTGCTGGGGTAGGAAGTGGGAGAGACTGCTGTGCGCAATTGGCTGCCACATTTCACCCACAAAATATACAGTCAATTCACTTTACAGTATATTCTGTGAAGCGCTTTGAGATGTCCTCCTGACATGAAAGGCGTTATACAAGTGTAATTTTGTTGTTGTTGCTATCTACAAATAGGCGAGCTGTTTGATTGAGACACATTGACCTTTCTTATCCTGAAGTTACCAAGGTGGTAACTCAACCTATTCTCTTTCACATGGTTACTGCTTCTCACTTGCTTGCAATTAGTCAATCTCATAATTTGGGGAATCTACACCCTCCTGTTCATTCCTATTCTGTCCGAATATTCTTAGAAATTAACAATCAGCCTGAGGTAAAGATTAATTGACACAAAGCTTGGTATAAATGTGCACTATTTTCCAAGCTGGGTTTGCATCGCTCCATAAAACACTTGACTGCGTTGGTTTAGGATGCAAAGAAGCATACAACAGTTTCTATCCCTCTCTAAATCTGCAGTGTTGATGCATTTATTAACCTTTGAACTCCCCATGATTCTCATTCTCTGAATAAGCTCAAAGGTGCAACCTTTTACCTCTTCTTTCAGTTATACCCTTCACTCCACCTCTCTCACTAAAAGTAGAGAAAATTCGGTACAATCAACAGGATAATGCGTGAAATGCAGAGCATTATTGACACAAAGCTTTTGAGTATGTGTATGTAATGTATACAATAATAAATTGTACACGCAATATAGCAGCATAAACCACCCCATCTTCCTCTTAAATAACAATTCTTGTACAGTACTTGATAAGCACCTTGTACATACTTCATACAGTTCATAATTGACTTATAGGATCACCCCTCCCACCTCCATTTTTCTCTTTCTCTTCTCTCATCATGTGGTAGAGCCGATAAGGTCAAGGCAAGGAGGGAGAAAGATCACTGTGCAGCTGTGTCAATTTCTTTACCTACGGTTGCTTGTTCATTTCACTAACCAGATACAGTAATAGCACTAAATGATCATAAGAAATAATCAGCATGTGATAATATTTCAGTATGTCCTAGTTTCCTAGTTTCAAACATAGCTAATTCATAGCATTACTTATAAAATCCCATTAAAATAGAGGCTTATTATAAGGTGGAATAATTGCCACAAGCAGCTATTAACAAGCAGCTATTAAGAGTCATGAAGACTGTAATAATGCACTTATGAACAATGTAACAAATGAACGTGAAATGGTGCAGGGAAAATCTATGGAATTGAGATTAGTATAGAGTACAGTAGGAAACTATTATGAGCACAGATTTGAAGAACCAAACTGCCTTCTTCTATGCCATAATTTCTATGATTCTATAGAGGCAAAGAACAACAGATGGGAGACAAACAAACACCTTTCGTCCACTCAAGAATACTGGAAGCATTTTTCTTAGCACCCATTGTTTATTTACAAGAACTTTATCCAGTGAATCATCAGAACAAGCTGATAAACTACACAATGGGCCTGATTAAATATCTATGCAACATATGATACACAAGACACCCATGCATTCAAACACCAGTGAGATGGTGCTTATGCCAAAGTTATCCTGTCATCCCGTATCATTAATCAATGTATGTGAAAGTGCAAGCATGGGTCATGACATCGACAAACCTGGGTGGAGGGGGCAGAGGTAAGACACGTGAATTCAGCAGTTAGTTGGGTGATTGATGCCAACCAAGCATGATTTTTTGAAAGGCTGTTGACCTGTTGGGAGGTTTCTCACTGTAGACATCGGGTCAGGGAGACAAAAGTGAGGTACCAGCCAGGCACTGGGCACACCTGAGACGGGCAGAGCAGACACCTGCCAGTCATATACCAAACACTGCTGGCATCCGTCAGACACCAACCAGCCAGAGCACCACAAGTAGTGACCAAAGTACCAGCCAGGCATCGACTAGGCACTGATCTAGCACAACCGACAAAAAAAAAGTTTACTTTACCGTATATTCTGTATTACAGAATATTCCGGTATATTCCATTACCTCCATCGAAAGCCATCTCACGACCGTCATAGTTGGATCCCATGCCGCGAAGGGAGGCTATATAAATGTAATGTATCAAATGGAAGGATTATATTATATTATTGTTGTTATTGCCGACGCGCTTTGAGACGTCTCGGAGATGCGATAAGGCACTATTATATCAAAGGATTTATATTATTATTAATTATTATAGACCAGACACCACAATGCTAGGCACAGACCAAGGCAGACACCAGGCAGGAGGGGCAACAGGCAAACAAGGCAGTGAGTGTAGTACAGGCATCAGGAGTGTCAGTGAGGGGAGGGAGGCTGTGAGTAAAACTGTCTGGAAGACGGCGGCGGCGAGAAAGGAGCTGTCAGACAGACCCTGGTCAGGTTCATTTACTTCAGAGGAAACATTGAAAAGATTATTATGATTGTTAGTAGTATTGTTATTGATTTTTTTATTTTCTTTGCAGAATCAAGACATTTCAACTGTCACGAAATGCTTTAGGAACAAAAAATAATAATTAAATATCTATTTTTTTAAATATACTGTACTTAAAAAAAAGGGCACAAATCCGGTCGGTACCTTTGTTCTGTTGTCGTGACTTGACTGTTTCTTCGGAGTCCATGTTGCCGTCCGCTGTGGTGTTGAACGACAATTAGCAACTAGCAGCAAACAACAAACACCTCAGCTTCACCGTCCGCTACTGACCAGAAACCACCAACGCCTCAGACAACCCACCGACTGTACCCTCCCGCCCAGGGCTCGAGCTAACCGCCAGGCCCCGCGTCATCTCCGCGTTAGCCCCGCCCACAGCCACATCCGTCAATCAGATCACAGCCTGCCCTTGTCAATCACAGCCCCCCCCACCCCCAACATGTCAATCACAGTCTCCCCTGTGAATCACAGCCCCACCTGCCAATCACAGCCCCGCCACCCCCTGATCCCGCCCTCCCCAACCCCCACCTGCCAATCACACCCCCAGGCCTGACAGTCAAATCACGTGATCCCCTCCCCCACCACCCCAACTTCACTGCCCACAAATAGCCCACACTTACATTATTAAATTTGTTTGTTCCAAGTTAGGAAAAATAAAAAACTAATTATTTTCTGGACAGGGAGAGGTTAGATAGTGTTAGTATTCACAGGGATTTGCGTGTCTTTCTACACCAGTCTCAAAAAGTTAGTTTGCAGGTACAGCAAGCAACCAGAAAGGCTAATGGCATGGTAGGGTTCATTGCAAAAGGTTTACAACAAAACTTACATTTATATAGTGCTTTTCACGTCGAGAGGACGTCCCAAGGCGCTGTACAGTCAGGTAGGACAAGAGCAGGGTGGGAAGGATCAGGGCAGGATGAAGAATAGTAGGAAAAGTAACTGTATATTAGTGGGCGAAACGTGGCAGCCAAATTGCGCACAGCAGTGTCCCACAATCAGTCACGGAAGTGGGACTAGGGGCAAAAGGGGGTAAAGAAGCAAAAGGGGAGGGGTCGAGGCAGGGGGAAGAAAAGCAGGAAAGTCGACTGTATACTTGTGGGCGAAACGCGGCAGTCAAATTGCGCACAGCAGTGTCCCCACAAACAATCGCGAAAATGGCGTTGGTTTAGATACAAGAGTAGGGAAGTCTTGCTGCAACTGTATAGGGCCCCGGTGAGACCGCACCTAGAGTATTGTGTGCAGTTTTGATCTCCTTATTTAATAAAGGACATAATTGCCTTAGAGGGGGGGCAGCATAGATTCACTAGGTTAGTTCCTGGGATGAGGGGACTGACCTATGAGGATAGGTTCAATAAACTAGGCCTGTATCCTCTAGAGTACAGAAGAATTAGGGAAGATCTTATTCAAACATATAAGATTCTTAAAGGGCTGGATAAAGTAGGCACTGAGGGACTTAAGGGTCAGCCTTTTAGAACAGAGTTGAGGAAACATTTCTTCAGTACCCCAGAAGGCTGTAGATGCTCAGTCCTTGAACATTTTCAAGGCTGAGACTGATAGATTTTTTTTTAAAATAGAGGGATTAGGGGATATGGGGATAGGGCAGGTAATCTGAGTTAGGTGAGAAGATCAGCCATGATTTTATCGAATGCGGGACAGACTCGAGGGGCTGAAGGGCCTACTCCTCCTAATTCTTATGTTCTTTAAACTTAGATCCTCTGATTTTCAAACCTTGATTAACCAGCAACAAGAGACAGAGTCCTCAGATAATCCTTAATAAAATCCTATGTATTTGATATGGCATCTGATCACATTGTAAAACGTCTCAAAGTGCTTCACTGAACTGTATATTGATTGAAGTGTATGGATTGTGTGTTTTGTTCACAAACACAACAACCAATTTGTGCAAAGCAATGTCCCACAAGCAACCAGACGGGAATGAGTTTTTCTGGGGGCTTGTTGACAAGGACATTGTGACAAACTCCCTTGTTCGAACAATACAACAAGATCTGTAACTTCCTGGTACAGACAGAGACTGGAGCTCGATTTAACATCTAATCTGAACAAAGGCGTCTGTGACAATGCAACAGATTCCCAGCAATATACTAGTTTCAACCTAGTCTATGATATCAAAGTCCTGAATTATAGAATTTACCCCACTGTGTAGTTACAACATGAAGCTGTCTATATGAATAATAATAATTCTTGCATTTGATATAACGCCTTATCAAGTCCCTTCCTCACTCCCTTCATCTCGCCCCCTCTCTTCCTAGTTTCGGTTCCCGGCCATAGACCTTTTTTTTCAACCGCGCCTTTGGCCACCTTTCTCCCCCTGCCCCCAGCTCGGCCCCGGGATCCATTATTGTGAAGCGCTCCGAGACACCACCCGGCGTGGTGGACGCTATATAAATTGAAGTTGTTGTTGTTGTTGAGACATCCCAAAGCGCTTCACAGGATACGCTGTGCAGTGAATTGGCTATATTTGATTGTGCAGTCAATTGCGCACAGCAGAATCTCATCAAGTCATGGAATGAGTGACCACATTATTATTTGTTGAAGAGCGTGTTATCCCCGGCGGGTGCTTATTACACATTCTGTAATGGTTACAATTGCAATACTGTACAGGTATTTCCATCTAGTGGCAGCTGCTGAGTACTGTGGAGTCCTGCAGCTCAGTGGTTGGAGCACTTGCCTTCCTGCTGTGCACGATCGGCTTTCGCGTTTTCGCCCACAAATATACAGTCAATTCACTTGACAGTATATCGCGTGAAGCGCTTCGAGGCGCCTAGAAAGACGCAAAAAGCGCTCTATTAAACGCAAAGATTATTACTACTATTATTGCAAGCGCGAGACCTGGGTTTGATTCCGGGCAGGGCAGAAACCTGGGCGAGTTTCCTTACTTCACACGCCTAATAGTAATAATAATCCCTCAAAAAATAAAACAATGTGCAATTGGTCACTTCAATCCACGACTGTTTGTGGGACACTGCTGTGTGCAAATTGGCTGCTGCGTTTCGCCCATGTATAAGCAATCGATTCACTTCACAGTATATTCTGTGAAGTGCTTTGACGACGTCTGGAAATCTTGAAAACTGATGTAAATACAAGGATTATTGTAACAGGAGCATGCTAAGCAAGGTACACGAGAAGCTGCCTTACAGCCACCCGCGAACAAGATAAGATTTATTTACAGATTGTTGCTGTTTTCCCTCTTGTGTTTTTCAGTTCCAAGGAACCCTGCTGGAATTTTTTTTAACGTCAGCTGCTTTGATTCGATCAGTACCACCTGTGGCCTCAGCCCTTACTGTTTATTTCAGCATGTTTTGTGCTGTCACAAAACAATAATAATGTTTTGTAACAGCACAAAGCAGCACTGCTTTGCTCACTGGTTTTATGTTGTTACAGATTGAGTGAGACCACTGCACAGCAGGGCACTGAACAACCCCATCATCACTGGGCAAGTTTTCAGCCTTTCTATCCTTGCTCTCGGGAACACCATCCCAAAATAAGAACTTAAGAATTAGGAGCAGGAGTAGGCCATTCGGCCCCTCGAGCCTGCCCCGCCGTTCGATAAGATCATGGCTGATCTTCTCACCTAACTCTAATTACCTGCCCTATCCCCATATCCCCTCTATTTTTAAAAAATCTATCAGTCTCAGCCTTGAAAATGTTCAAAGACTGAGCATCTACAGCCTTCTGGGGTAGTGAATTCCATAAATTTACTACCCTCTGAGTGAAGAAATGTTTCATCAACTCTGTTCTAAAAGGCTGACCCTTAATTTTAAGACTGTGACTCCTGGTTATAGATTCTCCTACCAGGGGAAACAGTCCCTCCTTGTTTATTTTATCCAGCCCTTTAAGAATCTTATATGTTTCAATAAGATCCCCCCCTAATTCTTCTGTACTCTAGAGAATACAGCCCTAGTTTATCCAACCTATCCTCATGGGTCAGTCCCCTCATTCCAGGAACTAACCTAGTGAATCTACGCTGCACCCCCTCTAAGGCAAGTATGTCCTTTATTAAATAAGGAGCCAAAACTGCACTCAATACTCTAGGTGCGGTCTCACCGGTTACAGTTCGATAGTCTGAAGGTTCGTTAGTCCAAAGGTTCATTAGGCCGAAGCTTCCCCTAACCCTAACTGTATAACCCTAACACTAACCCTAACCGTAACCCTAACACTAACCCTAACATTGGACTAATGAACCTTCAGACTATCGCACCAAATATTCGAATTAACAAACCTTATTTTCGGACTATCGAGCGGTAACCACGGTAACCGCCCCGGGTATAGGAAATTTGTGTGTTCAGACTATCGAACCTTCGGACTATCGAGTGCCCCCCCGTCTCACCAAGGCCCTATACAGTTGCAGCAAGACTTCCCTACTCTTGTACTCTAAACCTTTTACAATGAACACTAGCTAACATGCCATTCACCTTCTTAGTTACTTGCTGTACCTGCAAACTAACTTTTTGTGACTGTTGTACAAGGACACTCAAATTTATCAAACTCACCCACTTCATCTTAAGAATACCCACCTTTTCCTTAATACCGTTTTGTCTGTGCTTTTGATCATCTTCCACCCACTTAACCCCAATCCCCCCACCCCCCTACACACCCCTTTTAGGAGCTTGGCAAAACGACTTCAGATAATTAAACAACAACAACAACAACAACACATTTACATTTATAGAGGGCCTTTCACGTCGGGAGGACGTCCCAAGGCGCTGAACAGGAGTCGGGACCCGAGCAAAGGGGAGGGTCAGGGCACGAGGGAGGGGCGTGAGAGAGGTGGGAGGGCGGCAGAAGGCACGATCGAAAAGAAGGGTCTTGAGATCGGCCTTGAAGGAGGCAAGGGAGGAAGCAAAGCAAAAGGACTGTGGGATGGAGTTCCAGAGTGAGGAGGGCAGAGAGGCCGAAAGCCCGGCCACCAACAGTAGGGTGAGTCGGGTCGGGCAGTAGAAATGGAGTAGATCGGAGCCCGCGGTCTGGTTAAAACCCTTTAAGTTGAAGAGGTCACAGGATTAGGAGCAAAGGGCAATTTCAGGACAGGCACCAGTACATTTTTCTTTACCCAGAAGATAATCAATGGCCAGAACAGCTTGCTAGGAAGATGGGTTGAAGCCAGGATTTATTTTTTAAAAAGCTTGATGCTGTATTAGGAGCAGCAAGTGTTGTGTTCAAATCCCTCCACTCCTCTGCACCCCCTACTTCTCTAAACTCCTCTCTCCTCACAATATTACCGATGGCTTCAGTCTACTGGGTTTGGCCTCCTCTTTGACCCCCAAATCCTCCATTCCATCGGCAGCAGGCGTGCCTTCAGTCACTATGCCCCGAAGCTCTGGAACTCCTTCCCTCACTCCCATTGGCTCATCCCCTCCTTTCCCATTTTCAGGTCACCACTGAAGACCTTTCTGTTCGACCGCGCTTTTATTCACCTTTTTCCCCCTCCCACTGGCAGCCCCAGACTCCACCATCTGGCATGGAGGGCGCTAAATCCGAGTTATTGTTGTTGTTGTTAGAAGGACGTCAGAGTGGGTGTTTGGGAGGATGAGATCAAATGGGCGGAAGGTCCTCTTCATCTGAACCACTTTTACCAGGCATTTGGTCAGGCAAGAGTGAACCTGTACCCTGAGTGGATAGGCTTTAGTTCACACTCGGTGATGGCACATCGTGGGAGTGGGGTCATCGTTCGAGAGCTGGTGCCCGGCTGAAGAGAGTGGCTACTTGTTGGTAGGATGAATGCCAAAACAGCTTGCACAATGCTCAGGTGTTGAGGTGAAGGGGCACAGACTCCGGGTCAATGGGATTGGAATTTATCTCAGTTGCTCCTCAGATTAAAATTAGCACCAAAACCAATTCTATTCCAATTCATACTGACATGATCCACACTATCTAAATTTACGGCTCTTTGTGTTCCTAACGTTAGCCTCATCTGTAGATACAGAGGTCGTAAATAGATTTCTAACAACAATATGAGGAGCTGATTGAAGAGCTCATGGGGTGATAGTACTGAATGAGCAACATTTTCCTGCATTTACTCTTTACCTGATATATTTTGAGCAAATAGCACACACAAGTGTTGCTTTGCATCTCAAGTCTCCCCGAGATACCGTATGATAACAGCAACACCGAAGGCTGAACACTGCAGGTTGCAACATCCCATTTATAGTGTCCCAAATACCCCAAATATAGGCCTCCCTCAGGAGTGGTAGATAAAGGCAGCAACAAGGCAGCAACCAGGTCTGACAAAGAACAATCTCAGTTACCAATGACAGTTCATAGAATTTTATGGCACAAATGGAGGCCATTATAAAAATAAATAGTAAGTCCTTGCATTTGATATAGCCCCTAATCATGTCTTTAAGACATCTCAAAGTGCTTCACACTATAGTGTATACAGTACTATAAAGTGAATTGATTGTATATACGTGGGCAAAAATATTCAGCCCCTCATGCCCACGTTAGCTCTTTGAAGGTGTGAGCTGATCTGTGTTTGGAAGAAGAAAATCAACAGTTCTCCTAATCCGGTTCGCTATCCAGAAATTTTGTGTCACATGCTGCCCGGCGTGGAGGGTGCTGTATAAATGCAAGTTGTTATTGTTCTGGTGTCCCCAGAATTGGGCAGAACTGTTTTCTTCTGTCCCCTTTAACCCACACATTTCTCCCGGCAGGGTGAAACCTTGGGCAAGTTTCCTTACTCCACATGTTCTGTGCGTAATTAGCTGCTGCGTTTCACCTATACACACAATGATAATAATCCTTGCATTTGATGTAGCGCTTTTCACATCTTATCGACGTCTCAAAGCGCTTCACAGAATATACTGTAAAGTGAAGTGACTGTATATTTGTGGGCGAATCGCAACAGCCAATTGCGCACAGCAGTGTCCCCCACAAACAGTCGTGGATTGAAATGACTAATTTTATTATTGTTTTTTTTTTGGATGGATTATTATTAGGCGTGTGGAGTAAGGAAACTTGCCCAAGGTTTCGCCCTGATTCGAACACAGGTCTGTCTCCCCAGCTTGGTCTCCCCAGCTTGCAAGACAAGTGGTCTAACCACTAAGACACAGGAGCTCTACATATATATATTTATATAATCAATTCACTTTACTGTGTATTCTGTGAAGGGCTTTGAGACGTCTAGAAGACGTGAAAAGCGCTGTATCAAATGCAAGGATTTTTATTATTGGTCCAGCAGTCGAGAAATATGTTTTTATGGATGTGTCTTATGATCTTGAAGCAATGGATTGATCAATGGTTAAAGTTGACCTTTGCTTCGTTCCTGAGGACGCTGCAATCGTATCTAGACCTTTGACCAAACAACTTGGAAGGAAAATTCTTTGAATAATAATTCTTGCATTTGATGTCGCGCTTTTCACATCTGCTAGACGTGTCATGGAATATACTGTAAAATGAATTGATTGTATATTTTGTGGGTGAAATGCGGCAGCGAATTGCGCACAGCAGTGTCCCACAAGCAGTCGTGGGGAGGAGGAGGGGAAAGGAGAAGGGGCGGGTGAGGGGAGGGTGGGGAAGTGGGGAGTCTAGGGGGATGGGTGAGGTGGGTGGGAGGGTGAGTGGGGGGGTGAAGCTAGGGGGACGGGGGCTGAGGCGGAGGTAGGGGGGAGGGAGGGTGGAGCTGGAGGGAGGGTGGAGCTGGTGGGGGAGGAGAAGTGTGGGGAAGGGGGAGGCTAGGGGGAGATGGGGCGAGGAGGAGGGAGGCTAGGGGGATGGAGGGAGGAGGAGGGGGGAGGCTAGGTGGGTGGGGGGAGGTGAGGGAGGAGGAGGGAGTGAGGGGAGGTGAGGGATGGAGGGAGGGGAGACTAGGGCGGTGGGGGGAGGTGAGGGAGTGAGGAGGAGGGAGAGGGAGGAGGGGGTGAGGGGAGGTGAGGGAGGAGGAGGGGAGAGACTAGGGAGGAGGGGGTGAGGGGAGGGAGGGGGAGGAGCTGAGTGGAGGGGGGAGAACCCGGAAGTTGTAATGCATCTTTTTTCCCTCTGGATTGGATACATTGGGCCGGTGACGTCACACAGAGCGGGGGAATCCCCCCCCCCGCGGGGAGGGCGCTGCGCACGCGCAATGAGTGTGTGAGCGGCGAGGATGAGGAGGATGAGGAGGCGGGGGGGGGCGGTGATGATGATGATGATGGCGGGGCTCTGGCTTTGCTTTGTTCCCGGGGCACTGAGCTGGGAGTTCTCCTCCACCTTCAGGTCCATGTACTGTCAGCTGTCAGACTCCTGTCATTGCGACTTCCACCCCAGCATTGACGGTGAGTGCTGAGAGCAGCTGGTCTGTGTGTCTGTGTGTCTGTCTGTCTGTCTGTGTGTCTGTGTCTGTCTGTCTGTCTGTCTGTCTGTCTGTGTCTGTTTGTCTGTCTGTCTGTCTGTCTGTGTGTCTGTGTGTCTGTCTGTGTCTGTGTGTCTGTCTGTGTCTGTCTGTCTGTCTGTCTGTCTGTGTGTCTGTCTGTCTGTGTGTCTGTCTGTGTCTGTCTGTGTCTGTCTGTCTGTCTGTCTGTGTGTCTGTCTGTGTCTGTCTGTGTGTCTGTCTGTCTGTCTGTGTCTGTGTGTCTGTCTGTGTGCCTGTGTCTGTCTGTCTGTCTGTCTGTGTCTGTGTGTCTGTCTGTGTCTGTCTGTCTGTCTGTCTGTCTGTCTGTCTGTGTCTGTCTGTCTGTCTGTCTGTGTCTGTGTGTCTGTGTCTGTCTGTCTGTGTGTCTGTCTGTCTGTCCGTGTCTGTGTGTCTGTCTGTGTCTGTGTGTCTGTCTGTCTGTGTGTCTGTCTGACTGTCTGTGTCTGTCTGTCTGTACGTTTCATTCCTGTAACTGCACGCACAGACAGACAGACAGACCAGTAGACAGACAGACAGACAGACAGACTGTCTGTGTGTCTGTCTGTGTCTGTGTGTCTGTCTGTGTGTCTGCCTGTCTGTGTCTGTCTATCTGTGTCTGTCTATCTGTGTCTGTCTGTTTGCCCTTGTACCATGGTACTACCACATAACCATGGTCATTTTTTACAAAGTCTGTCTATGTGTCTGTCTGTCTGTCTGTCTGTGTCTGTCTCTGTATCGGTCTATCTGTGTCTGTCTTGTCCGTCTCTCTGTCTATCTGCTGGTCTGTCTGTCTGTCTGTAGGGGTGACTGTCTATCTACCCGTGCCTGCCTGCCTGTCTGTCTGTCTGTCTACTGGTCTGTCTGTCTGTGTGTCTGTGCGTGCAGTTACAGGAATGAAACGTACAGTTTTCTTTTTCCCCCAAAATAAAAAGAAATATTTTTTGTTGTTGTCCCTAACGCAGCTGTTGATAACCTTATCTTGTTTGTACCTGACTCACTGACAGTGAGTTCATCCCCCACCCCTCTCCTGTCTGTCTGTCTGTCTGTCTGTCTGTGTCTACCTGTCTGTTTGTATCTGGAGCTTTCATTCTGTCCCATCACCAGGGCCAACAATAAACAGGATTGGGGGCTATAAGAGAGTACTGACAATTCGGTTGAGTTCACACTCCCTCTCCCAGAAATCATATGTAGAGTACAGTATGGTTCTGTTTGCTGCGATGTGTGGGATGGTGGGGTGGGGGCTGCCCAAGCCCGAGAGGCAGTGCGGAGGAGAGTAACAGGACGGATGATACTCCCATCCTTAGAGGAATGAGCTGTGAACAACAGTTAGAGAAGTTGGCGGGCTATTCAGCCTTGAGAGGAGCCATTTCAGAGTGGACCTCGTTGATGACTTCTTGCTGTTGTCGTTATATACCTTTTAACAATAGTAATAATAATCCTTGCTTTTCACGTCTTCAAGACGTCTCAAAGCGCATCACAGAATATACTCTAAAGTGAATTTCGTGGGAGAAACACGAAACATTGGCTTGTGGGAGCCAATTGCGCCCAGCAGTGTCCCACAAACAGTCGTGGATTGAGTTATGAATGGTGCGAAAGGCCATTTTCATCTAAACCCATCTTGTGACCTGCTCCATGGGATCCAAAGATGTGGACTATCTTAGTTTTCTTCACTAGGTTTGTTTGTTGTCTAGCTGCCTGTCTTTCCCACTCTTGGCCACTCCATTGAGAGTTTTTTTTTGACTGTCTTCCCAGTGTCATTGCCCTCTCATCCACTGTACCATCCGAGCTTTTCCTTCTTAATGAAAAACCAATAATAATAACAATAACGATCCTTCCACTTCGTGTAGAGCCTTATCACATCTTCGAGCCGTCTCAAAGTGCTTCTCGGAGTATAATGTAAAGTGAATTGACTCGTGCATTTTGTGGGAGAAACGCGGCAGCCAATTGCGCACAGCGATGTCCCACAAACAGTCGTGGATTGAAATGACCAATTTTTTGTTGTGTGAAGGATGCAGTAGCCTCAGATCTGCAAATCAGCTAACACCCGGGGTTCCTACTTACCGCAAGGTAAACAGGTGTGTGGAGTAAGGAAACCTCCGAATGTTTCACCCTCTCGGGAACCAAACCCAGATCTCTTGCTGGTGAGGCGAGTGCGTTAACGACTGTGAAGGACCATCATATCGGTGGAGGAACAAGCATAAGAAGCCATAAAAGGTGCGATTGAAGACTTGACGTCAGATTTTATTTCTTCTTCGGGGCAGGTTTGGAGCTGGATCTCTGTCGCCTGGTGTACGGGCAGCATCTGGTGAAAGAATCGCTCGTGGACACTATGAGAGACTTTATAGAGAGCCCAAACCCCAGGAAACCTCTGGTGCTTTCCTTCCACGGCTGGTCTGGGACTGGGAAGAGCTACGTAACCTCTTTGCTGGCAAAGAACCTGCACAGGGATGGAATGAAGAGCCGGTATGTGCATCAATTCGTACCTACCCTGCACTTTCCCCACGCCAGCCACATCCAGGCCTACAAGGTAGGACGTTTCATCCACTCAGGTTGCTGTGTGGGTGGTGAGTACAGCAGGCGATCTGCAGGAAACATAATGGTTAGACCTTTTGCCTCACAAGTGAGAGGACCCAGGTTCGATTCCCAGGCAGGTGAAAACTTAGGCAACTGACTAACAAGTGGGTTGAGCTTACTGCTAGCTAAACAGAGGCGTGTGGAAACCTGCCAAAGGTATTGCCCCACTTGGGAATCGAACCTGTGCCCTCTCGCCAGTGAGGCAAGCGCTCTAACCATTTGCTAGGGGGACTCTGTAAGCCCATGTTACGGTACCCGCTGTTGTATTCAATCCAGGTGTATTTCGCCAGCTGAACGTCAGCAAGACTGAGTCCCTCCTGATTGTCTCTAATGCAGCTGTTGATAACCTTGTCTTGTTTGTACCTGACTCACTGACAGCGAGTTCGTCCCCCCCGCCCTCCCCTAGGAGCTTTCATTCTGTCCCATCACCAGGGCCAATAATAAACAGGATTGGGGCTTCAGCACCTCCGCACCTCAGGCGCTGGCAGCATCAGCATCCAAGGCTGCACACTCCCACCTCACAAAGCCTGATCAATGTGATTTCGTTGTTTGTTTGTTTGTTTGCTTGTTTCTTCCCTGCTCTTCACTGTCTCCATCACGTTCAATGGCTCGGTCTGTCAGCCAACTCGTCCTTTACCTGGCCTTGCGTTGTCCTCTCTTTCACTCGCGCTCGGGAGTCAAACGCCTTACGTTGTGCCTTGTCTCTTCGTTAGGATGATCTGAAACGCTGGATCACAGGGAACCTGAGCGAGTGTGGCAGGTCGGTGTTTATATTTGACGAGATGGATAAAATGCACCCGGGTTTGATCGATGCAATCAAGCCTTTCCTGGGCAACAGCCACGTGATGTTTGGAACTAATTATCGGAAAGCGATATTCATCTTCGTAAGGTAAGCCTCCGCCCTCCGTGACACTGGCCCGAGCGAGAGCCACTGTACACTAATAACAATGATCCTTACATTAAAAAGGTTTAGCGCCATCATTGAGACATCTCAAAGCGCTTCACAGAATAACACTAATATTAATCCTTGCATTTCTGGAGTCCTGTAGCTCAGTGATTAGAGCACTCACCTCGCGAGCAAGAGACCCGGGTTCGATTCCCAGCAGGGCCAAACCCTGGGCAAGTTTACTTACTCCGCACGCCTGATAATAATCCCTCAAGAAAAAACATAATAAATTGGGTCACTTCTTTCCACAAATGTTCGTCAGACACGACTCGTGTGCAATTAGTTGCCACATTTCATCCACAAATATACAGTCAATTTACTTCACAGTATATTCTGCGAAGCACTCTGAGACATGAAAAGTGCTATATCAAATGCAAAGATTATTTATCATTTGATATAACGCCTTATCACGTCTTCGAGACATCTCAAAGTGCTTCACGGAATATACAGTAAAGTGTAGTGACCGTATTTTGTGGACGAAAAGCGCCAGACAATTGTAAAGTGAATTGACTACGTATACTGTGAGTAACTAATAAACAATATATTTAGTATACGAATGGAGGTTGCTGTGTCTGGTACGTGTGAATCATGTTGTCCTCTTTGACTCCAGCAACGCAGGAGGTGATCAGATCAACCAGCTGGTACTAGATTTCTGGAAGGATCGAAAGGACAGAGAAGATATCAGACTGGTCGACTTGGAATCCAAACTGTCTGCAGCGGTTTTTAACAGCCAAAGCAGTAAGTTTCTATTTTCTAAAACAAGGTTAATAGGAGTCGGAGAGCTATTGTGAAGGCTGCCAAGTCTCGTCCCAGCAACACAGAGAAGCCAGCTTGATATTTAAGCGAATATCTGAGAAATGACTTTGGTGAAAGATTTATTGGGTTACAGAGCAATGATATCGTGAGGTCAAATGTCCTGACACATTCGCTGAGAACTGAGTGAAATATCATGCAAGGTTCCGATGGCAGACTGCACATCTATTCACTCTCTCTCTCTCTGGAGTCACTAGCGAGAAGACCTGGGTTCGATTCCCGGGTGGGGCGAAAACATAGGTGAGTTTCCTTACTTCCACACGCCTCTGTTTACCAAGCACTAAGTCGGAACCTGCTTGAAAGTCAATTGGCGATTAGTTTTCCTGGGGGTGATAATCCCTCCCCTCTCCACCAAAAAATGGGGTCAGTTAATCCACGACTGGCTGCTGCATTTCGCCCATAAAATACACAGTCAATCCATATATTCTGTGAAGTGTTTTGAGATGCTATAAGGTGCTGTATCGATAGCTAGGATTATTATTATTATTATTATTGTTGTTTTTTTTTCTCTCTCTCTGTGTATCCGCAGGCGGGTTCTGGAACTCCGACATTATAAACGAGGATCTGGTCGACCTCTTTGTGCCTTTCCTGCCGCTGAAACACAAGCACGTGGGGGAGTGCGTGCGGAGTGAGCTACTGTCCCGGGGGCTGGGGATGGAGCCGGAGGGACATGTCATCGAGGATGTGGCCAACTCCATGAGCTACTTCCCAGAGGAACACAAGCTGTTCTCCAAGACGGGCTGCAAAACAGTGTCGGCCAAACTGGACTTTTATTTGTAAATGTGAAGCGTCTTTGAGACGTCTCGTGCGTGTCGAAGTGCAATCGTTTTTTGGGGGGAGGAAGAGAGCGAGAGACAAGGGAGATGATAGAGAGGGAGGAAATGAGTGAGGGAAGGAGAGGGGGGGGGGGAGGTTGGATTACAAGGAAGCGAGGGATCTGACCAAACTAACGCAAACTTGAAATGGGGAAGAAACAACACCTTTCTCACACTGTGTCTTTGTAATATAAATTTTTGTAAAAGTGATTTGTAAATCTTTATACTGTATCATTTTATAAATATATGGCAATAATATTGTCCGGATGGATCACATTAAGGGATGTGTGTCTGTGTGTGGTATGGCAGAGGGTGGTGGCAGGTAAATGGGACTGAAACGTTCGCTCTTTAAGCGATGCAGCGCTAACACGATGGCCTGATTGGCCTTCTGTGCTGTAAATTTCTGTGCTTTCTCTTATATACTGCCACTGATGTACAGTCAACTCACTTTACAGTATATTCTGTGAAGTGCTTTGAGACGTCTAGAAGATGTGAAAAGCTCTATGTCAAATGCTAGGATTAATATTATTACCCTCTGTGATATTTCAGGCCTGCATTGCGTCTGAGTGATGATTCAAATGCAAGGATTATTATTGTTATCCGTGCATAAAATAATTAAACATAATAATTTGGTCACGAGTATTTGTGGGACATGGCTGCTGTGCGCAATGGGCTGTGCTGCGTTTCGCCCACAAATATACAGTCAATTCACTGTACCAGTATATTCCGTGAAGCGCTTTGAGACGTCTAGAAGACATAAGGCGCTATATCAAATGCAAGGATCGTTACTATGTTCTGTTAACAGCGCCTTCCGCAATGGGAGGGCGTCTCAAAGCGCCTTTACCAACCGAGTAGCAGGTCCACTGTCCACACTGCGCCAAAACCCGTGACGAGCAGATTTCATCTGGGAAAACGCAACAATAATAATCCTTGCATTTGATACACGCTTTTCAAGAAAGAGAAAAAACATGGTCCTTCTTAACAAAGGGTAAACTTTATTAGCTGTGAGCAACACACAGAGAGAGAGAGCTGAGAGGGTGATTAAACCCTCGTCACTGCAGAGGCTTCAGCATTCCAGGGCGGTGTTTCTTCCAGTCGTAGCGGGTGACTGGCTGCTGGACATGGGGTCTCTGGGACCAGAGGGGGGTAGGCCGGGTGATCTTTTTCACCTCGGAGTCCAGTGGGATTCTCTCACGGAGAGCCTTCTTCACTTCCAAATTCAGCTGAGGGAATATTTGGGAAGAGGTAGGTCAGCCGAGGCCGTGTAGGAAACCACCCCAACCCACTCACCCACCCTCCGCTTCCCACTGACCCTCTACCAAGGCCATCCCCGACTGCCTGCAGCCTCCAGCCGCACACTGAGCTCACTGAGAAGTGCGTAGAATCATGTAGAGTTAGGCCAGTTAGAGCTGTAGTTCTACAAACAGTTGGGGGTGAGGGGATTGGGATCCGTGTAGGATGGGGGTAGGAGTGGTACAGTGGGCTCTACGTGGGATGTATGTGTGTATGTGGGGGGGGTTAGGCATCCATGATTGTATGTGTGTGTGTGTGTGAGAGAGAGTTCCTGGTGGCGGGCAGTGAAATGGTGGATGGGGGGGTGGCCTCTCCTTTAGTAATGGCTGTATGTGTGTGTGTGTGTGTGTGTGTAGGGAACAGTCTCCCACACATGTAACATGTAAAGGAGGATAATGGTGTGTCTGGTTGGAGAGAGAATCTGATCCAATGCCTCCCATGGACTGGGATGGCCTCACCTTCCTCCTGCTCATGATGATCTCTTCGTTATGCTTTTGTTCATGTAAAGCTTGTAAGTAGCGATGTCCAAACTCCGAGATTATAGTTGCGCGTGTCTCCATGGCAGTCACCTGCTCAAGGTTCAAGTTGACGATGGGACCGGGCTGTTCTTGGCTTTCTAAAGTTGACACTGCCCTTGGCAAACTGTGAGTGAGCACAGATGTAACAACGATTATCTTTGCATTTGTCAGAGGGCCTGATCACATCTTCCAGACGTCTCAATGCTCTTCGCAGAATATACCGTAAAGTGAAACTCGCTGTGTACTTTGTGACCAAACAGTGGCAGCCAATCGCACACAGCAATTTTATACCATAAACCAAGAGGTGTTGAATCCACACAAAAATGAAGACATACCACTGATTGAATAAGGACTGACCAAGACTACATGCAAATGTTCAGGGGAAGATGGCTGCTTCTTGATAAAAAAATAATCCTTGTGTTTGATATAGAACTTTCCACGTCTTCTAGACGTCTCGAACCGCTTCACAGAATATACTGTAAAGTGAATTGACTGTATAGTATATTTGTGGGCTAACACGGCAGCCAATTGCGCACAGCAGCGTCCCCCACAAACAGTCATGGATTGAAATGACCAATTTTATTACTCTGGGTTTTTTTGGACGGATTATTATTAGGCGTGTGCGTGGAGTAAGGAAACTTTCCCAAGGTTTCACCCTGACCTATCTGGATTCGAACACAGGTCTCAAGCTTGTAAGGCGAATGCTCTAACCACTGAGCTACAGGAGCTCCACAGTTCACCAATTTCTTGACCGTTCCAAGCCGCTTGCTTGACTGCCCACTGGCTTAAATTGTGAACTCCTACTCCTGACATCGGGCTTGAATCCACCGCCCGCTGAACTGAGGCCAGACCGTGAGCGTCTGAACCAAATAAACACCACCTCTAGTCGGTTATACATGTCAGGTTCTTTTGAAGCTCAAAAAAACGAGGACTTGAGGAAACTGGGAGGAAAGAGATTTGCCCCCTCCCTCCCCCCCCCCCCCACCCTCGGAGCTGCTGGGCTTTTGGCTACCTTTGCTGAGATGTGGACATGCAGTGGGGTTCACAAGTCTTGGATAAGACCTTTAGTTTTGCTCTGGAATGTTCTCCCAGTTTACTCGTTAGAATCTCGTCCACGGATTTCCCAGGGAAGAGTTGAGTTACTAGAGGCATAATCTAAACAGGAGAGGCAGATTAGAACATGGCCGTGTGTCCCTGTCATACGAGCTGTACATATAGAGGAGCTGCATCTAAATAATAATAATAATTCTTGTATTTGATATAGCACCTTGTGAAGTCATTGAGACGTTTCTAAGCGTTTTGGAGAATACATTGGAGAGTGGAACAACTGTATTGTTTTGTGGCCGAAAAGCGGCAGCCAATTGAAACACAGGCACTTTGTCACTCAAACCAGTGGTGGACAGAGCGACGGCAAGTTTATTTGGGGAGGGATTATTATCCCTGGAAAGCGATCTGTCAATTGACTGACGATCATTCTAGTTCCTATTTACCGCTTGGTAGACATAGGCGTGTGCAGTAAGGTTTGTCATTACCATGGAATCAAACCAAGCGGGCCGAGTGTGCACTAACTACTTTGCCACATGAGAGCTGTTGTCCTGATAAGAGCTGTGCCCATACACAGGGTGCTGTGCCCATACAGGGCTGGACCTCCTATATGAGCTGGACCTGATCTGAACTGTTACCTCTTTGTGCTCTGCATCCAGTAAGAGCACTGTGACCACATCCTCCTGTGATTGCTTTAGGTGCTCTAAGAAGCGCTGGGCCTTGGCTCGATGCAGGTAATACATCGCTGCCCGGGGGCTGTGCCTGATAGCGATGGTGAAGTTCTTCTCGGCTTCCTGGTACTTCCTGCGGTGAAGGGACGGAAAGTCTGAGCCTGAATGTCTCCGCCAGCAACCTCTCTATCCACCCGAGGCAGTCTGGGTGCTGAGACTAACTGTTTTTGCCTTAAATAGCTGCAGATTGTTGGGGAGGTCATGACGCTGGTTGTCTGACACGCGCAGAAACCCATCAACGTTGCTTAGAACTCTCCAAACCCAACTGAGAATTCACTGTCTCCCACCCACTTACACATGGAAATCCCAGAGATAGATTGTTGGAATGGAATGCGGACTTACGTCTCCCGCCTTACCAACAGTGGCCGGGCTTTCTACCTCTCTTCCCCCACGCTTTAGAACTCCATCCCACAATCCCTTCACCTCGCTCCCTCCCTTGCCTCCTTCAAGACCCTCATTGTCTCTCTTCCTGGAGCATCTTGCTTACCTAATTCCGGGAAGTATTAGGCAAAGGTTTGCAAGAACCGAGGCTTGGGGGAACCCCAATGTTTGTTGTGGGTAACTGCCAGAGCTTAACTAGCTAAACCCACCGAGCTTGTCATTGATAGCTCTCTCTGCCAAGTCAACATTTGGAACTTCATCCTCTCAACATAAAAGGCGCCATGTAGTTGTTGACAAGCTGCCCTGCAGCTTGTACAGCTAGGACCACCCTACCCTATTGTGGCAAATAACAACAGAGCAGCTCTTTGTACCTGAGCTTGTAGTCCTGAAGTCCGAGTTCATCTCGCACCATCGCGACCCTGTCATTTATGTTGTAGTCCTGATCATCCAGGTCCAGAGCCTGCTCATAGTCCAGCAAGGCATACTCCATGTTTCCTTTCTTCAGGAAGCAATCTGTAAGAATATTTGAAAGGTGGCAGTGTGTTTCAGATGTGTCCTTCAAGTAGGGATGAATAGACTGATTGTCTTTTTCCCTTGAGATCCTGGTCCTCACTTTCAAGGCCCTCCACGGCCTAGTCCCCTCCTACCACTCTTGACCTGCTGATCCCCTATCAACCTGCCCACTCCCTCCATTCAGCAGGCTCCGGCCTGCTCCACATCTCCCGCCCGACCATCAGTGGCTGGGCTTTCAGCCTTTCTGCCCCCGTGCTTTGGAACTCCATCCCACAATCCCTTTGCCTTGCTCCCTCCCTTGCCTCCTTCAAGGCCTCGTTGTCTCTCTTTCTCTCTCGGTCTGTCTGTGTGTGTGTGTGTGTGTGTGTGTTTCCGTCTGTCTATCTTTCTCTGTCTCTGTGGTGTATCTCTCTCTCTATGTGTCTGTGTGTGACTCTGTGTTCTAGTCAGTAAGTGGCTAATGAGTCTCACTAGGGCCCAGAGAGAAAATAGCGTGTTTGTGGAAATGCTGTGGTTTCTCTGTAAATAAAGATATAAACTGCAGGTCTAGGTTGTGTGGGTAATGCCCTGATCGTGGTTACACAAGTGAACACAATACAACTCAATACAGCTCAAATTAACAACAAAATCACATTTGTATAGCGCCTGTCACATCAGGAAAGGTGTCTTCAGGTGCTGGCAGGATTTACACCAAATCCACATTCTCAACCACCTGATGGTCAGTGAAACAAACCAGCCCAGTTTGAGCTGTTGCTATATGTTGATAGTATATTTGAGTTGTGTTTGGTTTCCATGTTTTTTTTACCTTTGCTCTGGTGCTGTGAGTGTGATCAGCAAAGAGGAACAAGAGGCTGTGAGTTCAGCTCTGTACATCCACGGTGGTTAGTTATATTTTGTCTAAGTGCTTTTCAGTACGAAATCTAAATGTGCTTAAATCCTGAATGTGACAGAGACACCTAATAATCCCTCCAAAAAAACACATTATAAATTGGTCTGTTGTAGGACACTGCTGTGCGCAACTGGCTGCGGCGTTTCACCCACAAATGTACAGTCAATTCACTTTACAGTATATTCTGTGAAGAGCTTTGAGACGTCTAGAAGACGTGAAATGCGCTATATCAAATGTCTGGAGGACGTTGGGACGTCCTGCCGATGTGAAAGGTTCTAGAAATGCAATTTTGCTGTTGTTGTAATTTTGTTATTCTTGTAAGGATTATTATTAATTATTAGTTGATTGGTGGATTGAACCCAGGTCCTCTTGCTTGTGCTCTAACCTACATGCTATAGAACTCCTTTTGACTCCAACCCCATAGTGCAGATGTAAATCCTTAACTGTCCTGCGCCTTGGGACTTCCTCCCGATATGAAAGGCACTGTTTCAATGTAATTTTGTTGCTGCTATTGCAAGGTGAAAGGGGATCAGTGTAGACCTGGGGGGGGAATGGATTATTGGCGATTGAAACAGTCTCCAGGTAGTAGTTACCTGCGAAGCAAATGCTCTGTGTGGTGCTTACCTCCCCGGTTAATGTACAGGCCTTTCTCTTGCTTTTCTCCCCTGATGGCCTGGTTCAGGAGAAGGATGGCCTCTTCATAAAAGCCTCTCTGGTAGCAATACACGGCAAAGTCATTGTAGGTGAGCAGCAGCTGCCCCTGAGCCTCGCTAAAGATGTGGCTCTGGTCATTGTAGTTGACTTTGTCCAGGGCGATGAGATAGTCATCGATGGCTGCATTGAATTCCTTCTGTTTCCTGTACAGGGTTCCTCTGGAAATCCAGGACATCAATAAAATGAAGACAAACATGTGGGACGGTTTGGAAGCATTTCTTAAAAAACAACAACAACCCATCCCCGGCAGCACAATGTCAACTTGATAGTTTCCTACTGATCACAAACTTGTCCATATCCACCCGTAGGTTTGCTCTGCTCTGCGGGCTCCGGCCTGCTCCAGGTCCCCCACCCAGCCTGTCTCACCATCGTCGGTCAAGCCTTCAGCCTCTTTGCCGTTCCAATATTTGGAACTCCATCCCACAGTCCCTTTGGCTCATTCCCTAGCTCCCTTGCTTCCTTGAAGACCCGTCTCAAGACACTCCTCTTCGACCTTTCCTCCTGTCCCCACCCTCCCTGCCCTCCACCCTCACCGATCCCAATCTCCAGCTCAGGTCGAAATCCTTGACTGTCCAGCGCCTTGACAGAAATGAGGTTCATCAGGTCACAAACACATAGAGAATCACACACCAGAAAAAATATTAAAGAGGAGGCGCTCTACAAATGTAACTTGTTGTTGTTGTTGATGATGATTAATTGCATGCAGCCTGTGACTGCAGTACCTGAGGATATAGTAGTTGGCTTCATTGGGGTTATTTTCTAAAGCCTTGTTGATCTTCTGCATTGCCTCGTTCATTTGCCCTCTTAGAGCGCTGTTTACTGCCTGTACCTTGGCATCTTCACCCCGTTCCATCAGCCTGGACAAGATGGAGAGTGCCCCTGCACAGGTGGGGTCCATCGCCAAGGCTGTGTAGATATCGTTGTTACAGAGGGCTAGCTATTAGCCAGGGAACAAAAACATCAATAAGGACATGATCAATACCATAGTCTGCTCCCTAAAGAGACCTATTCATGTTAACACAGTTGACAAAGTCAATGTTAATACAGACTCTACTTTCCACAATTCTGTGCAAATGTTAAGATTGGTTGTTACCACACGTGTGAAGGGGTTGGCAGAACTTACAAAAATAATACAATATCACGTCGTTGAGACATCTGAAAGTGCTTCACAGTAGGTCTTGTAAATGGAGTGACTGTGTACTTTGTGGGTGAAACACGGCAGCCTATTGTGCCACAGCAGTGACCCACACCCGGTTGTGTACTGAGTGACCAATTTGTTTTCGGGGGATAATTACTCCCGGAAAGCAATCCGCCAGTCGACCAACAACCGGTTTCCTACTCACTGCCAGTTAACCAGAGACTTGTGGAGTTAAGGAAACTCGCCGAAGGAAAGTTAAGGAAAGTTTTTGGGAAGCCGGGGCAGAGTATCGAATCCGTGTCCCCTTGCTTGCGAGGCCAGCATGTTCACCACCACGCTACGGAACAAAGGAGACTCACGTTGCCGAAGTGATCGTGTAACCTCGCCCTCAGGATGTAGAGCTCGGGGTTGTTCTTCAGGACCATGAGCAGCTTGTTCACCACCATCAGGGCCTCCTTGAATCTCCCCAGGGCTGCCAGGCAGACTATCCTACAGAGTGGACAACTCTTATTTACAACAACAACAAAATGACATCTGTAAAGCGCCTTTCACGTTGGGAGGACATCCCAAGGCCCCGGGCAGCGGGAGGTCGATCGAAGGCACAGTTGAAGAGGCGGGTCTTGAGATGGGTCTTGAAGGAGGCAAAGGAGTGAGGGAGTAGGGGGGGTGGTGGGGGGGGGTGGTGGAGGGGCCGCAGGATGGCATTCCAGAGGGTGGGGCTGAAGTTTTGGGGCGGGTGAAGTGGGGGATGTGAAGCAGGCCAGAGCCCGCTGAAAGGAGGAAGCGAGCAGGTTGATAGGAGGTTAGAAGATCGCAGAGGTAGGGAGGCCATGAAGGGCTTTGAACCTGAGGACCAGGATTCTTGAGTTTATTTTCCGATGCTTCCTGCACAGGATGAGGGTCAAAAGGCAAAGTAACAGTAACAGACCCGGCAGCGATATTGCATAAGAGAAGGGTGGGCTTCTCTCTCCTGGTGTCCTGACCGACCATCCTATGCTGATAAAACTGGTCCATCTCCATCCCACAGTCCCCCCGCCTCATGTCATACAGTCGGTATCTGTACGTGGGAATCTGGCAGTGCTAACAATGGCGACAACAACTTGCACTTTCATAGCGCCCCTCGCACAGGGCAGTGTCCCAGAGCGCTTCAGTTGCCTGCCCCGTTTGCCCACAAGTACACAGTCACTGCGCTTCACTGCGGCAATGACGGCAAAACACATTCAGGCGTTTTAATGTAACGAGGCACGATAAAAATATAGGGTCAGCGAAATAGGGAATTGCATGATGTTCACCCACAATTATACAGTCAATTCACTTTACAGTATATTCTGTGAAGCGCTTTGGGAAGTTGATTAGATGTGAAAAGCGCTCGATCAAATGCCAGGATTATTATTATTATTATGATTGTTGGTAGTTAAAGTTCTCAGCCACAATCTGAACAGTGATAGCACAAGCAACAGATCAGTCACCTTCTCACTTGGTATCCATGGTTCTCAGGACGTAGCTCTGATGCTTCAGTGAAAGCTCCTAAAGCATCGTTGTACATTTGCATTTCAAATAGGTATTGACCCTAGCGAGAGGGAGAGAGATGAAGGGAGTCAGGGACAGGGCTACAGGGTTAATAGGCACTCACTCTTATTATTGACTTGGAAGGGAGGGAAGAAAAAAAAGTAAGGAAGGACACAATAATTTTCCTCTCTCCATACATGCTGCCTGACCTGCTGTGTGTTCTCAGCGACCGTTTTCTGTTTTTGTGCAGGAAGGCAGCTGAGCTCCACCATTGATGGGCGAGCCTTTAGCCACTCTGCCCCCAACCTCTAGAACTCCATCCCGCAGTCCCTCCGCCTCGCCCCCTCCCTGGCCTCCTTCAAGTCCCGCCTCAAGACTCTCCTCTTCAATGGGCCCATCGGCAACTCCTAAAACTACACTTCTATAGCTGCGACAGTGACTGTCGCAGCTATAGAAGTGTAGTTTTGTTGTTGTTGTTGACTCACTTGGATGTAGGTGGTGAAGCCGACTTGAAGCTGTAGCTCTTCATTCGTGGGGTTCAGTGTATACGCTCGTCTGTAGTTCATGATGGCTGACTGGAAATCACAGAGCTGCAGGTAGGCATCGGCCAGACTCACATACAGTTCTACCTGTAGCCAGTGATATCATAGAATTGTACAATTATAATAAATAGTAATAATAATAATCCTTGAACTCAAAGCGCTTCACAGTATATACTGCATAGTGAATCGACTGTATATTTGTGGGCGAAACATGGCAGCCAATTGCGCACAAACGGTCATGGTTTGAGTGGCCAAATTATTGTTGTTTTTTGGGGATTATTATTATATGTTTACGGTAAACCTCACATAAGCCATATCAGTCGTAACCCTGCATTTAACATGACTTGTGCAAAGTATGAGTTCTGGCGAACTTGCATAGAATATAACAACTTGATTTGGGCAGTTGTATGTCTTCTAGATGTCTCAAAGCGCTTCACAGATTATACTGTAAAGTGAATTGACTGTATACTTGGGAGCGAAACACGGCAGGCAGCCAATTGTGCACGGCAGCGTCCCCACAAACAGTCGTGGATTGAAAATTACCAATTTTATTATTGGTTTTTTTTAAGGGATTATTTTTAGGCGCGTGAGTGTGAGTGTGTGTGTGGTGTAAGGAAACTTGTCCAAGGTTTCGCCCTGACCTGCCCGGATTTGAACACGGGTCCCACACTTGTAAGGCGAGCGCTCTAACCACTGAGCTACAGGACTGTTTTACTACAATTTTGCAGTGAGGTTTTCCGCATCGTGAACAGTGAACACCCCAGGACGCTATTCCACGTGACTACATAATTACAAGTTGTTGTGGTTGACATTTACCCTCTCCGGCTCCAGGGTGATCGCTTTGCTGAACAAAGTCACCGCTTTGTTCAACTTTCTGGTGGAATACAATTCCAAACCCTTCTCGTAGCTGAGGAAATAACACAAGCTGCGTCAGTGAGCTTGTTCTACGTTAGCTCTTTGCGAGAAAACTCCCCAAATTAACCTTCAGCTCTTCTGCCCCCATTCTGTGGAACTCCATCCCGACCAGAGCCCCTTCATCCGTCCGTCCGTCTGTCCGTCCGTCTCCCTCCCTCCCTCCTTTCCTCCCTCCCTCCCTCCCTCCCTCCCCTCAAGGCCCATCTCAAGAGCTTCCTCTTGCTTTTGGCCACACTCACGCCCCCCCCACCAGCCAACCCCTTCCTCCACTCTACCTGATTCCAAACTCTAACTTGGGTTCAAAACTCTTAACTGTTCAATGCATTGGGACGTCCCCCTGACACAAAAGACACTGTACAAATGCCATTTGTTCTGGTAGAGATCCTTCACCCTAACCCAACTCACTATGTGGTGGCCTGGTCATGGATGACAGCAAACGTTATGAAGGAACTTGGATTCATGCATTTTTCTGGATCAAAGATCTGACTCGACCCGAACAGATTTTTCAGTGCTGTCTTCTTGGTTTCCTCCAGCTCCTGGTCCGACACAGGTTTGGGTAAGAGGCTTTCCGACATCTCGGGGCTTGTCGCCTGCGGGAGAAATCATCCATGTGAGCGGCCAATCGCACAGGTTTGGTTTCGATTTAACAGGGCGTTAAATGTGCTAGGCTTCCAGCAAACCTTAAAACGTGTCCACTTTTTAATGGAGCAGATCCATTGTGCTGTCCTCTAGCTCAGGGGTTAGAGCGCTGGGCTCGCAAGTGAGATGACCTGGGTTCGATTACCGAGCAAAACCCTAGGCGAATTTCCTTGCTCCACCCACACACCTCTGTTTACCGAGGGAAGTAGGAACTTGGTTGTGAGTCGATTGGTGGGTTGCTTTACCGGCGAGTAGTAAACAGTCCAAAAGTCCCAAATTTCTTCCAAAATAAACATAACGGTTTTGGGGGTCATTGTGTGACAGCGCTGTGCGCACTTGGCTGTCAAGCTTCGCCCAGAATATACACTGTCAAGTCACTCTGAGGTGTCTCGAAGATGTGTTGAGGCCTTGCATCAAATGAAGGATTATTAATATTGCCGACCCGATTTCTTTGGGGATAATTGAATGAGCGTGGGCTGTACACTTATACAAGCTGCTCAGGAAACCCCGAGGACTGAGCCTCAATTCAGTCTACTTTTACGAGAACCCTGGCCCGCGATTCCCTATGAAACACAACAGATTGTACTGTACCTCACTGGCCTTGAAGAGACAAGCAACACAACTTGTCAGCTCAGCAATGGTTTCCAATTCCCTTAGGGGGGGGGGGAAGGGGGGGGCCGATGCAGGTAAACCCCGCTTGACGTCGCGAAGTTCGCTAATACGTCGTTCGCCAGCGGGTGGAAAGGGAGCACGACGGCGCTAGAACGCGAGTGAAACAGGTTCGGCAGGGAAAGAGTGTGAGCCGGGCAGGCAGGCAGGCAGGGAGAGAGAGAGAGTGAGTGAGTGGTGAGTGAGAGAGTGAGCCGGGCAGGCAGGGAGTGGGTGTGTGAACCAGGGAGGCAGTCAGGGAGAGAGCGAGACAGTGAGCCGGAGAGGCAGACAGGGAGAGAGTGAGTGAGACAGTGAGGCGGGCAATCAGTGAGAGAGTGAGGCGGGCAGGGAGAGGGTGAGTGAGGAGGGCAGGGAGAGGGTGAGTGAGGCGGGCAGTCAGTGAGAGAGTGAGGCGGGCAGGGAGAGGGTGAGTGAGGCGGGCAGGGAGAGGGTGAGTGAGGAGGGCAGGGAGAGGGTGAGTGAGGCGGGCAGTCAGTGAGAGAGTGAGGCGGGCAGGGAGAGGGTGAGTGAGGCGGGCAGGGAGAGGGTGAGTGAGGAGGGCAGGGAGAGGGTGAGTGAGGAGGGCAGGGAGAGGGTGAGTGAGGCGGGCAGGGAGAGGGTGAGTGAGGCGGGCAGGCAGTCAGGGTGACGCTGTCCGCGCGCTGTGGGTGTGAGGCCTTGTCCTGTTTCCCAGACTCGGTTCAAATTAAACGAAGGCGCCAAACACGTGCCGGCGGTCAGCTGTTTGGTGACGCGGTAGCCCCGCCCCCAGCTCGGGGAAGTTTAATCCTATTTATATATTTATTAAGGAGTGAGTGTGATGGTCGGTGGCCCTGGTGAGTTTGTTATCAGCCTCAGAACATCCTCCAGAGATCCCCTTCCCAGCCAAACGTCAGCGAGCCCGAGTCTCTCCTGATTGACTCGGGCCAGAGCCTCCGTGGTTACACCCTCACCCTCTGCCCTCCCTCAGCTCCGCAACACCGCCCGACTCTGTCACTGCCTCACCCCCAAAGCCGCTGAAACCCCCGTCCACGCCTTCATCACGTCCCGGCTCGACTACGCAGACGCCCTGCCCTGCTTGTCGGCCTTCCCAGTTCCTCCCTCCGCAGGCTGCGGATCATCCAGAACTCTGCGGCCCGTGTCCTCTACGGCTCCAAACTCCGTGACCCCATCTCCCCCCCCCCCCCCCCCCCCCCCATCCTCGCCTGACTCCCCCGGCTCCCCATCATCCGGAGGATCCAGTTCAAGATCCTGGTCCTCACATTTAAAGCCTCCACAGCCTCGCCCCCCCGCCCTACATCTGTGACCTCCCCCATCCCCTTAGCAACCCGCCCGTCCCCTCCGCTCAGCAGACTCTGGCCTGCTCCTCGACCCCCGACCCACCCGCCCCACCATTGGCGGGCCAGCCTTCAGCCACTCTGCCCCCAACCTCCGGAACTCCACCCCCCAGGCCCCCCCAGGCCCTCTGCCTCGCCCCCTCCCTGACCTCCTTCAAGACTTTTTCAATGGACCCATCAGCGACTCCTAATCCCCTTCTTCCCTCCTCCCCCCCCCCCCCCCCCCACCCCACCGTCCTCAGCTCGGGTCTGAAGCAATGACTGTCCAGGGCCTTGGGACGTCCTGACGTGAAAGGCACTAGACAAGTGCACTTGTGTTGTTGTTGTTGTTGTTATAGCATTGGGCCCTATGGTAATTTAGGTTTTGCTGTACGTCGTTTCAATTAAAGTCGCGCTTTTCAAGAACACATCCCGGACCTTAATTCACGAGTCCCTGTAATTGGTTTCACAATTTTAATAATTTTTTTCATTTATACTGTAATTAAAAAAATGTAAACAATTGAATTTTTTGTTAATACTTAAAAAAAAGGATTTAAAAACAGGTAAAGAAAATATAGAATTTGCTGTTATTATTTGTGGAAATGACTCAGTGTTGAAGGAGTGTGGGGGGGGGGGGGGGGGGAGCGCAACAAAAACTGTGCTGAGTTGGGGGGTGATGGTGGGTAGGGGGGCGCGCTATTTAAAGTTTGGAAGCCACTGGCTCACCTGATCTGGGCTCTGGATTTTCTCCTCATTTTCGTCTTCCTCTTCTTTCCTCTTTTTCTCTCCCTCTCCTTCCTCTTCTTCCACTTCTTCCTCTTCTTCTTTTTCCTCTTCTTCCTCTTCTTTGTCTTCTTCTTCCTCTCCTTTTTCTTCTTCTTCCTCTTCCTCACCTATCTCCTTGTTTCTCTCCCCCTCTCCTTTCATCTCTTTTCTCTCTTCCACTCCTTTTTCCACTTGTTTCTCTTCCTCACTTTTCTCCTCTTGTTTCTCTCCCTCTCCTTCCACTTCTTTTCTCTCTCCCTCTCCTATCTCCTCATTTCTCTCTCCCTCTCTTATCTCCTTGTTTCTCTCTCCCTCTCCTATCTCCTCGTTTCTCACTCCCTCTCCTATCTCCTCGTTTCTCTCTCCCTCTATCTCCTTGTTTCTCTCTCCCTCTATCTCCTCGTTTCTCTCTCCCTCTCCTATCTCCTCATTTCTCTCTCCCTCTCCTATCTCCTCGTTTCTCACTCCCTCTCCTATCTCCTCGTTTCTCACTCCCTCTCCTATCTCCTCGTTTCTCTCTCCCTCTCCTATCTCCTCGTTTCTCTCTCCCTCTCCTACCTCCTCGTTTCTCACTCCCTCTCCTACCTCCTCGTTTCTCACTCCCTCTCCTACCTCCTCGTTTCTCACTCCCTCTCCTACCTCCTCGTTTCTCACTCCCTCTCCTATCTCCTCGTTTCTCACTCCCTCTCCTACCTCCTCGTTTCTCACTCCCTCTCCTATCTCCTCGTTTCTCACTCCCTCTCCTATCTCCTCGTTTCTCTCTCCCTCTCCTATCTCCTCGTTTCTCTCTCCCTCTCCTATCTCCTCGTTTCTCACTCCCTCTCCTATCTCCTCGTTTCTCACTCCCTCTCCTACCTCCTCGTTTCTCACTCCCTCTCCTACCTCCTCGTTTCTCTCTCCCTCTCCTATCTCCTCGTTTCTCTCTCCCTCTCCTATCTCCTCGTTTCTCACTCCCTCTCCTACCTCCTCGTTTCTCTCTCCCTCTCCTATCTCCTCGTTTCTCTCTCCCTCTCCTATCTCCTCGTTTCTCTCTCCCTCTCCTATCTCCTCGTTTCTCTCTCCCTCTCCTATCTCCTCGTTTCTCACTCCCTCTCCTATCTCCTCGTTTTTCACTCCCTCTCCTATCTCCTCGTTTCTCACTCCCTCTCCTATCTCCTCGTTTCTCTCTCCCTCTCCTATCTCCTCGTTTCTCTCTCCCTCTCCTATCTCCTCGTTTCTCTCTCCCTCTCCTATCTCCTCGTTTCTCTCTCCATTTCCTATCTCCTTGTTTCTCTCTCCCTCTCCTATCTCCTCGCTTCTCTCTCCCTCTCCTTTTTCCTCTTTTCTTTCTCCCTCTCCTTTCTCCGCTTGTTTCTCTTCCTCCCCTTTCACTTCTTTGTTCTCTTCCTCTCTTTCCTCTCCCTCTCTTCTCTCTTTTTTCTCTTTCTCAATCTTTTCCATCTGTGTCTCCATCTCCTCAGTTTCTTCTGCCCACGTTTCTGCCAAGGTTGATCTGATCTCCTTTGTACCCCTTTCCCTTATACCTGGATGTTATTGGAGTCACTATGTTGATCTGTTGCATAACAAAGAAAGATAGAGAGATTTTGTTGATATATATACTGTATATATGAAGAGTTTAAAAATATAGATTTTTCAACATATGTTTTAAAAAATATATTATTTAATTATTTAAGAGCTCCAAGATTACCATCCCGGGCACTACATTGATGCAAGTTGTTGTTAACAACAACAACTTGGATTTATATAGTGTCTCCATGTTACTTTGATTACTTTGTTAACAATGACAACAAGAAACACGAACAAAAAAACCACGAACAAAAGAAACACAGATGCCATTTGGAAACTGCAAATCTTGGATTCATAGGTTAAACACGGACAGAATTTTCAATATTTAGGGCAATGATGATAATAATAATCTTTGCATTTGTTATAGAACAATATCACGGCGTTGAGACGTCTCAAAGCACTTCAGTGGATACACTATAAAATGGAGCGACTGTATTTTACGGGTGAAATGTGGCAGCCAATTGCACACGGCGGTGCCCCACCAACAGTCATAGATAAATTAAATATATATATTTATACACATGTAAATAATCATACCTCTATCATCGATCTATTGAACAAACGGGAGTCTGACAAATTGGGTTTGAACGTTGTGCAGCGTGCCTTTGAGGATGCAAGAAAAAATCTAGGGGAGATCAGTGGAGACCAGAACAGTGCACGAGGGTATCAAAGTCACGGGGAAATAAAGAACAAGCGACTTGAACCCAGAGTACTGTATATCTGATGCTTGGAGCAGAAGGGAAAAGTCAGCCTGGACAGACTTACTGAGATTTAAGCAACGCAACGTTTAGATGGAGAAAGAAAGGGCAGTGTAGGAGAGTCAGTCTTTACTCAGTCTTTGCCCGGGCACGTTGCTTAAGGATTGGCATCAGGCTTAGGACTTCAGCCAGCTCCGCGTCCCTTTATTGGCAGGTAACCAAAGTTTGGGAGAGGCCACATACTCACTCACACACACACACGCATACACACACATACAGACACACACTCACACATACATACACAATGAAATGAATTCAGCCACTGCTTGCCTGCTAGACTTCACTTACTAACCCACAAAACGCCTCTGCCTTGATCGATGTGTTTGATTCACCCACAAAGTACACAGTCAACTCACTGTACAGTGTATTTCTGTGTAGCACTTTGAAACATCTCAAAGACGTGATAAGGCACTATATGAAATGAAAGGATTATTACTAAACCTTGGACGTTACGCCAGAGCCTGCCAGTTCAATTCACTTTAAAGTCAACGTCGATATGATAATGTTAACTTGAACACCAACAGACGGGAACTTTCCCGTGTCCCACCCACACACCCCACCAACCCCCACCCATCCCCTCAGCAGTTTAACCCTTGAAATCCTGGACAAAGAGAAGTGCTCTGGTTCCTCAGTGACTCGCACCGCAGAAGCCGACAGTTACTACACGTTGAAAACGAGCCCTGTTGACTATGGTACATATTCACCTACAAACACTCCATGCGCTGCTGCTCGTTACAGTGAGAACCTCTGCGAAAGACTATCAGATGTCTCAACCACATGATAAGGAGCTATATCGAATGCTAGGATTATTAGGGTACTAATAAATAAAATAACACAAGTTGCTGTGTAAGTGTGCTGTGTGTGTGTGTGTATGTGAGAGAGAGAGAGAGACGTGTGTTGGCCTTGTGTAGAATTATTATAATAATTGTTAGAATGCCTTTCTTGGTGTTCTGGGGTTTCACTTCAGTGAGGTCATGAACGTGAACAATGGGCTGTGAGGTCCTGTGGGTTCAGACTCTCCTCACTCAGCTTGTGACTTGCCGAGCGAGAGATCAGTGGACAGCCTTGGATGAAGACACATTTGGGTTGTTTCTCTTTCTCTCTCTCTCTCTCTCTCTACCCAGGAAACGAACGGAGGAGGGTCTCTGACCACTTTCTTTTGTTAACCCATCACTGGAATGACCTCAGCAGCGAGGAGATCTCACACAATGCGTGCCTAGCCTGCCCGTACTCTGGCCAGCCTTGAGGAGCGTAAAAAGGTGGGGCCGAGAGAGAGACTTCATGTACAGGTTTGTTTCTTGTTGAGACGTGGCTTGACCCTGTGCAGTGACTCTTGTCTCTCAGCCATTTTAAAATGTTTATTATTGATAATAATAATAATTAATTAATAACTAATGTTTTGTGGCAGACTGATAGACCGATCAGTATTGTTACCTTCAGCTTACTTAGGCTTTCAAATGTAAGCAAATTAAGTGATTACAGTGATTACAGCGCTGGGAGCGAAATTCCAAAGAATACGACACCACCAAACAAATGTGGTCTTCAAGTTTGGGATAGTAATTCTCCCTTCCCCAGACAACAATCCCACTGGGATTTACTCATTTTCCATGTTGACTGTCGGCCAGTTTTCCTGTTTTGAAAGCCTTCCAGTGAAATAGCCAAGCTCTCGACAGAGTCACTGAGTGACTGAGTCACATCTGAGAAAGATTCCCTATCTCGGGAGTTCATCTTTCTTAAAATGTGGAAGTGTCACTGAGTCGGACAACATTAACTGACTTGAGAGAAGCAAATGAATTCAACCCGATTTAGCTTGACTTTTTTTTTACCTTTCATGAATTTTTAGGAATAAATGAACAAAAATACAAGCAAACAGAATATTTTGAGTGTATTTTTTTCTTAGTTTTAACAAAAATGATTAAATCACAGCAATCCCAAATCGCATAATTCTCTTCGGCTCACAGTCAGCAACCTCCTTTGGTAACTTCGCCTTCATCATCGGATTCACCATCAGTTTCAACAACTCCAAATGTGTGTCGCTCCTTTCCTTCTGTCATTCTTAAGTGGGAGTGCCTCGGTCCTGGGGAAGTAAGTTTTAGCTCTGCTGAAACTCAGGCACCCAATCAGGAGATCACTAGGTATTTCAGTTGACCCTCGCTATGTTAGTGCTTTGCTGCCAAACGTGTTGTGTTAATGAAGGGTGACTCAGCGTACATCACGACACCGTCATAAAGAGTCAGTTTCAGGAGCGATGTGTTTGACACCCTCTGCAGTACTGTGTGGCTGTTTGTAGGATATTACTGTGATTACTGTGTGTAGATTGTTTGCCTTGCCTTGTTATGCAAAATGCACAATACATATAGTCCCTGCACTTCAGAGTCAAATCCTGTGAAGCACTTTGAGGCACTTGGATGCTATGATAGCATCCAAGTGGAGCTCCTGTGGCTCAGTGGTTAGAGCACTTGTCTTGCAAGCTGGGGAAACCAAGCTGGGGAGACCTGTGTTTGAATCCAGGCAGGTCAGGGTGAAATCTTGGGCAAGTTTCTTACTCCACACGCCTAATAATAATCCGCCCCAAAAAACCACAATAATAAAATTGGTCATTTCAATCCACGACTGTGTGTGGGACGCTGCTGTGCGCAACTGGCTGCCGCGATTCGCCCACAAATATATACAGTTAATTCACTTTACAGTATATTCTGTGAAGCGCTTTGGGACGTTGATAAGATGTAGAAAGCGCTATATCAAATGCAAGGATTATTATTATTATGATGCTATTATGAATGCAAGGATCATTCACTCAGGGTGGGTGAAGCCTTGGGCAAGTTTCTTTATTCCACACGTCTAACAATAATACCCGAAAATAAAATAATAATTTGGTCATTTCAATCCACAATTGTTTGTGGGACACTGCTGTGTGCAATTGGCTGCTGCGTTTTGCCCACAAATATACAGTCAATCACTTTACAGTGAAGTGCTTTGAGACGTATAGAAGATATGATAAGGCGCTATATCAAATGCAAGGGTTATTATTATTACTACAGTATTATTAATCCTTACATTTGATGTAGAACCTGTCACATCGGGAGGATGTCTCAAAGCGCTTCACAGGATGTACAGTACTGTAAAGCGCAGGGACTGTGTGTTTGTGGGTGAAACACCGCAGCCAAAATTGTACACAGCAGTGTCCCACAAACGATCGAGGATTCAGGGAGCACATTTAAAAAAATGTTTTGGAAGGGTTATTACCCCTGGAAATTCAACTAGCAATCGACTAACAACCGGGGTCCCTTCCTACAGCCAGGTAAACAGAGGCAAGTGGAGTAAGAATAAGCATCTAAAATGTATTTCAGACGATGCTGGAGGAGAAATAGGGTGAAACGTAACGTAACCATTTCAAATGTTCCTTGACTCCTACAGGTGGATATCTCTCTGCCCCACTGATGGCTGCCACGCTGCAGGACTGGAATCGTGCCGTATGTTGTGTCCTGGTTTTGCAATACGCTCAGGCTGGGTTGGATTTTAACTACCATCATACGGCCAAACTGGAGTCTTTCCTCTGTGATGTGAATCAAAGCTTTCCCTCTATTACCCACCTTTACAGCATTGGAAAGTCTGTAGAAGGTAATACTTTCTAAATTGAATTGACTATATTTTATGGGCGGAAACTCGTCAGCCAATGGCCCACAGTAGTGTCCCCCAAACAGTCCTGGATTCAGTGACCAAATTATTATAATATTTTCCTTTATTAAAAAAAAGTAAGTGATTATTACTACAACAGTGTGACTCCCACTACTGATATAATCCTTCTAGTTGATGTGGCACCTTATCACATTGTCTTTACAGGATTCACTTGGATGTGAAGTGACTGGGTATTTTATGTAGGTAAACACCACAGCCCTTGTGTTACCACCTACGCCAGGTGTCTGACACACGCGGAAACCCATCACTATGCTATCCATACCAGGTAGAGTATCCATACCAGGTTAAGATGGCACGTACACAAGTCAAATTTCCCTGGGTCGGCAACCAAATGGTCTGTCATCAACTAGTGGCCTCTGGCTAATGCACCAGAATAGGTATTTCTTATAGATAGTCTACAACAGCACTTCATCAGATAGAGCCAGGCGATGCATCCAAACTGGCTTCTGCAACTAAAATAATAATAATAATCCTTGCATATGATATAGTGTTTTTCACATCTTATTGACGTCTCAAAGCGCTTCACAGAATATACTGTAAAGTGAATTGACTGTGTATGTGTGGGCCAAAATGAGGGGAAGCAGTCAATTTGTAAAGATATTTGAGACTAAGAGATATTAAGGGGTGTTTAATCTCTAGGCACAATTAATTACGTTCTCACTATAAGTATTGTCTTGTTTTATAATATGGCCCAAATCTGTAAATGAAGCCGCTGAGGTAATATCTCCTGCCTGTGTGTGTGTCCATTCGATCTTTCGTGCAAAGGACGGAATCTGTGGGTCATTGCAATCGGAGAGACCCCAAAGCACCATCGTGTCGGTGTTCCAGAGGTGAAGTACATCGGCAACATCCATGGGAATGAGGTGAGGTATCCATTGGGAGTTTGATCTTCTCAACACAACAACAACAACAACAACAACAACAACAAAGCATCTTTCACTTCAGGAGGGGGTGGGAGGCAAGTTGGGGGACATTAAGCAACAACAACAACAAAATTACACTTGTATAGCGTGTACAGTTTCACGTCAGGAGGACATAACAAGACGCTGGACAGTCGTTGTTTCAGACCCGAGCTGGGGACAGGGAGGCAGGTCGGATCCCACTGAGTAGAGGGAACCCAGAGGGTGAAACAAAAACAGAAATAGCTGAGAACACTCCAGTAGATCAGGCAGCATCTATGGAGAAAGAACTTGTCTGACGAAGGGCCGTGAACCCGAAACATCGACTCACTTTCCTTTCTCCAGAGACGCTGCCTGACCTGCTGAGTGTTCCCAGCGGTTTCTGTTTGTGTTTCAGAGTTCCAGCATCTGCAAGATTTTGTGTTTTAGGGCCTAGAGTGTTTTAGATACTCATTAAACGCTGTAAAGTACTTTGGTTGGACTTGTTTTGACTTGTAACTTGTGAGCTGAAAGTAAAACAATGTTTGTTGAGAACAAAGCGCAAGCGAGTAACGCAAGGGCGCACACCTTTTCCTGGGTTGACACTGTGTCTCGCGCAGGCAGTGAGCAGGGAGATGCTGCTCCATCTCATCAATTACCTGGTCACGAGTTACGGGAATGACACGGACATCACCAAGCTGATCAGCAGCGCGAGGATCCACATCTTACCCTCCATGAACCCTGACGGGTTTGAGGCGTCCGTGGTGGGCAAATGTGATGGGAAACTAGGCCGGTAATAGTCCACAGTGACACTTTGATACTCTTGTTTGTTCTATTGATTTAGCTGTTAATTTGTTTGTGTGTTTTGTTGTTTTTCCCTCCCTCCCTCCCTCCCTCCCTCCCTCCCTCCCTCCCTCCCTCCCTCCCTCCCTCCCTCCCTCCCTCCCTCCCTCCCTCCCTCCCTCCCTCCCTCCCTCCCTCCCTCCCTCCCTCCCTCCCTCCTGACCGACCGACGTGAAAGGCGCCCTATAAATGTAATTATTCGTGGTTGTAAAAATATTAGTCACTCAATCCACGACTGTTTGTGCGCAATTGGCTGCTGGGTTTCGCCCACAAAGTACAATCAATTAACTCTACAGTTTATTCTGTGAAGCGCTTTGAGACTGCTAGACTGCTGGAAGTCGTGTAGAGTGCTATATCATGTGCAAGGATTATTAGTAATATTATGACAGTATTAATGATCCTTACATTTGATGTAGAACCCGTCACATCAACAACAACAAAATACAACAAAATGGCACTTGGACAGCGCCTTTCACGTCAGGAGGACGTCCCAAGGCGCTGGGAGGACATCGGGAGGATGTCTCAAAAGCGCTTCGTAGGACGTGCAGGACGTTATTGGGGCAGAACCAGGATCACTATCCCCGCTCCCCGTTACAGATATAACAAGAACCACGTTGATCTGAACAGGAATTTCCCCGACGCCTTCGGGAACAACTCCAGCCCCCGCCAGCCCGAAACGGAAGCCGTCATGAGCTGGATCCACCAGGAGACCTTCGTCCTCTCGGCCAGTCTGCACGGAGGAGCCGTCCTCGCTGCTTACCCGTTCGACAATAATGAAGAAGGTGAAGCGTTTCCATCGAAAGCTGAGCCGCGTGGACTGAAACACGCATTCGAGAAATAACAACAACAACCCCAAAATTACATTTATAGAGCCCCTTTCACGTCGGGAGGACATGAAAGGCGCTGAACAGTCAGGATGGGACCCGAGCAAAGGAGAGAGGCTGGGTAGGGGGGGAGAGATGGGAGAGAGTTGTGATTGGAGGGAGAGAGTTGGGAGGGCAGCAGAAGGCACCGTCGAAGAGGAGGGTCTGGAGACCAGCCTTGAAGGAGGCAAGGGAGGGAGAGAGGCGAAGGGACTATGTGATGGCATTTCAGAATGTGGGAGCAGAGAGGCTGAAAGCCCGTCCGCCAATGAAACGGCAGGTCGAGTGGGGGACATGGAGCAGGCCGGAGTCCGCTGAACGGAGACGGCGGGGAGGTTCATAGGGGGAAGCAGGTCAGAGAGGTAGGTGGGGGCAAGGCTGTGAATGCTATAACAAGAACCACGTTGACCTGAACAGAACAACAGCAACATCAAGGGGAGAGGGGAAGGAACGAGAGGAGAGCCACAGTGTGGGAGTTGACTGACTTCAGATGAGATATTGAAACCGAGGTCCCACCAGCACAGCAACAACAACAACAAATGACATTTACACAGCGCCTCTCATGTTGGGAGGATGTACCAAGGTGCTGGACAGTCGAGGACTTGCACCTGAGCTGGAAGTTGTTGAGATCAGGCAGGGGTATAGTGCAGGGCGGGTGGGAGTAGGAGGTTTACCAACAGGCTGGGCTGGGGACGGGGGAGTAAGGGGCAGAGGAGGATTTGTTGAGAATGAAACCTATTGAACCGTTCCTTTCGTTCTTCATTTGCAGGTATCAAACGGTACAGTGAGTGCCCCGACGATGACGTCTTTAAGTACTTGGCCAACGTTTACTCCATTAACCATTCCATCATGCACAAAGGGAATCTCTGTCGGATGCAATTCCATGGTGGAGTGACCAATGGAGCCCAATGGTACATCGTAAAAGGCAAGGCATCAGGGCAGTAGGCTGTAGCTCAGGTCTGAACACACCTGTCCAAGTGGGTGGGTCGAAGGAGGGACATGGGGAATTTGAGGGAAGAGATTTGCGGGTGTGGGGTCAGCCCTGGAGCCAGCAACGTAAAGCAACCAAACCAGGCATAACAGTCAGTGTGGCCCTGATCAGTCAAACCTCATCCCCATCCCACCCCCACTATGACTCACCCTTTGGCCCACTCCCTGCTTTCTATATCTAAGTTCCTTTCAAGAATCCATTCAAATTTACAAGACTGAGGTGGACAGATTTCTGTTAGGTCAGGGTATCAAGGCCTCTGCGACAAGGGCAAGTAGTTGGAGTTGAGGTACAGATCAGCGACAATCTTATCAGAATGGCAGAACAGGCTCGAGGGGCTGAATGGCCTCCTCCTGTTCCTACGTTCCTCTGTTGTTGAGTGCATTTGGAGATCACCCGGTGTCTGGCTTCGCCTTCCACAGTCTGACAGTTTTCACTATCTCTCACCTAGGCAGTATGCAAGACTACAATTATGTTTGGGGCCACTGTTATGAGCTGACGATTGAACTGTCCTGTTGCAAATACCCAACGGCCAAACACCTACGTGCCTACTGGAAGCAGAACCGAGCTGCACTTTTATTGCTAATCAAACATGTTCACTTAGGTACATATCTCAGTCTTACAGCTTTGTCTTCCAGGGTCAGAGTCAGTCTCGTGGGTCAGCTGAAGGGTCGGGACAATGGATTGACTGACGACCGATGCTGCCTTGTTTTTTGTTTGCAGGGCTGAAGGGCAGGGTCCTGGACCAGAAGGGAAATCCCATTCCCGATGCAACCGTGACACTCGTGGGGAGGAACAGTATTTACGCTTACAAAACGAACCCCTGGGGGGAATATTACCGCCTGCTGCTACCCGGCCGTCACACATTCCAGGTAAGAGGCAAATACTCTTTTCCAGGAGTAATAATCCCTTAAAAAAATATATAATAATTTGGTCGCTCAGTCTGTGTTCACAAACACTCATGTTTGTGGGACGCTGCTGCGCGCAATTGGCTGCTGTGTTTATCCATAAAATACACAGTCAACTCACTTTACAGGGTATCCTGTGAAGCCCTTTGAGATATCTTGGCAACATGATAAGGCGCTATATCAAATGCTAACATTATTATTATGAATCTGGTGCTATGAAATGGAATAACGTGTGTGTGTGTGTGTGAGAGAGACAGAGAGAGACAGACAGAGAGAGAGACTATGGATCTGTTTATACATTGGTTCAAACGTATTTAATCTGACAGTGGTGGCATTGTGTAATTAATCAAAATGAGAAAGTCTTACATTCCCTGGTGATAACATGTGTCACCTTTAATGAGCAAAAATATTTACCCAAAACAAACAACACAGAACGAACCGACTAATTGAATTTGCCAACAATCATCACAGTATCTGCCGTTACATCCCCAGCTCTGGGGTAATCACTGCACTCTCTGTCTCCCTACAGATTGCGGCGAAGGGGTTTCAGCCCTTAAACCAGACAGTTGAAGTGCAAGACACTGTGAGAGACTACTCTGCCACCCCTCACGACTTTGTGCTCAGCCCTTCTCACTGAGCAGATGAAGGAGTTGGTGAAACCGAGTCTCCCCCGATGTGCTGAGAGAGATGGAGGGATTAACACCGACTGGTTCGGTGAAGAGTAAGATTGATCAGAGAGTACTACAGATAGACCGTCACAAGCAAGAGTAGTTCAGACAGTCACCTTTGGAAAGTCACCTCTAGAATGTCCACCTCCTAGATAATCAGAGAATGGTTTTTTTTTTGCGATAACCCGTGTGTTATCAGGAAGTAAGGATTATAGTGTACAAGGATTCCAATTGATGGGGATTCCTCATGTTAATCTGCAATAACTAACAACAAAAAAAAACTTAAGAAAGTTAGTCGTTTTAAAAAAAATAAACCATGCCAAGTGTACAGAGAGAGAGAGCGCAGGGCGCGAGACTGTTTAAATCTCTGTCGCAAACGAAAAAAACCACATGCAAATAAAACCAAATATCTTTGAATTCATCTGTCATCGTTTAATATTCGGTTGTCATTTTTTTTCGGGTGACTTTGCGTACATCGCACATCTCCGATTGTGGCAACGACTGATCTGCTGTGTGGAATTTAATCATCAGATTCTCTCGGTCTAAGATCTGAGCCACAAGTTACATTTACACAGCTCCTTTTTGCTTATGCTGTTCGTGAATACTTCCATGTTTTTCGTTGAGCTGAGATTAGTGCAAACCTGAACAGCCGAGCTCAACAACACAACATACAGTTACACAGTTTCATGTTGGGAGGACATCCTGGACAGTCAGGGATTTGGACTCAAGCTGGGGGTTGTGGTCAGGAGGGGTGGAGGTCAGGGAGGGTGGGGGAAGGAGGGTGACTGAAGGCCCGGAAGAAGAGGAGGGTCTTGAGCTGCGCCTGAAAGGAGGCAAGGGAGGGGAGCTTAGACTGGGAGATGGGGAATGGTGGGGGGAGGGGAAACAGGGCAAATTTACACGCAGAACGTACAGGTCTGGAAACAATGGTGCGTCGATTGACAAAGAACGAGGCGTGGACACGAGCCTTTCTCAGATCTTTAATGGAAACAGCAAACCAGGAGAGAAACAGGAGAACATTAAAGCACCGGCAACAATTTTCTTGAGCTGATAGTGGAAGACACATTGACGGGACTCTGGGGAAAAGGAGATTGGACACATCCATCATTTAGAAAATGCCGTTCTTTGCATTTCACATCTGTAACAGAGCGAAGGAGCTACAGGTTAGGAATTGACACAAGATCCTCCTACACCTAGTCCTGTCTACAACAACAACAACAACAAAATTACATTTGCATACAGGCCGTGCACAGGTGATGCCGGATAAAATTCTTACATTATTTTTGGACACAACCAAACCCATTCCCATTGGGAAGAAATAACTGAAGACGGTAACCTTGGTGGGAGGGGGTGGGGTTGTAGAAGTGGGAGGGGGACAGTGGGGGAAGTCAGCCGTGTTTTTTTGTTCGGTGATGAATCTTTGACTTAATGTTTCAGAGACCCCTCACGTTCCCTTTATCGACCGGCCTCTGCTTTGCAGGTGATGGGAATCAGCCCTGCAGGAACTTGCACTAATTGGGGAATCAATGAATGAATGAAATCATGGAATAAAACTCCACTCAAACATTTCCACACGTGTTGTTTGCTGGCTAGTTTGGATACTCTTAAACATGGAGACCAGGTTTCCGCAAAGATCAGACACCCAGCTGACAAAAAACCAGACCATTGCCAGTGTCTCCAATAGCCCTTAACTGGCGAAGCACAAACTACCCTCAAAGCCTGGGTGCGAAGGATTCCCAACTGAAAGGACAGAACAACACGTTTGCGACAAATTAGTAATTAAATTAGAGATTTAACTTCACCTTAACTTCAACCTAACTTAACTTCAACTTTAACTTGACCGCAACTCAACCTAATTTTAATTTCAACTCAACCTGGGCTGAGGTTTAACTGGGTCTTCAAAAAGGGAATAGATTGCCAGGGTGTTTCAGAACAGGATTGAGAGTACATTTGTTGACAATGGATGACAGTGGTGTCTCACACAAAGGAAAAGGACACATTTCAGCCTCTTTAATACACCTTGAACTGTGAGCGGCCTCCAGGATCCATTTCCGCTGCCTCAGAGTCAAACCCAGCTCCATCTCTTCAGCAAAACGTACTCCTGCTCACCCGCTCAACCCAACCCAACCTCACTCAAACACAGGCTCACTCTCTCACTATCTCAAACTCACTCAAACACCCACTCACTATCTCAAACTCCTTCAAACACACCCTGATGCTCTCACTAACTCAAACTCACTCAAACACACGCTCACTCACTAACTCAAAACTCACTCAAACACCAGGGAACATGTGGGTGAAAGAAACACACTGAAAACATAAGATACAAGATTGAAGATCCTTTATTTGCTGAAAGAGCCAGGTAATTATCATCAGCTGTTACAACTATAATCAGGTCTCAGTCGAGCTCAGTGGCTCCGGCTTCCGGGTCCGATGGTTGTGGATTAAAGTCTCATGACAGAGACTTTAAACTAATAAGATAAACCCATAATCATCCTCGCATCTGACAACCAGCCTTTTATGTCAAAGCACTTCACAGGATGTAAGGTTAAGTGGATTGACTGTGTGTTTTGTGGGTGAAACTCGGCAGCTAATTGTGCACAGCATTACAGTACAATGCTGGGGGAGCACTGCACTTTCACTGGTGCGGTCCTATGATTAGACGTTAAACCAAAGGTCCCACCTGCCTGAACTGCTCAGGGAGAAGGTTAAGGAACCCATGGGCCTATTCCAAAAGCAAAGCGAGTTTCTCCCATGTCCCGAGCCGGGTGTGACTACCACAACAGCATTGCAATTCAGTGCAAAAGACATACTGCGTTGGTTAATCACAGCCATGCATCCTCTCAATGAACAGGAAATAAATTGAGAGGCTGAGTGTGGGGAAGAGGGCTGCACGTGGGAGCCATGCTGGGTGGGGGAGGTGGGGAGAGGGGAGGTCATCAATGAACCCAACCCCTCAACACACACACGCACCAAGTCCAGGTTAGATGCTTGGGATCCTGGAGCTATCTGGAAGCGGGTTTGCTGTTCATGTGGTGATGGAGATGCAATAGAATGTCCTACACAACAGGGAGTGGGAGTCTCTGTGAGGTGGGGAGTTAGCGGTTGGGGTGGGGGGGGGGTGGGGGGGTGTTGGGAGGTGAGCCGTTCGGTAGTTGTGAGCAGCTAGCATCTCGCTCCTCTTCCCCAGCTATGCCATGTGGGTGAGGCTGCGGTCATGTCCTGGCAGGCAGGTGGACGTGGCGGAGATCACCAGAGAAGCCAATGCCGTCTGCAGGAAGAACAAGGACAAAATGTCAGGAATCCAAGTGAGAGAGAGAGATAAATAAAGATTCATAGATTCATAGAATTTTACGGCACAAAAGGAGGCCATTCGGCCCATCTAGTCTGTGCCGGCTCTTTGAAAAGAGCGATTCAATCCCACTGCCCTGCCCGCTCCCCATAGCCTAATAGACCCGTTCTCCCTAAATAAAGATCTAATTCCCTTTTAAAAGTTGTTATCGAATCAGCCTCCACCACCTTTTCAGGCAATGCATTCCAGATTCGAACAACTCGCTGAGTGAAAAAAATTCTCCTCAGCTCCCCTCTACTTCGCCTTGAAACTATTTTAAATCTGTGACCACGAGTCACAGATTCGCCCACGAGTGGAAATAGTTTTTCTCTATTTTCCCTGTCGAAACCCCTCATGATCTTATAAACCTCTATTAGGTCTCCCCTCAATCTTCTCTGCTCCAGAGAGAATAACCCTAGCCTATCTAGCCTCTCCTCATAGCTGAAGTCCCTCAATCCGGGCACCATCCTAGTAAATCTTCTTTGTACCCTTTCCAAAGTCTTCACATCCTTTCTGTAGTGTGGTGACCAGAATTGAACACAGTATTCCAGCTGAGGCCTCACCAAAGTCTTATAGAGGTTAGTCAGCACTTCCTGACTTTTGTACTCTATACCCCTATTTATAAAGACTAGTATCCCATATGCCTCCTTAACAGCCTTGTCTACCTGTCCTGCCACCTTCAACGAGTCATTAACACAAATCCCCAGGTCTCTCTGTTCCTTCACACCATTTAAAATTGTACTATCTAGCCTATATTGCCTCCCTTCATTTCTTCTCCCAAAATGCATCACCTCACACTTCTCTGCATTAAACTTCATCTGCCATGTGTCTGCCCACTTTACCAATTTGTCTATATCCTCTTGCAGATGGCTACTATCCTCCTCACTATTTACTATTCTCCCTAACTTAGTGTCATCTGCAAACTTGGAAACTGTACTCCGTACACCCAAGTCCAGATCATTGATGTAGATTACAAATAGCAATGGTCCCAAAATCGATCCCTGTGGCACACCACTGCTCACTTCCCTCCAGTCTGAAAAACAGCCGCTCACTACAACTCTCTGCTTTCTGCCTCGCAGCCAGTTGTGGATCCACGCTGCCACTGTCCCTTTTACGCCATGGGCCTTTAATTTCCTAATAAGTCTCTCATGTGGCACTTTGTCAAATGCCTTTTGAAAGTCCATGTAAACTACATCAACTGCGCTACCATTATCCACCCATTCCGTTACCTCATCAAAAAATTCTATCAGATTTGTAAGGCAAGATTTGTCTTTAACAAATCCATGTTGACTGTCCTTTATTAGCCTATATCTTTCTAAGTGAAGATCTACCTTGTCCCTGATTATGGACTCTAGAAGTTTGCCCACTACCGACGTTAGACTGACTGGTCTGTAGTTACCAGGCTTGTCCTTCTGCCCCTTTTTATACAAGGGAGTAACATTAGCTTTCCTCCAGTCCTCTGGCACGACCCCTGTGTCCAAGGAAGATTGAAAGATCGTGGCCAGAGTCCCTGCTATTTGCTCCCGTGCCTCCCTTAGTAACCTAGGGTGCATCCCATCCGGACCAGGTGACTTATCCACCTTGAGCGACGTCAACCTTTTTAGAACTTCCTCTCTGGTTATAATTATTCTATCCATTTCTCCTACCCTCTCCTCCAATACCATGGCATTGGCTGTATCCTTTTCTTTTGTGAAGACAGAGGCGAAGTACTCATTCAGTACATCAGCCATGCCCTCTGCCTCCACAATGAGATTTCCTCCTAGGTCCCTAATTGGCCCCACCCTATCCTTGACCAACCTTTTACTCTTAATATGTTGGTAAAAAACCTTAGGGTTCCCCTTAATCTTACTCGCTAATTGTTTTTCATGCAGTCTCTTTGCCCCTCTAACTTCCTTTTTTAGTTCTATCCTACACTTCCTATATTCTGCTTGGTTCCCTTCTGAATTTTGAGCCTGACGCTTATCATAAGCCTCTTATGAGAGAGAGAGAGAGAGAGTAGAAAGGGGCTGCTATGTGTAAATTAGAATAACGCAAACTACTGTTAGCATATAGTATAAGGCACAATTTATACCATATCCAAAATGCTTCTCGAACCCTGGGCCATGCCAGGGGGAAGAGGGAAAAGGACACAAAGCTTACCGGGCCTCTGTACCGCAGTCTGTCCATCCATCTGTCTCTCCTGCCCTCTTCGCTGGTCACCACTGCTGTGGTTTTGTCCACCCGTTCCAGCCTTCAACAATGTCCTCTCGTTGCTTGTCCTGTGACATTTAAACTCCGGCTCGCTCACTATCTGTCTACATCACTCCATTTAGCTGCTGAAGTCACCAACGAATGGTGCCAGAAGCCTGGCTCAGCTCTCGCTTCGGCGTCAGAAGATTGTGAGTTCAGGCCCCCTTGTAGGGACGTGGAAATCACATAGTCTACGATGACACTCCAATGCAGTGCTGGGGGGAGCTGCATTGTCACAGCTGGAGTCCTTCAGATGTGAAGTTAAACTGAGGTCCATTTGTGCCTGTTCCAGGCATAGCAGCCGTGCCTATTTCAGCCCAAACTTTCTCTCGTCTCTTCTGTTACCCTCTCCTCTCCTCTCCTCTGTTACCCTCTCCTCTCCTCAAGCGGTGGCTTGAGCTGTGTGTTGGTCTCCAGGAACAATGTTCTGTTCTTATCGATATATAGTTTGGAACATGACAAGTGACTGACCTTCTTTTGCTGACCCCACGTCCCCATTTCCAGCAGGAGATATCCAGATGGACAGCGATCGGGAAGCAAGAACCTCGGCTGATCCCAACCACTCCCCACCTTTTCCTTTCCAGTGGCAGAGAGGGATGGATGGGTGGTGAGGGGGTGGGTTGGGGTGGAGAGGAAGATGCTTATGCTATTTGTGAATACATGTCCGTTTTTTTGTTGCGCTGAGATCAATACCTACCTGGTCGGTGAAGCTCAACAGCAACAAATAATATTTACACAGCGCCTTTCACATCAGGAAGACACTCAAGAGATTTGGAGCCGAGCAGGGGGTTGGGATCCAGGATGTGTGGAGGGCAGTGAGGAGAAAGAGGGTGACCAAAGGCTCGGTCGAAGAGGAATCTTAGCCTTAGAGCCACCGATACCAAGTTTTGCGGTGCGTATCTTGTTTGTGGAAAGAAAGCCAGGAAAATGTGGGCTGTCTGGCATAACAGTAGAAAAACAGCTTTGGTTTATTTCTGCTGTCGGAAACATAACCCAAATGCCCGAAGCGCATCAGGTGGCTTTATAATGGATCCGCCCGCGAATGGTAGCAGAAGACTCTCAGAATGACTGGGAAAGAGGGGAGGGTGGGGAAGGGAAAGAGAAAGGGAGGGGAGAGAGGGTGGAGCAGGGAGAGGCGAAAGAGGAGGGAGGGGGAAGGAGGGAAAGAGTGTTGGGTCTCACAGACCATTGGTGTGGCCGGCGGGCTTCCAGGGCGGTTTGTGAAAAGAGAGACGAGCTCTCATTTTCAATGACTTATTCCATTGCCGGGGGTCACAGTTTTCCGTCTGTATCTTAGCAGTGATTTTTTGGGGCCGGCCACTGGTGACGTTTGTCTCAACAGGACTCTGTTTATCTCCGCAAAACTTTGCGTACCTGTTATTTCTCACAGCTTCATACTGGGCTCTTTCAATAATGCCAATACCGTCTCTGGTGTAGTCGAGCACGATGGGCAGGAGGCTGATCACAGCACCGTAGTGGTGCTTGGACTCCTCACAGCTCAGGTGATTGACCTCATCATGGGGATACCTGCAACCGGCAAAACACAACCATGCTGAGGCCTGTAGCGTAGTGGTTAGAGCGCTCGACTTGCAAGCGAGATGTCTCTGGTTCGATTCCCAGGCAGCGCGAAACATTAGGCAAGTTTCCTTACTCCACACACACGCCTTTGTTTACCTAGTGTTAAATAGGAACCTGGTTAGGCGCTTCATACTCTGTGAATTATTGGATTATTCTCCTTGGCTAAGACAGGTTTAAGAGGAGTCTTAATAGATGTTTTCCGAATGACCAGGGGATTCGATAGGGTGGACGGGGAGAAACTATGTCCACTGACGAGTGGGTGGGTAACCCGAGGACACCAATTTAAAATGGCTTTTAAAAGAAACAGAGAGGAGATGAAGAGAAATGTTTTCAAGCGGCTATGTGTTGGGATCTGGAATGCATTGCTTGAAAGGGAGGTGATAGCTGATTCGATGACAACTTTTAAGACGATTTCCCCCCTTCCTCCCCACCCAATCTCTCTGTGCACACTCGCTCCTGAAGGTTTGGGGAATAAAATTAAACCAAACTGGTTTGGGTTAAACATGATCCAAATTGGACCGACATTGCAATGACAGGAAGTGCCAGCAGGTGGCGATGTGTCCCGTGGTTCAGTTATGGAAACAATGGGGTTATAAAACTAACAAAAATCCTTGCATTTGATACAACAACAACAACAAAATGACACTGGCACAGCACCTTTCACGTCAGGAGGACCTCCCGAGGACTGGACAGTCTGGGGTCGGGGAGGGTGGAGGGAAAGGGGGGATTTGGAGTGGCCAATGGGACTGTTGAAGAGGAGAGTCTTCAGGCGGGACTTGAAAGAGGCCAGGGAGGGGGCGAGGCGGAGGGACTGGGGGATGGAGTTCTAGAGGTTCGGGGCCAGAGTGGCTAAAGGCTCGCCCGCCAATGGTGAGGCGGGTGGGTCGGGGGACGTGGAGCAAGCCGGAGCCTGCAGAGTGGAGGGGGTGAGCAGACCCTTGGAATGTGAGGACCAGGATCTTGAATTGGATCCTCCGGATGATGGGGAGCTAATGGAATCAGGCGAGGATGGGGGGAGATGGGGTCACGAACCTTGGAGCTGTAGAGGACACGGGCCGCAGAGTTCTGGATTATCTGCAGCCTGCGGAGGGAGGAATTGAGAAGGCCGACAAGCAGAGCGTTTGCCTAGTCGAGCCGGGATGTAATGAAGGCATGAATGACGTCTTCCAGACGTCTCAAAGCCCTTCACAGAATATACTGTAAAGTGACTTGACTGTATATTTGTGGTGAAACGCGGCAGCCAATTGCACACAGTGGTGTCCTATAAACAGTTGTAGATTGAAGTGACCAATTTTATTATTGTTTTTGAGTGATTATTATCAGGCGTGTGGATTAAGGAAACTTGCCATGCGCCACATTAGAGTAATGGCACAAGAGTGCTGATGTGCTGCCTCTATTTCACAGAGGAGACGAGTCCATTATTGTTCATCACTATATAATCTTGTCATTTGATTTGATATTGGGGTTCAGCCAGGTGTCTGGCACACTCGCAAAACCATCACCGCACGGCACTTAAGAGTCTCCAAACCAGACTGAGAGTTCCACATGTGCTACCTATAGAGTCCTGTAACTCAGTGGTTAGAGCGCTCGCCTTGCAAACCTGGGTTCAATTCAAGGCAGGGAGAAACCTTGGGCAAATTTCCTTATGTCCAATAATAATCCCCCCCACAAAAATCAATAATAAATCTGTCATTTCACGACTGTTTGTGAGACACTGCTGTGTGCAATTGGCTGCCGCGTTTTGCCCACAGATATACAATCAATTCAATATATTCTGTGAAGCGTTTTGAGACATCTAGAAGACGTGAAAAGCATTGTACCAGATATTATTATTATGACCTACACATGGAACTTCATGGGTATTGAAATAGAATGCACACCCTCTATCTACGCATTTGATAAAGCACCTATTCAGACATCGGGAGGATGTCTCAAAGCGCTTCACAAGATTCATCACTAACGCGGCATGACTGTGTATTTTGTAGGCCAACTCAACAGCCAATTTTCACACAGCCAATTCCCACAACCAACCATGAACGGAGTGACTCATTTCACTGTTGAAACACTCATTTCAAATAGCGCTTTACAATGATCTTTAACACTCCTCTGAACAGGCAACAACAACAACTACAACAACTTGCATTTATATAACGCCCTTCACATCGGATAGCCTCTCAGAGCGCTGTAAAGTGGAAGCAGAACAGATAGTGTTATTGTTAACGTTAGTAGCTTCTCTCACATAAATTGGATGTCTCAAAGCGCTTTGTGACACAAAATCGATTATAAAATGGAAGTGAACGTGTTTGCCTGAACCTGTAAACAATGATGAGGGGAGCGTTCACTTCATTTGAATTTGGGAGAAAACTTGGGATAAGAAAACGGGTGATACAAGCCAGGATATCTGGAAGAAAGGTTCCCTGTTTCTTTGAAAATAATGACAGGATGGGAGGGGGGGGAAAGGGGAGTGGGGAGTTGGAGGAGACAGGCAGGGAGCTAATCTTTTCATGTCCATCTGAATCAAATGGCAGACCTACGTTTAATAACACTGTCAAAGAAAAAAGGCAGATGAACTGGAAATGAATAATAAATTTGTACTTAATAATAAAATATGATGTCGGCAATAAACTTGATTCCCGGTTGGGAGGTAAGCGCGCCACTTCAAGAGGCTTCTGTGAATGTCGTTATTTATAATAATATGCTATTCGGGATCTCAATGTGGGTGTTTCTGTCAACGTAGCCAGCACCTGTCAGTGCTCCAGTCCCCTAACGCTCAATGATGTTCACAGACAAGTGCCATAATGACTGCGTTGCCACCACCGCTACTTCATTGAGAGATAATCTTCGTCTAATTACCAGGAGATTTAAGGTCCCGTCTTTTACAAGCCAATGCCTCCCAGGGATTTGCAACCGAGATGCGCCTGTGTGTTTGTCACCAAACGAGCAAAATTAGGCATTTTTGAGGCGAGCTGAAAGTTACATCAGACCCAAATCCGTCAAATTGAGAGTGGAGGGTGTCAGTGGTGAACTCTTCCTAATCATCTGTCTCTCGCTCACAAAGCCATTGTACATGTTTTTTTTCCTGGTAGCAGCAACAGGCACCGTTACAACAACGTATTGTAATAATATTGATTATGACTATATTCCTTGCATTTGATACTGCACCTTTAAACATCAGGAGGACTTCTCAAAGCGCTTAACAGGATATCCTGTAAAGTGGATCGAATGTGTGTTATGTGGGCGAAACACTGGAGCCAATTTGCACGTGGCATTGTCCCACAAATAGCCTGAAGTGAGAGACCAATTTTATTTGGGGTATTGTTGACCAGGACCCTCAACTCCTTTCTCTCCTCTTTAACTGTGCCTTTGGTCACTTTCCTACCTCTATCCGCTCTGCCCTCCAGCCATCGTAATCCAAACCACCAGCTCGGGTGCAGATCCATGATTGTCCAGCGCCTTGGGACGTCCTCCTGACGTGAACAACGCTACACAAGTGTAATTTGTTGTTGTTCCCTATTCAAGTAGTGTCACAGAATCTTTAATGACCTTCGAAACAGGCAGATGGGACCTCAGTTTAATGTCTCATCCGAAGGAAAGGTTTCTACTGAATTGACAATATTATCAATGCCAACAATATACACTATTTGTGTCATCACCGATCTGGTTTGCTGTGGACCAACCAAGAGTTACCGTGGATCAAGGATAGGGTTTAACCTTCACCAAACTATGAGTCAAAGCGATGGTAGTTTGGGTGGACTGATCCAGAAATCTACCCATTACATTGGCACGTCCTCCCGACAATATTGTTGATGTTGACATGTTTACTTACTTGGCTCGTAGGCTGGTCATATCATTGTTGCAACTGAGAAGAACTTTGCACTTCTCCAATACGTCATGCGGTGAACAGGAATAAGGATTTAACTCTTGCAGTTTGTCACAGAACTGGCTCATATCTCTACAAAGGTCCAGGAACATGGTGAGGATACGCCTGTCTGTGGTGTTGTTACAGTAATGGTCCAGGTAATTCTGAACCTAGGCAGAGAATTTGAACATGGTGAATTTGATTAATCAACTGCCATAGTCTGCAAACTCCCCTCACCTCATCTCATCCACACCATTGGCAGTTGGGCCTTTAGCCACTCTGCCCCCATCTTCTGAAACTCCATCTCGCAGTACCTCTGCCTTGCCCCCTTCCTTGCGACTTCACAACCTGTCTCAAGACCCTCCTCTTCGACCGTACTTTCGATCACCCTCTTTCCCCTCATGCCCCCCACCCTCCCTGATCCCTCCACCCGCCCTGATCCCGACACCCAGCCCAGATTCAAAACACTGAAACACTTGTCCAGCGCCTTAGAACGTCCTCTCAACGTGAAAGGTGCTAAACAAATCTCATTTTTGTATTTACTTCTTCCATCCCCACCCGCCCCCAGGGTCACCCCAAACCCCACTTGGCTCCACTGTCCCCTTGTCTTCTAGCCAAGTGATTTAAAAGTCCTCACCATCACCTTGAGTTCCTAATACCCCAGTCTCCCTGCTCCACTGCTCTCCCCCCCCATTGACTCCAGTATCTCGGGCTTGCCTCTCATTCCCTCCACCCTGCTCCTTTGGATCCCTCGCTTCACAAATTTGTAACTTCCTCCCGCAACGCTTCCATCTAGCCTCCCCACCCTTCCTCCATCTTTAAATCCCTACCATAATATCTACTGCTTTGAACTCACTGATGGTCACCTCCCCACCTCCCTCCTCCTCCTCTGGTCAACGTCTGACCCCATCGTGCTTTGCTCCTAGACACTGCACTAAAGTGGCAGGTTGTGGAGATGTGGAGACTCAAAAATGGCAGGAACAACAACAACAACAAATCACATTTATATAGCGCCTTCCACGCCGGGAGGATACTCCCAGTCAAGGATCTCAACCCAAGCGGAAGGCTTGCAGTCTAGGTTAGGTTAGGTTGACGGGGAAGCAAATATGATGAGTTTTCACTGTGTCGAGGGAGACCAGGGCCTCATGACCTCGTGGGATTTCAAGCGCCCTGGGACGCTACCCTGTGTGTAGGACGCTATGTAAACATAAGTTGCCGTTGTTGTTGTTGCTGTCCCCCTATGATACTCCCCGCCCCCTCCGTTCAACGGGCTCCGCCTGCTCAATGTCCCCCGCTGACCCGGCCTATCATTGGCGGACGGGCTTTCAGCCTCTCTGGCCCCACACGCTGGAACTCCATCCCACAGTCCCTTCGCCTCGCTCCCTCCCTCGCCGGCCTCAAGACCCTCCTCTTCGAACCGTGCCTTCTGCCGTCCTCCCAACTCTCTCCCTCCCCTCCTAACTCTCTCCGGCCCCTCCCCTCTACCCTGCCCCTCTCCCTTGCTCGGGTCTCGTCCTCAGCTCCTTGGGGCGACCTCCCGACGTGAAAGACTCGCTATAAAGGTAATTTTCTTGTTGTTGTTTTTGCTGTTGCATGGGATGTACGCGCCTCATGCCCACCAGTGGGGGGCGCTTTACTGTGCTGCTCTGTGTACCTGGGCGATGGTGGATACAGGCCGGGTCTTGTCGTGGGCGTTCTCTCGCGTTCGGTCCAAGGCTGCTATGAAGATGAACTGCTGCTGTCTGAAGATGATGAAGCGCTGTTCCAGGTCACGCAGATTGGCCTTAACCTCGTTCATAGTAACATGAGATGAGCAATGGCTGGGGATGCTGCAATACACAGAGCGCAAAACATCCCTTTTAGAGAAACAATACTACTAATAATAATCCTTGCATTTTTGATATGGCGCTTTTCATGTCTTCTAGACGTCTCAAAGCACTTCACAATATACAGTAAAGTGAATTGACTATATATGTGGATGAAAGGGCTCAAATTAATTAGTTAGCTGCTCGCTCGACTTGCTCGCTCGCTCGACTTGCTCGCTCGTTCACTCACTCACTTATTTATTTATTTGGGTCAGTCATCGGGTGGGGTTTGATACCAGGGGAAACCCATCACTGTTGCTTAAGAGCATCCAACACCCAACTGGCAATTCCATGCCTCCCACCTACACATGGAAATGCCAGAGATAATAGGATCTTACAGAACAGTCCCACTCCCCCCGTTTTTCCCCCATATCCTTGCAAATGGTTTCTCTTCAAGTACCCATTCAATTCCCTTTTGAAAGTTGTTATTGAATCTGTTTCCATCATCCTGCAAGACTGTGATATTCTAGACCATAACAACACAGCAAGAACCAAGGCTTTGGGGTGAATGGGTTGGAGGTAAATGCTGGAGCATTTTGAGTGCACTTGTGCATTTGCCGGCAAAATGCACAGTCACTACACTTAAGTCCGGTGGAGTCACTGTTGAGTCCTGTAGCTCTGTGGTTAGAGCACTCGCCTCTCTCACAAGTGAGAGATCCAAATTTAATTGCTGGCCAGGTTTCCTTCCTCCACACTCCTGATAATAACCCCTCACAAACAAAGTTGGTGTTTGTGGGGGACGCTGCTGCGCGGAACTGGCTGCCGCGTTTCGCCCACAAACATACAGTTAATTCACTTTACAGTATATTCTGTGAAGCGCTTTGAGACACAGTCTAGAAGACATGAAAAGCGTTGTATCAAATGCAAGGATTGTTATTGTATTATTCGTGCCTTATCACGTCATTCGGAGGTCTCAAAGCGCTTTGCAGAATATAATGTAAAGTGAATTGACTGTATATTTTGTGGGCAAAACATTGCAACCGATTGTGCACAGAAGTGTACCCACAAATAGTCGTGGACTATAATTACTTTGGGGGTGAGAGGGAGGGATTATTATTTGGTGAGCAAATTTTTTACTGCACAGAAGCAAAACAGTGTCATTCTAATTCTCTCTTTGATAGCTCAACACTATTGTGTGAGTGTGTGTGATATGTGTGTGAATGTGTGTAAATATGTGTGAGTATGTGCGAAGGTGAATCTGTATGTGTATGTGAGAGTATGTGTGAGTGAGTGTGGGTGTAAGTGTGTGAATATGTATGAGTATGTGTGTGAGTGTGTGTGAGTGTAAAGATGTGTGTATGTGTGAGTGTGAATATGTGTGAGCATGTAAGTGTGAGAGAGTATGTGTGAGTGAGTGAGTGTGTGTGAATATGCGTGTGTAAGTGATGTCTCTCCCATCACACAGAGAAACTTGGAACTTTGCAGCTGAGAGTTAACTAAACACAAAAGCTTTTGCAACACAACCCCAGGCATTCCTCCCAGGGAAGTCAGTCCTTGGTGAGTTCTCATCGCCACAAACCCTTTGCAATTAAAATACAGTGTGTTCTCCCCCCCACACTCCCCACCCACCCCCTGATCAACACATTATCACCGGCTCACACACCAACCTCCAGGAGGTGACCTTAGTTACCAATCAGCCACATTACACTAAACTTTCCAAACTTCTCTATTTTTTAAGCAAAGTATTGTTTGATCAGAAGATTATTTTAATACTGTACTGATGGCTTTCTGGGAGGGAGGGAGGGAGAGAGAGAGAGAGAGACAGTCATTTGCAACATCATTAGATTTTTTGGGGAAAAAAATTGTAAAACAATCATTTTGTTATTATATTCTCCCTTTTACCTGAAGTCCTTAAATCTTTAAACAGGATCCCTGTGGGTTTGAAGCCTTGGGAATACTGATGTTTGCCTTTGATCCCGTTGTTTGCAGTTGTTCCTGTTTGGACTGTTTAACTTGCACACACTGGGGGGGGGGGGGGGTTGGTGGGGGTGGGGGTGTTATCTTCATGGGGAGAGGCAGCCTGAGGAGGCGCCGACAAGCGCTTAGCGACCATTGTTTACACCACTGCCTGGCAACCACACTCAACCCAAACACAGGTATCACTGAGGGTTGTTTTGTGTGATAGGGTGTACAACAAAAATACAGCCTCAATTGAAGCCATAATAATAATAATAATCCTTGCATTTGATATAGCGCTTTTCACATCTTATCGACGTCTCAAAGCGCTTCACAGAATATACTGTAAAATCCATTGACTGTATATTTGTGGGCGAAACACGGCAGCCAATCGCGCACAGCAGCGTCCCCACAAACAGTCGTGGGTTGAAATGGCCAAATTATTATTGTGTTTTTTTCTTGAGGGATTATTATCGGTCGTGTGTGTGGCGTAAGCAAATTTGCCCAAGGATTCGCCCTGATCTGCCGGGAATCGAACCCAGGTCTCTCGCTTGCGAGGCGGGTACTCTAGCCACTGAGCTACAGGACTCCATGGCTAGATGAATGGTCAGCAACAGGGGTTTGCGAGGAGACGGTTGCAGACCGGATAAACGCAGCCTAACGCCAGGAACTTGCAACACCTCTCTTCAAGAGTGCGAATTCTCTTAAGAGTGTTCCCTCCCTCCCTCCCTCCCTCCCTCCCTCCCTCCCTCCCTCCCTCCCTCCCTCCCTCCCTCCCTCCCTCCCTCCCTCCCTCCCTCCCTCCCTCCCTCCCTCCCTCCCCCCCTCCCTCCCTCCCCCCCTCCCTCCCTCCCCCCCTCCCTCCCTCCCCACCTTGCCCCTTCCCCATCTTCAAACCTTCTGCTTGAATCATGCCTGACCCCCAAATAATCATTTGGTTACTTCAATTCATGACTGTTTGTGGGACACTGTTGCCTTGTTTTGCCCTCAACATATACAGTCGATTAAATAGTCCTAATAATAATGCATTTGGTATAACGCTTTCCACGTCATTTACATATCACACAGCACTTCACAGAATATACAGTAAAGTGAATTGACTGTATATTTGTGAAATGCGGCAGCCAATTTCACACAACAGTGTCCCACAAACAGTCGTGGATTGAAATGAGGGATTTAATGGTCTGTTTTTATGAATAGTCAAGGCTTCTTGCAAGGCTTCTAGAAGCACTTTGATATACTTCGAAGATATGATAAGGCATTCTATCAAATGCAAGGATAATTATTATTATTACAGTCACCTGCTCCACCCTCGGTGTCGTGCTTCACTACTGTCAAGCGCTCTGGGACGCTGTCCTGCATGAGAGGCGCTATATAATACAAGTTGTTGTTGTTGTACCTGCCTATCTCAGCCCCCATGGCGTTCCTACTCCTGCCCTCGCACAGCCGGCTTCATCCGCTTCCACCCCCAACCTGTGTAAGTTCGCTACATATAGTCGTCGTGGAGCTCCTTTAACTCAGTGGTTAGAGCACGCGCTTTGGAAGAGTGAGACCTGTGTTCGAATCCAGGCAGGTCAGGGCGAAACCTCGGGCAAGTTTCCTTACTTCACACGTCTAATAATAATCCGTCTCAAAAAACCCACAATAATAAAAATTGGTCATTTCAATCCACGACAGTTTGTGGGGACGCTGCTGTGTACAATTGGCTCCCGCTTTTCACCCACAAATATACAGTCACTAAAGTTGCTGGGGAAACTCAGCAGGTCAAACAGCATCCATGCAGAAAGGAAAGGGAGTCAACATTTCGGGTCTACAACCCTTCGTCAGGATTGATGAACGGTTGTAGACCCAAAACGTTGACTCTTTTTCCTTTCTCCATGGATGCTGTTTGACCTACTGAGTTTCCCCAGCAACTTTTGTTTTTGTTTCAGATTCCCAGCATCTGTAGTATTTTGTGTTTTTTTAATATACGGTCAATTCACTTTACAGTATATTCTGTGAAGCGCTTTGAGACGTGGATAAGATGTGAAAAGCGCTATATCAAATGCAAAGAATATTATTATTATATAAACTGTATCGTATTGTGGTATATGTTCTGTTCTATTGTCATTATTTGCAAATGTTCTGATTAAACTACTGTATTCCTACAACCTTTTAAAACATTTGGTGGGGGGGAGCTGAACAGCACCACCTTGTGGTGAATTATTAGGCTTTATTCTTTGCAGTAATTAATGTCATAATTGTTTTAGGGGAATGGGAGATTGGGGAAGCTGGTCTGAGCTGGCTTCAAGGTGACTTGCGTGGCAATGGAATATCAGAATCAAGTGAGCCCTCTGTGCTGGCTTCAGTCGTCTGGATCCTGAGCCTAACAGTATTACACTGTACTACTGCTGATAATAATACTAATTCTAGCAATTGCACACAGCAGTGTCCCACAAACAATCGTGGATTGAAATTACCAATTTTTGATTTTTTTATGTTTTGAGGGATTATTATTAGGCATGTAGAGTAAGGAAACTTGCCCAATATTTCGCTTTGCCTGCACTCGAACACAGGTCTCATGCTTGTAAGGTGAGTGCTCTAACCACTGAGCTACAGGACTCCAAATGTAATGCACATAGATGATAAAATAATTTGTGTGCACTTATTAGGACTTCAGTTCTATTGGATCAGTTATATGACTGTATTTTTATCTCTCTGTCCCTGGATGTTTGGACACAATGGCCTCTCGCTTCAAGAGTTATCCCCATGGCACATATTGGAGTCTTGAAGCCTTGAATACTCTCTGCAATTCCTGCTCTCCTTCCCCCTACCCCGACCCCTCCCTTTGCCATTTCCCTCCCCTTTTTCCCCTAATCCCACTTCCATGATGTTTGTGGGACACCGCTGTGTGCAATTCGGCTGCCACATTTCGCCCACATATTTACAGTCAATTTTCCTACTCTTCTTCATCCTGCCCCGACCCCTCCCCGCCTGGTCTTGTCCCTACCTGACTGTACAGCGCCTTGGGACGTCCTGTCAACATGAAAAGCGCTATATAAATGTATGTTTTGATTGATTGATTGATTGATTGATTGATGGATGGATGGATGGATGGATGGATGGATGGATGGATGGATGGATGGATGGATGGATGGATGGATGGATGGATGGATGGATGGATGGGTGGGTGGGTGGGTGGGTGGGTCGGTCGGTCGGTCGGTCGGTCGATTGATTGAATTAGGTAAAAATGGGTGTGTGTCCATCCAGGGAGATAGTGCACATTCCATTCCACACTTGGAAATTTCCATGTGTTGGTTGATGTACCTACATAGAACACTCAGCCTGCTTTGGATACTCTTTTAAGTATGGCATTTTTTTTCACCCAAATGGTAATAAGAATAATCATTGAATTTTATATAGCACTTTTAAGCAATAATACAACAACCACAAAATTACATTTATGGAGCGTCTTTCACGTCGGGAGGATGTCCCAAGGTACTGATAATAATCCTTTTTGATTTGATACAGTGCTTTTCACGTTTGTCTCAAAGCGCTTCACAGAATTTTCTGTAAAGTGAATTAACTGTATATTTGTGGGCGAAACATGGCAGCCAATTGTGCACAGCAGCGTCCCCACAAACAGTCGTGGATTGAAAAGACCAATTTATAAAACAAATTCCGGGATTATCATTAGGCGTGTGGAGTAAGGAAACTTGACGAAGGTTTCACCCTGCCTGGAATAGAACCTAGGTCCATGCGGCTGAGTGAAGCCGGGGCCGGGGCTAGGCTGTCTGTGTGTGTGTGTGAGAAAGGCCGGGATAGGGCGAGGAAGAACTGCCTCTCTGTGTCTCTCACTTGTAAGGCAGGTGCACTAACCACTGATATAGCCCTTTTCATGTCTTCTAGACGTCTCATAGAGTTTCACAGAATATACTGTAAAGTGAATTGACTGTTTATTTGTGGGCGAACATAACAGTAACCTCACAAACACTCGTGGATTGAAAATGAACAATTTATTCGTATTTAGTTTTTGAGGGGTTATATGTGAGTATGTGTGTGTGTGTGTGTGTGGTATGTTGTATGTGTGTGAGTGAGTGAGGGAGTGTATGTCGTATGTGTGAGTATGTATGTGTGCGATTGCACAGACTGGAATGCTTCTATAGATGATCCAGTCCATAGTTTGTGGGATGCCAGTAACCCGTAGCAACCAAGTGGCTTGGAGTCCGGTCCCGGATTGGTGTTGGAATCCAGTCCTCGTGTTGCGAACCTCCCCGTCTCCCCTAGCAACCGCCACGCCGCGCGGCCGGGAGACCAACGGTCGTTCGCCGTCTCCCTGGCAACGCGGCCTCCGAGCGGCGGAGAGACACAGAGAGGCAGTTCTTCCTCGCCCTATCCCGGCCTTTCTCACACACACACACAGACAGCCTAGCCCCGGCCCCGGCTTCACTCAGCCGCATGGACGCCACCCAGAAGCCGCTGCGTATTTCCCCGCAGCTGGCGACTTACGCCGAGAAACACCGCGTGTTCCAGACACTAAAGGTACGTGGTGCACCCCCTTCCCCGCTCATCTGTCCCCCCTTCCCTCTCATCTGTTCACTCCTCATCTGTCCCCCCTTCCCTCTCATCTGTTCACTCCTCATCTGTTCCCCCTTCCCCCCTCATCTGCCCCCCCCTCATCTGTTGCCCCCCTCATCTGTCCCCCCTTCCCCCCTAATTTGTCCCCCTCTTCCCCCCCTCAACTGTCCCCCTCTTCCTCCCCCTCATCTGTCCCCCCCTCCCCCTCATCTGTCCCCCCTTCCCCCCTCATCTGACCCCTCCTTCCCCCCTCATCTATTCACCTCTCATCTGTCCCCCCTTCCCCCCTCATCTGACCCCCCCCTTCCCCCCTCATCTATTCACCTCTCATCTGTACCCCCTTCCCCCCTCAAGTGTCCCCCTTTCCCCCCTCATCTGTCCCCCCTTCCCCTCTCATCTGTCCCCCCTTCTCCCCTCACTTATCCCCCCTTCCCCCCTCACCTGTCCCCCCTTCTCCCCTCATCTGTTCATCCCTCATCTGTCCCCCTCTTCCCCCCTCATCTGTCCCCCCTCATCTGTCCCCCCTTCCCCCGTCATCTGTCCCCCCTTCCCCCCTCATCTGTCCCCCCTCATCTGTCCCCCCTTCCCCCGTCATCTGTCCCCCCTTCCCCCCTCATCTGTCCCCCCTTCCCCCCTCATCTGTTCACCCCTCATCTGTTCCCCCCTTGCCCCTCATCTGTCCCCCCAACCCCCCTCATCTGTTCCCCTTCCCTCCATATCTGTTCATTCCTCATTCCCCCCCTTCCCCCCTCATCTTTCCCCCCTTTCCCCCTCATCTTTCCCCCCTTCCCCCCTCATCTGTTTCCCCCCTTTCCATCTCATCTGTTACCTGTCTTCCTCCCATCTATTACCCCATTCCTCTCATCAGGGCGAGTTGGGCAAGTTTCCTTACTCCACACGGCTACTAATAATCTGTCCAAAAAACTCCACAATAATAAAGTTGGTGATTTCAATCCACGACTGTTTGTGGAACACTGCTGTGCGCAATTGGCTGCCATGTTTCACCCACGAATATACAGTACAGTCAATTCACTTTACAGTATATTCTGCGAAGCGCTTTGAGAATTGATAAGATGTGAAAAGGGCTTTATCAAAATGCAAGGATTATTATTATCTGTTCCCCCCTTCTCCCCTCATCTGTTACCCCCTAACCCAGTCATCTATTACCCCCTAATTCCCTCATCTTTACCCCCCTCATCTGTTACCTCTTCCCCTCTCATCTGTTACCCCCTACCCCTCCTCTTTTCCCCCCTCATGTTCCTTCTACAGTGCACTCACTCACTGACCAACAATTGCAACATGTAGAAGAAATGATGATAATTACATTTAGAAGTTACTGAAATGTAGTCGGTGCAACAACAGAAACTTGCACTTAGATAGCTCCTTCCACCCTGGGCAGCATCTTGGAGCGCTTAGCAGTTGACTCTGAGGCAGGTGGAGAGGTGGCCTTAAGAAGGTTTTCAGGCAGTACAGTACTTGAAAATGGGGAAGGGAACTGCAAGATGGAGGGATTGAGCGAGAGTGTTCCAGAGTTTCAGGGTGTAGTTTCTGGAAGTGCGACCTCTGATGTTGGGGCTCAATGGATGAGCAGGCGGCTGATGCCAGTCAAGCGAATATATGTTTGAGTGAGTGCCATCATTATCATGGCATATCATGTTGCTTGTACCCTCCATTCTATGATTCCAGAGGAAGGATGGATATCCTGTACTCTTTTTATTTCTCTTCCTTTGGAGAAATCCCGAGTTGGGTCTAAAAAGATTTTTTGCCCTCCAGAGGGAGAGTGTATGTGTGCATGTGGTTGACGTTTGCTCATGCAAAAAATTCACAGTCAATTCACTGAGACGTCTCAATGACATGACAAGGCGTTATATCAAATTCAAGGATTATTATCAGTATTATTAAAAAGCACAGAAACGCGGGAGCCAAGATTTGTCACGTGCGTTGCACGAGGTACGTGTCAATTTCAGTTAGCCAAGCAATTCCTGTCAAATCCAAACATTATTAATATTATGTTCACAATAGGAATAGATTTTCTGTAGACTGAACTGAGTTGTCTTTTCTCTTGCCAAGTTTTCTTCTGCATTTGGTATCTACAAAATGCATTGACATACAAAAATAATGCTGTAAATTGTGAGAAATGTCATTTGTGAATGACATGTCAATTAGTCAATAGTGATTGCCATAAACTATAACCCCTGTATTTTTTGTGTATGTGGTCTGCAGAAAATGTTGCAGTATCTGGTGGTTAATAAACCAAAGGATCCCATCATGTATATGATTGATTATCTTAAAAACGAAAATGATGAAGGTGAGGAAACTGTACATTTTACAGAAGCTTTGAAAATGTTGATTTTGTTTTCAAAATGCCAACACAGGAGGGTCTATAATAAACCACAAGCATGGTACAAATTATGATAAAGAAAATAAGTGAGAATGTTTCGGCTGTCCAAACTGTCATCAGCTTCGCTGTGTTGGTAACACTCTCATACAAGTCAGATGGTTGTAGGTTCAAACCCCACAAGGGCTTGAATTCACATAGTCTAAACTGATGGTCCAATGCAGTACTGCAGGGGGTTGGTCATTGTTGGAGGGGCTGTCTTTGGATGAGGCGTTAAACCGAGATCCCATCTGCCTGTTTAGGTGGATGTGAAATTGCATGGCACTACTTGAAAAGAGAGGGGAGTTTCTTCTGGTATCTGGCCAACAATGCCATAATAAGTCATGTGTTTCATGGTTGTATGTGGGACATTGCTGTGTGCAATTTGGGTTGCCACGTTCACCTACAAATACACAGTCACTCCACTTGACAAAAAATCCTGTGAAGCACTGTGAGATGTCCTCCTGACATAAAAGGCACTGAACCAAATACAAGGATTATTATTATTATTTCATGGTCTGTGTGGCTTAGATACTTGCTGAATGACTTGCTGAGCCATCGGGGAGCCAATTGTGTCTCTTTAATCTAAATCTCATTGTTGCTAATGTGCATATGCTTACTTCTGAATAGCAGCTGTGAACAAACGTAGCGATGGGAAAATGCGTTTGCAGTCTTTACGTTAGAAATCTACAAGGGAAGTAATCCAATTACAGAATAATTTTCTTTCCTTTTATAGGAAAATATGACCTAGGGCAAGTAGAACTGTGTTTTTTTGTACAGAATAAACCATTACAATAGCCCGAGGCTGTGGTTCCCCAAATCAGAGTTTGACCTCATGTTAATAATAGAATCGTTCTGTTTTTCACTGATCCCCTTGGCTGGAGAAGATGAGTGTAAAGGCTTGAATCACCTGAGGATTTATTACTTCTTACAGATGAGATTAGACAATCCTCAGAAGAGTCTTGACTGCCAAAAAAAAAGTGCTTTGAAGTTGTTTGAAAGAAACTTGCTGATGGTGGCGCTAGAACATGTTCTACACTGATTGTATTGCCATTAAATAATTCATTGCTTGCTGCATTTACTTTGAACACACACTACAACATTTGCATATCGGATTTCGTTATGTGATTCCTCAGGCACTCTTATAGACTCGGTCGTTGAATAAATTACTGGGCTGCAATATTCAGAATCTTATAAAAATCAATAGTTTTCTAAGTTTGTTTCTTCATGTAGGAGTGCTCGGGTCCAAATCCCTGACTGTATAGCGCCAGATGGAAAAGTACTTTACAAATGTAATTTGTCGTTCCTTAAACAAAATACAGCCTACAGTGGAAGCTCCCTAATAAAGTCAGCAAGCCTTTCACCACATTAGTAGTTTGACATCACTAGTTTGTGGAGCGTAGGACTAGAAATGGGCCATTCAGCCCCTTGAGCCTGTTCTGACATTCCATAAGATCATTGCTGATGTGTACCTCAACTCCAATTATCCACCATTGCCCCATATCCTTTGATACCCTGGCCTAACATATACACCTCAGTTTTAATACAGACAGTCAGCTTTTTCTGTCAATATATGTCAATTTCACATTCATTCCTGCCTTATTCGAAGGCAATATATTGTATTGATAAATACAGTAAATTTACAGATACAGTATCTGGCTACAAAAGCTGATACACAATTATTACACAATCGTTTTGCTACACAAAGTTTTGTTAATCTAATCTATTTATAGCAATGTTTTGGTACAGACGTCTTGGTAAGAATAATCCTTGCATTTGATATAGCGCTTTTCCAGTTTTCTAGACATCTCAAAGTGCTTCACAGAATATACGGTAAAGTGAATTAACTGTATATTTGTGGGCAAAACATGGCAGCCAATTGCAGACAATTGGTAGGAGTTACAATAGTAAATGTTTAAAAGTAAATTTAGAAGACAGTAAACATAAAACGGTAAAATAATAAGATTTGGTGATACAATTCGTGAATGCTATATGATGAGTTGTTATTAAAAATGCTTGCGTAAGAGAGCTGAAAATCTCATTCTCACTACTGTTTCTATGAAGACTGTTAGGTACTTGTGAGGGGGGGAGAAATAAACTATTGTAATTATGAAATAGAGGTGGTTTGATGTAGCAAATTAAATGAAGTTGAGAATAGTCCAAGGAGTGTGTCTAAAAGGAGACGCCTGTTTAACGGAATAATAACGTTGATCTCTTGATTTTTATGCAAATATTCAGCTTTTCTTTATTGCTTCACAGTTATCCGGGTTTTTATAGTGGGAGCTCCTGCTTCAGGCAAGGCAACTATTGTAAGTGAAATCTATACTTAAACCATGTGTAGAAAGGGAAATATTGAAACTAAGATGCTTGTTTCTTATTCTGAGGAAATAAATATGCTTTAATGTACTAGTCTTATCCTTGTGCCTTGCATAACATTGAATGTCTTTCAAATAAAAATCATAGATTATCAGAAGAAAGCAGTTTAAATTAATTTAGTGTATGTTCTTTGGAAGTACTTTTTTAATATTCTTATGAAATTCTGTTGAATTATAATTTATTGCTTTTTCTATGTGAAATATTGAAAAACTATTTAAATGGGCAACTTCAGTAATTGGGCCCCAGCCTCCTTAAGGTGTTTTTTCCATTATATAGCTTATTTGATCTTTTTCTCCAAACTAGAACAGGAGTACTATTTTCGCCAATTAATTTTACCTTGTGATATTCTTGACATGTATTTCCTTTACCTTGCTAGAAATCTCTTACATCCATCCAATATAATATTCAAAGAAACTCAATCAAAATAAATTTCCATTAAGAGCTTAGATAGAAACCTAAATGTGTTGTTTTTCAGTAGCAATTTACAACAATTATTAACCCAGCCCTATCTCATCTTGTCTAATGTGTGTAACATGAAATCACTGCGAATACCAAGTTAAAAAAAACTGCTAAAATGGTTGAAAAAATCTGCAGGATCACCTGAAACTAATTTTTTCTCTCTCTGCTGTGTGGTACTTCATAGACACCCAATAAATGACCTTAAACTACCAGATTAATTACCTAGCTTTATTTCTAGATTTTCTCTGGGGATATGGTTGTTCTTTTGAGGGTGGTCATGAGGTTTTTGCCTTGTCATTGCACTAGGCCAAGCTGCTATGTGACAACACTAATGCCTGCCTCATCAATCGAAAGAATATGCTAGCGGATCAAGTATCGCCCCTCGCCGCTGAAGCTCGCACATACCAAGCATCTTCTCAGGTACAGTTCATTGTGGATTTCTATTAATAGAGAAGCTTATGCAACTTTTACGGTATGTGGTGTGCAACCATTTTGGATGTGCAAGTGGTCTGTTCCATGTTGTTACAGTGGTAGAAGATTATATTGATGATGAAACTCACTCCCTTCGCCTTGCCACCCCCCCAAAGACTTGTCTTTTGATCGCGCTTTTGGTCACCCTTTTTCCCCTCCCTTGCTCGGACTCGGGATTCAATATTGTGAAGCGTTCTGAGGCACCGTCTGATGTGGTGAGCGCTATATAAATCCAAGCTGTTGTTGTTGATGTTGTTGAAACTGCCAACAAAGCACATAATCATATATGCTAAAAATGATTGTCTGGAAATTAATCTTCACTATCATGTGACAAGCTGGTTACGTTTGCTTTTTCCTATTTTCTCACCTTATTCCTTCTGTCGTGCAGCTGGTAACTCATACAAACAAGTACTGTACTCTGGAATATTTTGCTTAAGTAAACTCTTTGCCACCAAGCTAAGTACTGTACTGTATACAGTGTAGTATACTCTCTCAATCTCACTCAGTGCTCAGACTTCCATTCGACACCTATGTGACAAATATGATGGTTTCCATTGTTAATAGAATTTGTGTCAACGGCATTACTGTATTGTCTGTTTCTAAAATGATTCTCTTATCTCAGAGAAAAGATAGAATAGTATTACAGTCGTGTGTGAAGCAGCATTGTGGTGAAATCCCCTGAATGGATGCATTGTGGAAACAATTCTAAGATAAACAAAAATCATTAAGAAACCTCTTCTGAAATAGATACCCATGAAAGTGAAAGGAGATTCTTTCAAAAACTTTAAGTGGGAATTAAATAGCGATTTAAGAGATGAGAGTATCTTATAATCTTTTATATTTGGGACTGTAATTGATAAGTTGTTCCTAGACATGGTGAAAGCTTCAGCATTGTCAATTGAAGATAACTTTCAGGAATCTATTTGTAACTAGTTTGCATTTACAGTTTCATCTTTGTTGCCAGCGCCTTGGGTCATCCTCACGATGTGAAAGGTGCTATATGTATGCAATTTGTTGTTGTGAAAGAAATACAGTATGCCATGGGATATAAGATTGTCACAAGATTAAGATATTTATAATCTACCAGGTTGTAGTCATCTGCACTCATGGGGTTAACTGCAAATCCATTGCTTCTGAATAGATGTTTGCAGTTTATGGCTAGTTTTCAACATTGTTGAGAACAACTTATTCCCTTACTTAAAGCTGCTTCCAATGTAACACGTTTGTGTTGAGCAGTTGAATGATTTTGCTTTGTATTTTATTTCTACTGCCTATCTAAATTAATTTGAGCAAAGCTGTCGGATAGAAATGGATGAAACTAAAGTGGAGTTACTCAGTGCTAATTAGTGAATAAAACTCTGCTCAAGGGAGACAACGGCACTGGAAAGTGATTGTGGTGCAACTCCTTAAAGAGCGGCGGGGGCATTAATTATCCTCTCAGTGTAGCAGCTGACTTGAAGCTGACTCTTAAATACGTTTTTTTTTGTGTGGTTTTGGTTGGTCTATAGACCAAAGCTTTTCAAATACTTATTCTGACTGTGAGGGAGCTATGATGGAGCTGGAATCGATGTGAGATCCCGTGATCACGAAGGACTTTCAAAGTGGAAGAGAAACAAACTACATTTTGCTAATTTACCTCAGGTTAAAAGATTGTTTAATGGTAAATTTGAAGTAGGTCAACTTATAATAGTAATAATACTCCTTGCATTTGATATAGCGCATTATCAGGTTGTTGAGACGTCTCCAGGTGCTTCACCGAATATATTGTAAAGTATTGTAAATATACCGCAAAATTGTTTAAAGTATACATATTTCAAGGCTATGAACTTGAAATGCATGTTTTCTGCCCAAATGTAAGAATTCTTTATAAAGAACTTTAGGATTGCAGCAGGACCAACCCTAACCAGTAGCAGTTAAACTTGCCCATTGCCAGTATGTGGAGTAAATAATAACAAAGATTCTGATCTGACCAAGGGAGAGTTTTGTATCCTATGTGCTCGGTTTCATTAACATATTGACAACCTTATTGAGAACAAATAGTGCTCTGAGAAATATTTCAATCTGCACTATTTGCCATTAAAATAACCATATTGCTTATTTTTTATTTTATTTTTTACAACTATGGCGCAATATGTACCACCAATAGAATGTTATTGAAACGATGGGATGCTGATGGACGATCCATAATCCTGATCAATCCATTTTGTGTAAAGTACATTTGGATACATGTAGTTGAGTGAGATACAATCTGTCCTGGGAGCATATCCAGATCGTAGGCATGAACATTAATCCTTTTGGACATTCTTACTAATACTTTTTCCCTCGATTTTCTTTCCCCAAACCTAAAGCAAGTTAGGAGATTGCTTGGTGAAGGAGGACCGCAATAGGTGAGTCCAACATCCATCACCCCTGTCAATCTGATACTTCAAAGAGATAGAGCAGACACTGGCTGCTACTGCAGCAAGCCGCATGATCTCCCACAAACAGACACAGAGACAAAAAACACCAAGTCCAAGCTCCCACTGCACTGGGGCACAGGTCTCGAGCCGAACTACCCGGGGGACCTAGTAACTGTCAAAAAAAAGTGCCTGCCGATTCCCTTCAATTTTCTCCTTCAGCCTAATCATGTAGGGGCTTTGGAATTCCTTTTGAACTTCCCTCTGAATATTCACCCTCTCATCTCTTTGCAATTCTCTTTTCCTTTGCAGGAAATTCCCCACACACTCTGGGCAAAGCTGATCCTAGAATGGCTGTCAAAAATGGACTGCATCAAACGGGTAGGAATCGCTCCTGTAGGAATAGTCAAAGAGCAATTACACAGCATGCTCTCGTACTTGGTATTCAGCGGCTGAATGAGCGGGGGATTGGTTTAGGGACTGATTGCTCTGTTGAACAGCAGTCAGGGAGTTTGAAAGTTTATTAAGAGGATAAAGTGCGGGATGAGTGTGTGTGCATATGCTAATCTGATAGTTGAGTGTTGATCAAAGACTAAACACAGAATCCAACTGATTGCCTGGAGCAGTGTTCAGGGCTGGGATGGGCTATGTCGCCCAGAAACTAGACAAAATAGTCGAACAGAAATCATATAGTCAGTTTGTGTTAAATGAATAACCCATTTGCCATCCAATTTAGCAGGAGTATTTACGTGCCAAAATGTACACTAAATGCTAGAATGTGCATTTATTAACAATAATGCAGATGCCTTTACAATTGTTTTACACTGTTATATTAATGTTTTAATTATTTTGCTCTGTTTACTTTACTTCCAAGTCCAATTTTTTTGTTACTGTGGCGTGTAAGCGAGATATATCCTTTACTGTTTTGCATTGGAACAAACAAGATTTGGGATTTCAGATATTGAGTTGTGGTTTCTTTTTATTAATAATTAGGAGGTAGTTATGCTATTAATATTACACTGTTATTACACTGTTCAATAATATTAACGAACAGGATTTTTTTTTAGAAGTTCATGGTTGTTCAGTGGTTCCCTTAAGAGCTTTTATCGAACCATGAGCAGTGAATCCAGCCCGAAACAATTGCATGTGTACTTTATTTGACTCGCACTGAAACCACCTCCTCCAGGTGGTATCCAGAGTACAAACATAGTACAGTACCACAATACAACTGAAATACAACTAGTATTGGTTCTAAACCCAAGTATCTGCCCTTCCAAAGTGACTTGAAAATGCTGCATTAATTACTTATAGCCTATAGGTAGCCAGGCATGTTAAGTTACTAGTTCTGAATGTTAAATTGTATTTGTTATGATTTTATACATTGATAAATGTCAGTTATCTGTATAATTTAGTCTAACCTTAGCAGGAAATGTTAACGGAACAGAGGAACACAGTTTGTCCGAACTTTAGAATATCAGTTCAGATTGTTATTGTGTTCAGATAAATACTGTACTGATTATCCAACAGGTTACCACTAATGATTAACTGCGTAGGTTGTAATACACTGCTGACTACTAGATATAGCATTCAGTTTTTGAGCACATTGCCCTTGGAAAATATGTTCAATCTTTAACTGTCAAATACAATGCTTAGCAGAAAATATGATGAATAACTATTTTCCTGCATCCTATTTTTCAAGGTCTCATGGATCCATTTCACCACCAGTGTATGATACCAAGTGTAGATTTATACAACAGCCATAGTGTGCAGAGTAAAGACACCTATTTTAGATTGTCTTAGGAAAAGCATAGATTGTGAGATTGGGAGGACTGTTTGCAGGATGCTGCTGTGCGCAATTCGCTGCCACGTTCCACCCACAAAATATACAATCAATGCACTTTGCAGTAAATCATGTAAAATCCTTTAAGACATCTCAATGACATGATAAGATAAGATGCTATATCAAAAGCGAGGATTATTGTGTCTTATTATAAGGAGGTGATATGTACAAGAGATAATAAAACAACAACAGCTTTGATTTATATAGCGCCCTCCACGCCAGACGGTGTCTCAGAGCGCTTCAAACCAATGGCAAGCTTGCAGTACAGCAATGGCTTAATAACTCAGGTGCCTTAGAATCTTACGGCACAAAAGGAGGCCATTCGGCCCATCTAATCTGTGCCGGTTCTTTGAAAAGAGCAACTCAATCCCACTGCCCAGCTCTCTCCCCATAACCTAACAGATCTGTTCTTCCTAAATAAAGATCTAATTCTCTTTTAAAAGCTGTCGGGCAATGCATTCCGGATTCGAACAACCTGCTGAGTGAAAAAAATTCTCCTCAGCTCCCTTCGTTTTGAAATTATTTTAAACCTGTGACCATGAGTCACAGATTATCCCACCAGTGGAAACAGTTTTTGTTTATGCACCCTGTCGAATCCACTCATGATTTTATAAACCTCCAGTATGTCTCCTCAGTCTCAACCTAGAGAGAATAAACTTAGCCTATCTGCTAGCCTTTCCTCATAACTGAAGTCCCTCAATCCTGGTACCATTCTAGTAAACCTTCTTTGTACCCTTTCCAATGCCTTAACATCCTTTCTATAGTGTGATGATCAGAATTGAACACAATACTCCAGTTGAGGCCTAACCAAATTTTTATAGAGGTTAGTCAGTACTTCCTGACTTTATACTTAAAATTGATTTCACATTTATTTCCATGAAGCAAAGGTGCACCAAACAAATGTTTTTAAACTTTCTTGTATCAAGTTAAGAAATAAATCGAATAATCTTAATAGGATCTGGCAAGGCAGTAGCAATTTACCACAGAAACTTTCTGTTCGGGGTGACTGATTACTTTCCCTTTCTCAACAAAGCTCGGTCATGACTAGTTTAATTTGATACTTCATACTTCGACCGTGATAATGAGTGTTTCCATCTGCATGGCTGCAATAATATTGGCATCTGCCATCTTCCTGTGATCAAGGACTTCGCGGTAATTACTTCAGGTGTCTTTAGTCGTTTAAAAAATGTATTTTAATTAAACATCATTGGATAAAAAAAAATCTAAGTGGGGTGGGTGGGAGGTGGGGGTGGGGGGTGGGTGGGGGTGTTGGTGGGGGTAGCTATCCAGTAGTGACTGGATCAGAAAGCTGTCATGCCTTGCAGTTCTGAAATAGGTAATAATAATTCTTGCATTTGATGTAGCGCTTTTCATATCTTATCGACACGTCTCAAAGAGCTTCACAGAATATACTGTAAAGTGAATTGATTGTATATTTGTGGGCAAAACGCAGCAGCCAATTGCGCACAGCAGGGTCCCATCACAGGAGTGCATATCATGTTACATGATATACTGTCGACAAACAGTCGTGGATTGAAATGACCAATTTTTATTACAGTATTGTGTGGTTTTTTTGGACGGATTATTATTAGGTGTGTGGAGTAAGGAAACTTGCCCAAGGTTTTGCCCTGATCTGTCTGGAATTCAAACTCAGGTCTCACACTTGTAATGCGAGTGCTCTAACCACTGAACGACAGGAGCTCCATAGTATCATAGTGCCATTGGGAAATGCATGTCACCAACTACTTTGCCCACAAATATACAATGAATTCACTTTACAGTATATGTAAAATAAATATGTATTCACTTTACAGTGTATAAACTACAGGAACTCTCTCCTCATCGGCCTTCCCAGCTCCTCCCTTCACAGGCTGCAGATCATTCAGAATTCTGCAGCTCATATACTCTCCCATACCACGCTTTGCGACATATCACTCCCACCCTCGCCCGTCTCCACTGACTCCCATCCCCCAGAGGATCGAATTCAAGATCCTCGTCCTCACTTTCAAGGCGATTCACGGCCTTGCCCCCACGTATTTCTCTGACCTACTATCTTCCTATCAGCCTGCCCGCACCCTCCGTTCAGCAGACTCAGGCCTGCTCTGCCTCCACCACCCTAACCACCTCCCAAACTCCCCACCACCCCCCCCCAGCTCGGTTCCCGACCTGACTACTCAGCGCTTTGGGACGTACTCCAACGTGAAAGGCGCTATATAAGTGCAATTTTGTTGTTTGGTTTTGTTGTTGTATATCCTGTGAAGTTCTTTGAGACATGAAAAACACGTGAAAAGCATTATATCAAATGCAAGGATTATTATTAATACTTAAAAATTTAGACTTGCAGGTAAAAATGCCAGCCTTTTCTACCCATGTTTATTTCATCTCTTGGTGGACGAGAATTGTTTGTGTCACAGACTTTAGGAACAGGAGGAAGTTAAACATCAATAAACCACTCACAGAGCATGCTAGGCCTGACAGATATTTGAAACTTAACAAAGAGAAGTATTTGGCCAAATGAAAGAGAAAATCACAAAGTGTATGTTAAATGTTTCTGATCAACATATCGTTCATTTTATTTTCAAATTATTTGTGTTTGAGGCTAGCTGCTCGGTACCAGAACTACTCTGTTCGAATTTGGGTTTTATTGCCCTTTAACAGGAATTTACATGTAAAAATATTCGGTTAACATAATGAAGGAAGACAGGATTTTATTGATTAGGTTCTACTGGTGTTAATTTAGTACTTTGGAGGATTAGAGTAACATTTTTGGATTAACAAGTCTAATGAGGCTTTTGTTTTTCTTTAACTCCAAGACTTTTGTGACTTTAGAAACTTGTGGTTCCTCACGGAGTATGCATCTCTCATTTTTAACATTCAGCTTTTTTGAAGTTTATGCATGATGGTGGCAATCTTTGCATTTTGGAGTCTGTTGTGGGCATCTCCAGTTTTTTGGTAATCCCTAATGAGTGTGTAAAGCTCTAAATGTGGCAATTGTAACGATCCTGGCATCCCATGATTCAAATATTATTGAACCTGGGAATGCTAGCCACTTATTAAGTGTAAATCTACTTCCCTGGTTCTACGTCCCTGTGGGCTAAAGCAATATGCCTACAGGACAGTGTTAACCCCTATTGAGTAGTAAATCTCCATTTGGGCTTTCTGTATATCCATTCTATCAATGGGAATATGATGTTCACTGCGCAGGAGGGAAATTGATAGCTTCTTGTCTTGGGCAGCTTTAGTGATTCTTTTCGCTAGTGTGAGAAAGATTCATAATTTAGGCTTACAGATGAAAACTGCAGCCTGAGTGAAATGTAGACAATGAAGTTGAAGTACTTATTGATGGTGCAATCTTACAGTGGGTGCAGGAATAGAGAGACCTGGTCTCTCTGGGCAGGTAGATAAAGCTGTTGAAAAAGCATACGGGATAGTCAGCTTTATAATAGAGGCATGGAATAGAAAAGTAAGGAGGTTATGACCTTTATATATTCCTTGACTTGAAAGGTGCTATACAAGTGTAATGTTGTTGTTGTTGTTGTTATAAAACACTGGTTATGCCTCAGTTCGAGTATGGGTTTAATTGTGAGTACCACACTTTAAGAAAGGATGTCAAGGCCTTGGAGAGGGTGCTAAGGAGATTTACAGGGTTGGTACCAGGAATGAGGGACTATCACAATTGAAGATTGTACGAATCCTAAAATAAATAATTTACAGCCTCGGTTGCTCACCAAATATATTTAATTAGTATTATCATTCGGTTTATCCAATGATTTGTTCTATTTTATGTTCTCTAGACTGCCTGCTAAATCACTGCCTCATTACCTCTTGCACTGCTTTCAAAAACCTACAGAAAGCTTATTCTTCCAACTTCTTGTTCAGAGTTGACTGCTCACGTTAAGCACTTTGAGACATTCTTTTATGTGAAAAGGTTAATATGAATACAAGCTATTGACAGTGCCCACACCCTTCAGTGAAAGAAACTTTGTGACGTCCCCCCGACGTGAAAGGCGTTTTACAAATGTAGTTATGTTGTTGTTGTAAGAACAACTGAGCTAGGCTAATATTTCATATTTGATTACTGATTGCACAGAAACAACCAAAAGTCAAATAAATCATTTTGACGTCTAGCACCCTGTGTAGTAGGCTTAATTTGCATAATGCATTAAAAAATTCAAATTGCATAAACAAAATATCCTGTAAATAATGCACGCAAATAAATAAGCATTTCGTAGCCTTACAATGTTTGAACAATTAAGCATGTTTAACGACTTTACAATGTGCTTCATACTGATTGTAGAGCTTCATAATAAATAATATCCAGAATGGATAAAAAAAGTATTAAAAAATAGTCCACTTTCTTCTGCCTACTTCAGTTTATATCACTGCCACTGAAAATTAAACTTATGTAACAACAACAACAACAAATTACAGTTGTATAATACCCTTCATGTCGGAAAAATATACTAGCAGGTGAACTCTACAACCATATTCTGCATTGGGTTTAATTTAAGATGCTAACCGGCAGATAGATGTAAGCCAGCAGAGCTGATGTCAGAGTTGACATCAGCACATTTACTATATAACAAAGCAATTTTGTTGTTATTGTTGTAGAGTTGTTGTAGAGTGGAGTAAAAGGGAAATCTATAGACACTTTTGGTTGCCAAAGTGTTTATGGTGTTGGCCTAGGTTTAGTGCATGAGGTTGATTCATAGATTCATAGAATTTTACGGCACAAAAGGAGGCCATTCGGCCCATCTAGTCTGTGCCGGCTCTTTGAAAAGAGCGATTCAATCCCACTGCCCTGCCCGCTCCCCATAGCCTAATAGACATGTTCTCCCTAAATAAAGATCTACTTCCCTTTTAAAAGTTGTTATCGAATCAGCCTCCACCACCTTTTCAGGCAATGCATTCCAGATTCGAACAACTCGCTGAGTGAAAACATTTCTCCTCAGCTCCCCTCTACTTCGCCTTGAAACTATTTTAAATCTGTGACCACGAGTCACAGATTCGCCCACGAGTGGAAATAGTTTTTCTCTATTTTCCCTGTCGAAACCCCTCATGATCTTATAAACCTCTATTAGGTCTCCCCTCAATCTTCTCTGCTCCAGAGAGAATAATCCTAGCCTATCTAGCCTCTCCTCATAGCTGAAGTCCCTCAATCCTGGCACCATCCTAGTAAATCTTCTTTGTACCCTTTCCAATGTATTCACATCCTTTCTGTAGTGTGGTGACCAGAATTGAACACAGTATTCCAGCTGAGGCCTCACCAAAGTCCTATAGAGGTTAGTCAGCACTTCCTGACTTTTGTACTCTATACCCCTATTTATAAAGACTAGTATCCCATATGCCTTCTTAACAGCCTTGTCTACCTGTCCTGCCATCTTCAACGAGTCACTAACACAAATCCCCAGGTCTCTCTGTTCCTTCACACCATTTAAAATTGTACTATCTAGCCTATATTGCCTCCCTTCATTTCTTCTCCCAAAATGCATCACCTCACACTTCTCTGCATTAAACTTCAATTTACCAATTTGTCTATATCCTCTTGCAGATGGCTACTATCCTCCTCACTATTTACTATTCTCCCTAACTTAGTGTCATCTGCAAACTTGGAAACTGTACTCCATACACCCATGTCCAGATTATTGATGTAGATTACAAACAGCAGTGGTCCCAAAACTGATCCCTGTGGCACACCACTGCTCACTTCCCTCCAGTCTGAAAAACAGCCGCTCACTACAACTCTCTGCTTTCTATCGCGCAGCCAGTTGTGGATCCACGCTGCCACTGTCCCTTTTACGCCATGGGCCTTTAATTTCCTAATAAGTCTCCCATGTGGCGCTTTGTCAAATGCCTTTTGAAAGTCCATGTAAACTACATCAACTGCGCTACCATTATCCACCCATTCCGTTACCTCATCAAAAAATTCTATCAGATTTGTAAGGCATGATTTGCCTTTAACAAATCCATGTTGACTGTCCTTTATTAGCCTATATCTTTCTAAGTGAAGATCTACCTTGTCCCTGATTATGGACTCTAGAAGTTTGCCCACTACCGACATTAGACTGACTGGTCTGTAGTTACCAGGCTTGTCCTTCTGCCCCTTTTTATACAAGGGAGTAACATTAGCTATCCTCCAGTCCTCTGGCACGACCCCTGTGTCCAAGGAAGATTGAAAGATCGTGGCCAGAGTCCCTGCTATTTGCTCCCGTGCCTCCCTTAGTAACCTAGGGTGCATCCCATCCGGACCAGGTGACTTATCCACCTTGAGCGACGTCAACCTTTTTAGAACTTCCTCTCTGGTTATAATTATTCTATCCATTTCTCCTACCCTCTCCTCCAATACCATGGCATTGGCTGTATCCTTTTCTTTTGTGAAGACAGAGGCGAAGTACTCATTCAGTACATCAGCCATGCCCTTTGCCTCCACAATGAGATTTCCTCCTAGGTCCCTAATTGGCCCCACCCTATCCTTGACCAACCTTTTACTCTTAATATGTTGGTGAAAAACCTTAGGGTTCCCCTTAATCTTACTCGCTAATTGTTTTTCATGCAGTCTCTTTGCCCCTCTAACATCCTTTTTTAGTTCTATCCTACACTTCCTATATTCTGCTTGGTTCCCTTCTGTATTTTGAGCCTGACACTTATCATAAGCCTCTTTTTTTTGGTTTATTTTGGCCCCGATTTCCTTAGTCATCCAGGGAGGTTTGGATGCCTTACATTTCACCTTTGTGGGGATGCTTTTGACCTGTGCCTGAACTATCTCCTCTTTGAACGCTGCCCACTGCTCGTTAGTTGTCTTACCTGCCAATTTTTCTTTCCAATCCACCTTGGCTAGGTCCCACCTCAACTTATTGAAATTAGCCCTTTTCCTAGGTCCCACCTCAACTCATTGAAATTAGCCCTTTTCCAGTTGATGTAGAATTACGCTATGCAATATGTCATTATTTACATTGCGTGTTGACATGGACTACCGGTCAATGCTTTCACATGCTTGCTCCCTTGACTGGTCAGGAGAAGACTGACCCAATTACAAGATGAATACATGGAAGCAGAAACCTTGGTGACTGAATATCCACTTTTGTGTGGCATTTCTTACCTCTGGAGAGTTGAGCTAAGTTGAGCACCAGGAATGTATTCCTATGGAGTGAGTGTGAGTTGAATTGAGGTGCAAGTGTGATACTGATTGTTATATGAAGTCTGAGAAGTTGATTCCTCGTTTGCATTAAGCAATAAAAGCTCATGAATACCATGCGAGATGATCAAAGTAACATCTGGTAACAATTGTGCCTGAAAATGGCAACATCTGCTGGATAGACTAACAATTTTGCTCATAGGGCTTCAAACATTTTACTGTAAATTGGGTTCCTATAAAATCACTAATTAGAAAGTTGTGGAGGGAGACAAAATCTGAAAGATTCACATAACAGATGCTCTTTTAAGTGGGATTTATTGTGTTACATCAAATACAGGTAGATTCACAAATTGTGGAGTTATACAATTGTGAAATCAAGTACAGTACTTTGGATCAGTGCCTGCAATACTTTTGGCTGGCAACGAGACAAGAAGTTGGTGTTCAAAATAGTAAAAAACTGCTGTGATGTGTTAATGTAAATCAGAATTAGAGGATTACATTGAATCCCATAATGTAGTGATTAGAGCATTCTCACCAGGAGCAAGAGAATCCCAGTTTGATTCCCAGATGGGGTGATATCTTAGGCAAGTTTCCTTATTCCATCCACCTCTGTTTACCTAGAAGTAAGTAGAAACCCAGTTGTTAATCGATTGCTTTTCTTGGTGTAATAATTCCTTTACAAAAATGTGGTCACTCAATCTGCAACTTTGTGGAACACTGCTGTGCGCAATTAGCTGCTGCATTTCACCCATAAAATATAGTCAATTCACTTTACAATATATTCTGTGAAGTGTTTTGAAACTTCTCGAACATGTGACGAGGCACTATATTAAATGCAAGGATTACTGGAGCACATGTAATAACAACTGATGTTATTTTGTAATTCAAAACTCTTAATGAAGCAGTTTGCTAATAACGTCTGAAGTGAAGTTAGACTGGAGTGTTTGCTACCAACATATTAAAAATTAAACATAGTTTCATTGCTAGATTCTTCAACTTTTAATTGCACAATAACTTCCCTCATTTTATGTGGTTCTAAATTCCCTAGCCAGGATAGTTGACATTTAAATACTCACATTTTAGAGCACTAACCATAATAATCTATGTACAAAGTACTCTGAGACACTTTACATTTTAAAACATCTCAACTATTTGCTTCAATTTCATCCTAAAATAATGTAAAGTCTTGAAATGTATTGCTGCACGTTTGATTACATTGTTCTTATCTGTTTTTATGGCTTCTGATTTATCCTTTGAAGATGACGAGCTCCTGAAATGTTTATTTTCTTCCCTAGAGCAAAACTGAACATTAGCTGTTTTTAATGTAAATTCCAAAGTAAGTGGAAGAAATAGTTCTCTTTTACAGTTTTGTTTCTTCGATGTTTAGGATAGTTTTAGATTGGAAAATTTTTATCATGTTTTGTCACACACAGTCTGATTGTATTTTATATGCACTGTCTGCAAAAAACCATCATGATTCTTTGCTAACAACAAACAAAATTGAACTTATAAAGCGCCTTTCACATCGGGAGGACGTCCCAAAATGCTGAACAGTCAGGTCGGGATCCAAGGGTGGGGGAGGGTTGGGGGAAGGGGGAAGGAGAGGGGGAAGAGTTAGTGGGTTGAGCCAAAGGCGCAGTCGAAGAGGAAAGTCTTGAGATCGCCTTGAAAGAGAAAAGGGAGGAAGCGAGGTGGAGGGGCTGCGGGATGGAGTTCCACAGTGTGGGAGCAGAGAGGCTGAAAGCTCGGCCGTCAATGGTTGGGCGGTTAGGGTGGTGGACGCGGAGCAGGCCTGAGTCTGCTGAATGGAGGGTGCGGGCAGGCTGATAGGGAGACGGTAGGTCAGAGAGATACGCAGGGGCAAGGCTGTGAATGGCCTTGAAGATGAGGATGAGGAGCTTGAATTCGATCCTCTGGTGGATGGGAGCCAGTGGAGATGGGCGAGGGTGGGAGTGATGTGGTTGCTAAAGTCCCAATGCACATGAGAACAGTCCATCCTTGGTAGGTAGCCTTTGGTAGACTCCACAGGGCAGCCTAGCTAGCTGCAATCCATGTCTACAGTTATAACTAAATGAACTGAAATACCACCTTTGACTAGTCTTGTCAATTTTGGAAGAGACTTTGGTCGAAGTTCACATCATTATTTTCAAAATTCCTTATTTATCATTTATTTATATATAATTTTATTTCTTCATTTATCGTTATGTTTGAGAAAGAAAGTTTCAAGCTACAGCAGTGTATCAAAGTTTGAGAGATTTTTTCTTGGAATAGGATGTGAGAATAATTGTGATGTAAATTTGTCATGGGTATTCTAAACAGGGTATTATTTTACAAATTCTTAGTTAACTCTTGCTGGAAAAAAATGCAATTTTTTCTTCGTCAAATTGTTAAATCAGTTACCTGGGCTGAATGAACTTATTTTTTAAAGATATATTTTCTCGCAATTTGAATATCACCACCTTTTGACTCAGGTCTCTCAGTTTACCTATCACTCTATGGTATACACACTTTGCTTTTGTAGACCCTCTTAGATTCTGGGAACTTTCCTAAACCAAACTAGCTCAATTGCCAACTACGTTATAATAATAATCCTTGCATTTGGTATAGCGCTTTCCACATCTTCTAAACATCTCAAAGTGCTTCGCAGAATATACTTTAAAGTGAATTGACTGTAGGAGGGCTGCAGAAGGTACAGTCGAAGCGGAAAGTCTTGAGACTGGTCTTGAAGGAGGCAAAGAAGGAAGCGAGGCTGAAAGCCTGTCTACCTGGCAGAAAGGGTAGGTCGGAGGGTGATTATAGAGCAGAACAAAACCCGCTGAATGGAGTGGGGTGGGCAGGTTGATAGGGAGTCAGCAGATCGGAGTGATAGGAGGGAGCAAGGCTGTGAATGGCCTTGAAAGTGAAGATGAGGATCTTGAATTCAATCCTCTAGGGGATGGGGAGCCAATAGAGCCGGGCGAGGATGGAAGTGATGTGGTCATGGAGCTGGGAGAAGACATGATCTGCAGAGTTGGATGACTTGCAGCTTGTAAAGGGAAGAGCTGGGAAGACTTTCAAGGAGTCGAGCCTTGAGCCTATTAGGCGTGTGGAGTAAGGAAACTTGCCCAAGGTTCGCCCTGCCTGGAATCAAACCCACGTCTCTCACTTGTAAGGCGAGTGCTCTAACCACTGACCTATAGGATTCCAAGATTACGCAGTTGACCACAGCACTTTCCCAATAAATGTAAGAGGCCTTTAACTTTAATTCCAGTTAGAATTTCAGTTTAACTTCCTCTGTAATTCACTATGTCTAGTTTGCCTTTTTTTGTTTATCGATAATGCGTAATTAACCCCTGATAACTTAAATCTGTATATGTGCAAAGAGGTGCGAAATTTAACAAGGATAGATTTTAGTACATTGTGTCAGTGTGGAGTTAGGTCACAGTCTCTGTGTTGTACGATCGTCCGTTTGACTCCCAAGATAGCTCTTTTCCCTGTGACATCTGCTCAGTTGCCTGTCCCTCCTCAGTTCCTTTACTCATGCAGATGTTCTGTCCATAGATCAGTGCTGTGCCTAAGTAGCTCAGAGCATACAGGCTTTTGATGTCTGATAAAAAAGAACCAACTCACTGGAGGTAAGGAGAGGATGATCAGAATGTCAATTAACCTTGGCCAAACAAGCTGGGGAGCCTCCGTGATGCATCAGTCGGTTTGTGATCAAGTGAAGTTGGAAATTATTAACTCTTGCACAGCCTGCCTCTGTCTGTTTAATCATTTTACATTTAGCCCGTTCTATTAAGGTGAAATTGTGATATTCATCTTGGAAGATAGTGATTGCTGCTGGTGCTTGTCTGATGCCAAGGTTAACAAAATACAGCAGCCAATTACACAAACAGTTGTGGATTGGAGTGACCAATTTATTATTGTTGTTTTTAATTGAGGGATTATTGTCAGGTGTGTGAAGTAAAGAACCTTCCCCAAGGTTTTAACCTGCTGGGAATCAAACTCAGGTCTCTTGCTTGCAGGGCGAGTGGTCTAACCGGTGAGCTACAGGACTCCACACTTGAGCGAGATGGGTTAGTGGGTTTAAGACTAGCTCTTGTTTATGATTTGCAGTTATAAATATATAAATAAATAAATATCCTGTTTTAGATTCCATTGTTTTGTTTGCAATCCTACCAGAGCAACAAACCAAACATTAGCTACAAATAAGAACATACTGTGTCTCTTAAAAAATTAATATACAGTAACTGTATATATCTGCAAAGTGAAATTAACAGACCTAAAAATGAAACTCAGGAAAGATTAAATAAAACACATGTATTAACAACAGATCATGGAAATATAAGACTGCATTTTTTGTTTCCCATTCATTTGATAATGTGTCTTATCAATGTCTTCAAGATATCTCAAAGCACTTTAAAGAGTATACTGTACAGTGAATTAAGTATATTTTGTGGGCAAAGCTTGGCAGCCAATTGCACATAGCATTGTTCCACAAACCATCGTGGATTGAGGGACCAAATTTTTTATTTTTATTAAAGCATTGTTACCCAGAGACGTGATCCGCCAATCGATTAACAATGGGGTTCCTACCTACTGCTAGCATGTGGAGTAAGGACATGTGTCCAATATTTCACCCTGCCCGGGAATCAAACCTAGGGTGTCTCGCTTGTGAGGCGAATGTGCTAACCACTAAACTACAGGACTCCACAATTCCTGGAATAACTAAAATAAAACAGGATTAATTTCCTACTTCAAAATTGTTAAGCAAACATATGGATTTGTACATCATAATAAATCACAAATCTAGAAATGTAGAGCATAGCATCTTAGTTGTGATGATTGTAGTTTATGAAAATGCAAGGGAATTAAATGTGTATTTAAATATGAAATACAATTACAATACCAAACTAACTATACTAATCAGCATTTAAAATGCCAGAGGGGCTTGGGGAAAGCACAAAGGTTCAGAAGGAAAGTGTTATGGAAGAGTGAGTGAATGCATACACGAAGAATGATTGGGCAGGTGCTAATCTTCACAGCATAACATTTCATGTCACTCATCAACGTGTACAATTCTGTTAGTTGAGCAACTACATACATGGTGTTTGATTTTGTCAGTCTCTCTATTCCCTTCATTTTACAAGTGCCTATTAGACACTGTCTTCCAGTGTAATAAGGCAGGAACAGTTTCCAAAATGAATGTGCTTTAAACACTGTTCTTGGAACAATTACAATGTCTTTTAATAGTTAGATTCTGAAGCATGACTTTCAAAGCTACATGTATAAAAACAAGCAACATTTCCTGAACAACATGGCCAGAAAAGACTGTCAGAATCTTTCCTAATTGTGTCCCAGCCATTGATTTATCCGTTTCTCTAGAACTGGGAACCTCTTGCAGAGGTGCTTATTTTTCATTATAGAAGGAGAAGTGTCTTGAGTCCTACATGGCAGCAAACACAGAGATGTGTGTAAGTGTTCATAAATAATCTGTTTCTACCTATCTGCTGGTCTTCGGGAGTCAATTTATTCCAAAGAATAAATTCCAAAGAGTCTCAAGAAGTACCTTGTAGATGTAAATAATTTTACAATGTTTGAAAAGTGTACTTTTGACATAGATTGCTTTTGGAATGAATGGAAACTGAGTTATTAGATGGGTGTACATGTTCATATTTTACTAGCATTTATTTGTCAGTCGCTCCTTCACTGCTGTGAAAAACCTAAAGAAATAGCGCTTATAGTGAGAAACACATGAAAAACTTTTAACGAAGAGCACTTGAGACATTATAATAATAATAATCCTTGTATTTGATATAGCGCAATGTCACATCTTCGAGATGTCTCAAAGCGCTTCGCAGAATATACTGTAAAGTGAATTGCCTGTGTATTTTGTGGCCAATCACAGCAGCCAATTGCGCACACATTATTCAGACCTACAAATGTTAACTTTCAAAGAGTGCTATTTAGAAATACAGTACATTTACATTTTCTGTTAACAAGGGCAAGTGGGAACTGACTTGTTTCCAGCGCAGTTCCTGTTTACTAGTCCTAGGAGTGAATGTTCCATTAGCAAGATCCTCTCATTTGTAACTAACGAGTGTGCAGTTTATGTTGATTGTTTTACCGCTGTCGTGCCTCTCGTTGCCTTTGCTTTTATATTTTTTACAATTTCGGGAAGTTTTTATTATTGCTTTTAGAAATCAAGTATTTGATTGATTCCGTTTTAGTGGATTTTGTTTTAATTACACCAGTCTAGATTTTTATCAGGGACCAAAGAACAATAACAACAAAATTACATTTATAGAGTGCCTTTCACGTCAGGAGGAATCAATGTAAAGCAGTTTGAGAACTGAAATATTGCTTTTAGTAATGTAGTAACATTGTAGAACAATGTGTCTAATCCTATAATCCTCGTGCACGCGTACATCACCTCACGGCTGGATTACGGAAATTCTCTCCTAGTCGGCCTCCCCATTTCCTCCATTCATAGGCTGCAGACCATCCAAAACTCTGCAGCCCATGTACTATCCCGCACCCGCCTCCGTGACCACATAACCCCCACCCTCGCCCGTCTCCACTGGCTCCCCATCCTCCAGAGGATCGAATTTAAGATCCTCGTCCTCACCTACAAGGCCTTACACGGCCTTGCCCCATCCTACCTAACCAATCTACTCTCCCCCTACACGCCCTCCGTTCAACAGGACTTGTCCTGCTCCAAGCCCCCCGCCCGAACCGCCCCACCATCGGAGGCCGGGCCTTCAGTTTCTCCGCTCCCACCTTATGGAATGCCATCCCTCAATCCCTCCGTTTCGCCTCTTCCCTTTCCTCTTTCAAGGCTGGTTTGAAGACCTTCCTCTTCTATCGTGCCTTTTGTTCCACCCCGAACTCTTTTACCTCCCCTTCGTGTTTCACCCCTTCCCAAACACTCCCCTCCCAGCTCGGGTCACACGCCTCTTGTTTAGCGCCTTGGGACGTCCTCCCGACATGAAAGGCGCTATATAAATGTAAATTGTTGTTGTTGTATAAGGAATTCAAATAAATTCAGGTGGTATGCAGAAATATTTTCAGGCAAACTGAAAAGTGAGGGTACAGTATTGTGTTTAAATTATGAAAGATTGCCACTATTTTATAAAACAGGGCAATACAATAATGAATGAATTCTTTAGAAGTTAAAATATTTTATATCTCCTGGGAGATGCAATATTGTTTCTATCAATTAAAACATATTTTTAATTTCTCAAAAACTGCCTAACACCAATGTAGCTAAACTATCATCTGGCTTTTTAATATTATGTAAGTTGTCAAAAAACATGAAAAATTATATGGGCTTCTTAAAATAGTCTTGATGTTGGTATTGAAATATTACTTTGAGGCATTTAATAATGGAAACATTAAACGAATTGCTCTGAAACAAACCAAATTATATTTTTATCATCGTTCAAGTAATCAGTTCTGGCATTTTCATTTGTTTCCTTCAGGGTTGGGTCCTGGTGGATTTTCCTGTCTCTCGGGAGCAGGCGATTGTCCTGCAGGAGATGGGAGTGGCACCGGATCATGTTGGTAAGTTAAGGGATACCATTAAAATGGTTCAGCATCTTTGGGTCAGGAGGACAGTTCAACGTACTTCATAAGATTTACTGTAAAGTGTGGTGACTGTATAGTTTGTAGACAAAGATATGAAAGCTTGCAACTTTTATAACTTTTTCAAATAGTGGATTAGGAACTGATGGTGGGGCATGAGGCAAACCACTGAGGAAAAGCCTATCTTCCATTCAGTATCCCAATAATAGGTCTCCATTTATGGTGCTGTTTAATTAGGTACAAACTATTATTGTAAAATGGCACTATTCCCTCCCTTTTTCTCAGTAACAAGTCCTTTAGATTTGAGTTTAAAACAAACTTATGGTGATGCTAATTCCCAAGTTGTCCTTTAATAATAATGGTTTAATAATAAAGGCTACAAACCCTACTTACTTGGGTGTCTACATCAAATAAATAATAAGAATAATTTTTGCATTTGATATAGCATCTTAACACATCTTTGAAATCCCTCAAAGCGCTTCACGGAATATACTGAAAAGTGTATTGACTGTATATTTTGTATAAATGAGTTATAAAAGCTTCTAAAACATTGAATGATTGAGGCAGGGTCTTTTGTACTTCACAGTGGTAATCTCCTCTCCCCCACCACCCACACACAATTTTAAGACCAAAAAGGTTTACATTTCATCACAGGTGGTAGACTTTCAATACCCAAAAAATGATATATTGATTTGCACACATTAACATAAGAACATAAGAAATAGGAGCAGGAGTAGGCCATTCGGCCCATCGAGCCTGACCCGCCATTCAATCATGGCTGATATTCTACTCTAACTCCAGCTACCTGTCTTATCCCCATACCCCTTAAACCCTTTATAAATTAGAAATCTATCTAACTCTAGAATATGTTCAAGGATTGAGCATCAACAGCCCTTTGGGGTAAAGAATTCCATACATTCACCACCCTCTGAGTGAAGAAGTTTTTTCTCACCTCAGTGGCTGACCCCTAACTTTAAGACTGTGATCCCTGGTTTTAGATTCTCCAACCGGGGATCATTAACTCATACAAAAGTGGACTATATCAAGGTGAGAGAATATCTTTGAAAACCAGAGATATTCGACCAGTGGGAAATTAAAAATTAGTGCTCGAGTGCACAGTGCCACAAGCTTGCTCCTTCAATCTGTATGAAATTTATATCCATATCTCCTGGTGCATCATGTTTGGTCTTACTATAGGTGATGAGTCCAGTGAAAATAGACCTCTTCTTATCCGAGCGGATCATAAGGCTTGAAATTCCACCCAGTCTCAGCCTGAAATTTCCTTACATTTTCTCTTAAATCGTAAAATTTTGCTGAACATTTGTGGAACTTTCTTAAATTCAATTATAATTTAGAAGCCTTTGTTTAAAATAAAGAATTATAGAAAATATATAAAAATACACAGTCAATCTGCTTTATTATATATTCTGTGAAACATTTTGAGACATCTCACCAAAGTGATAAAATGCTATATCAAATGCAAAGATTATATTATTACAGTATATCATGTAGTCTTGTGTTATATTATAAAACTGGCTTCTATATTAAGACCGAGTTTAAGAATATTCTACAATTTTGCACATTAGTAGATTTTAAGACAAATTGGAATTTTAGTTTTCAGATATGTAAACTGAGAATGAACTGGTTAAATCCAACCCACTGTTTTCTAAAAGTTAAATGGCCTCTGAAAGCAATAGAAAGACAATAGATATTTTTTCCGCGAGTTCTGTGATCATTACAGTTCAGTACAAGTTCTGCTGCAGAGTTGCAAATCTGTTTTCTTTGTAACCAGAGAGCCTGCCAAACTTGGGTATACTGTAAGTTAGAGCTCTGGGTAGACAGAGGTCTCTGCACACTCGATTGAATGTGAGCACTAAAGAATCCCCATTTGCATCAGTACAACATTTCCATTTCCCACACTGATTCGACTTGTAGCCTGTCTCTGGGTGTCATTGACAATTTAATGTCAGTCTTACTGAATTAGAAGACAGTCTTATGGATTTTATGTCTGTTGGGAACCAGTTTGAGATTGACCGAACTAATGTCACTTAGGACTCCAAACAGCTGTCGTAGAGTTTCATCCCATCTGCCTAAGCTAATTTCAAATCAGGCCAGTGTTGTGTGTGAGCTAGTTTCAAACCAGGGCCAGTGGTATAATGTGTTACTGCTCAGTCCGTTGGATTAAGGCTGTACTTCAACCCTTCGGTTTATTGTATCTGTGCCAGGTCAGGTGCACAGATACAATAAATTGTTACCATTCCTGGTCATTTGTATGTCTGCAAAGAATCCTGAACACAGAGGAATGATTCTGAAAGGAGGAATGCTGACACTCTCCTGGGAGCAATAAGTTAACACAGGAAAACTCTCGAAATACAACAACAAATGCAAGGAAAGATCTGACCATGATCAGGGAATACTTAGGTTATAAATTTTAAATTATAATGCTGGATCAAATCTTCGGCTGTACACATACCAATAAAAGCAAACAAGAATAATTATGGAAACATATCATTACTGTTCTTCTTCGTATGTTTGCAATTGGGTGAACAATGTTCAGTAAATACAGCAGGCAGAATATCTACACGTAAGAAGAGTGGGAATGCAGGGCCACGTGGTACACTGAATGCCTTGATCAGTTTATAGTTCAAAATCCAAAGTGAACAGATGTTTGCATGGAGTAGCTGGCACCTTGGGGAAGTGCTTGCTATATTTCCAGTTGTCCTCTAGGAACCCTTTTAACTTTTCTCTGGATATTTTTACCATATGATGGGTATAAAAGTATTGCACTTCAATTAGAGAATAAATAATGACACGTAAAGCTACAACAGGAAGCAGTTCACCTCAAACAAAATAATTTGATTCTGTATTGACTAAAGTTCATCCTCATATTTATGTCTTGTGTTCTGCTATACGCTTGTTTGTCAAACATGTCCTGGCTTTAATAGAACACCACCCAGACTACTCTCAAGTCCTGTATTTCTCAGAGAAATTAATTCATCACGAAAGTGACTCAAGATACCCCAAAAGAAGATTTGTTGCCTGTTCTGTTTCAGTCAACAGTTTCTGATGCTTTTGAAATGTTATACCAAGCAAATCCCTAACTAGTTGAATCTGCTGAATTTTTCATTTCAGGTAACGCATGCCATCATCAGAATTGAAAAATTCAGAAGGTTTAATGAACACCTTAGAAGCCACAGTTACTGAATATAGTTTCAAAGGAGCCCAAAGCTTTGTCCCAGAGACCCAATAAACAGAATAATAGATGCTGGCAAGTGGGATATTGATTTATTTCTTTACTTCATGAGTGGAAAAGACAGCAAATTTTTTGAAAGTGGATCTTTCTCAGATTTAAGGCAGGCCCAGTTTTGCTCTTGGCCTCCTAGATTCTTATCATAATATCAGAGTATAGATTATTTGCCAGTCATCTCCTGTGCAGTCTCAACGCCGGCAGCAATTATCTAAGAAACTGAATTTTCCTTTTGGTCAGCCAGTATCTGACCCATGTTTAACATTATCCAAACCAGACTGAAAGTTCCACATATTTATGCCAATTCCACATTATGAATTTCCCAGTTTGAAATGGAATTAGTGCACCAACTCCCTATAGGAATGGTACACCTTGCTTTGCTCATAGCAGAGAGTATTAGGTGCAGGTTAGTAATATTTGGAAAGTTTCCTCCTACATTGAATATTCCACTATCTTCACATTTTTCTGTAAAGAAAAATATCTCCTCTCACTTTGTAAGTGGCAGTACTCCACACACAACCACGACACATTCATTTGCTTTCATTCTAAGGGATCAGCCACATCACTTACTTATGATGATTATTCATGCATTGTTGAGGCTTTGATACTTGTGGCAGAAACTGAGCGATCCGTATCATACAATAGGTCTGTTTGCAAACCGCCAGCTGGATCATACTCTGCACATACTCCATTCATTACAGGATTTGATCCCACACAAATTGATCAATTCACAGAAGATTTGACAAGCGAGCTCCCACATTGTTACCCTCTCCCATCACTACCCTCTGTTCACCTGTTGCTTCACTTCACCAGGATGCCATCTCAGGGACGTCTGTCACGATGGTGTGATGTGGGAGCTGGCACACAGCCCATGTGTTGGTACCTTCAGATGCAATTGGCAGCATTGCAGTTACTGACAGCTGGTTGACAGCAGTGCAGGTGGTAGAACTACTCATTGGTCCTCTTGCCCACAAGAATATAAATTGTAAATAATTGAATAGTTTGTTTTTTATTTTTAAAAATCATGCAAATATGGTTCTAGTGTAATTTCATTTCCCCTTTCTTGTGAACATTTTTAATATGTTTATATGACTAGTAATAGCATCTCCTGAGAAAACGCCAGGCCTGCGTGAAAAGCAAACTCTGCTGTCGCCTCTGTGTCCTTGAGATGACATTCCGTAGCTCATTAATATTGCAGCATTTGCATTTATTGTGAATGTTCAGCGGATTGACGGGCCATACGTAACTATAAATAGTACAGCTGTTCACTGCAGTCAAATTCCAAGTTTAAAAAAAACTCCACATCTTAATAACCAGATTAACTACAAAGCAGACGATTCACATTAGTCATGACATGAACGGCTGATGCAGATCACTTATCACTCTGTGCAGAAGAACTCTGCACATGTCTGGCTGATACCTTCAATGTGTGACATGAACCGAGGAGTCCAAGAGTAGAGCCTCCTTGGAGATCAGATTGGGTTTGGAACTCTGGTACAAACTGAATGCAGTCTCTGTAGTAAGAGAGCCATGATGTGTGGCAACAGGTCTGCCTAAGTCATTTTGGTGTTTTAACAAACAACTCATCAAATCAGTCATTGGGTTAGTTATTATTTTAGAACGCTGTAATGTATTGCTTAGAGTACTTGCCTAGCAAACAAGAGCACCCTGGTTTTGATTTTGGTAAAATCTTAGACAAGTTTCCTTATTCCACACACCTCTGATTATCTATCAGTAAGTTGGTTCTTAGTCGATTGGCAGACCTGCTTTCCGGGGGGGTAATAATCCCTCAAAAAATAAATTGGTTATTCAATCCATGACTGTTTATAAGATACTGTTGTGCACAACTCAACAACTCATTGATGTAATAAGACACTGTATCAAATGCAAGGATTGATTATTATTATTAAATCTTTGACATTCAGCGGCAAATTCATAAAATTAATTGGTGCATTATAAGTGTCCCTATACGTTCCATCAATGTCAGTTGATCTGGAAACTGCTCATTAAGATCATTAACACATACTTTTTCTGGCTACTGGTTATCACTGTATTCTCTGCCTTCAGTATACCCATTGTTTGTGCCAGTTGTTGGAAAATTTCAAAATGACTATCTATTGAGACGGTCACTTGTAAATGGCCTGGAATATTGGCTTTGTAACTTTATGCACACATGGTATTGATTTCATGTAAATAAGGTTCAGGGGAATACATGTAAATAAATGTTAGTTTATATTCTCAGATGGTATTTAACTTGGTCAATATTAAAGAGGTCGATTGGCATCTTTCTCTAGCACAGTCTCTGTCCTAGAACAATACCAGATGGCACATTACTGCAGCTGCTAGAGGAATACTGTTCAGTGAATTAGATCATTTTACAGCTCAGTTTAAATTGGCGTAAAGTCTGCTGTCAACTTGCTTGATAATGCCTTTGTAGAATTAACTGCATTCTCTCCATTCCCAGTCTTACTCGATGCTCCTGATACTGTGCTAATTGAAAGAAATCGCGGGAAAAGAATTGACCCCTTCACCGGAGGTAGGAATTATTATTTATTTATTAACTCTCTATCAAAGGAATTCTACATATTAGTCTTCAACCATTACTGTCACGATTCCTATTTATATGTAGATACATATCTATGTGTGTGGAGAGAGAGAGAGAGATTTGCTGGGTGTTACTTCAATCTTATGCAGTGCCAAGTGAACATTATTATTTTTTGCATTTTTTTTGCTCTGACTCATTTTAGATTACAGGAGCGGTAATTTTTCACCCGAGAAATAATCGGTTTAATATGTGTTGTAGTTTATCTAAATTTTTAGGCAGTGTTGGGAAACAATGTACATTTGTTTGATGTCCCAGTTAAAATGGGCTCATCATGACAAGAAACGGGCTAAAAAGGGTTTGAAGAATGTTAAACTGTTCAGTTTTTCTGATTTGAACAAAGGTAAAGTTACATTCTACTCAAAAGAGTAGCTGATGTTTGGCGTCATGCTTTACCAGTGGATTTGCCTAATTTACCTTTGTTTTGCTGTTTAGATGTCTATCACATAACCTTTAACTGGCCAGAAGACCCTGAAATGCAAAGCATTCTTGTGGAACCAGAGGGATTAACTGAGAAAGCCACTGTAACGAGACTATTAGAATATCGCAGGGAGAGCCATGGGGTGCAGACGAGCTACAAGAAAATCGGCAAAGTCATTAATGCTGATCAGCCCATTGTCGATGTTCTTTCACAGGGTAGATAACATTACACCAGTCTATAATGCTGAACACTTTATGCAAATTTAAGCATTGTTTTTAGCATAAGTTCTATTGCAATGAGACAGGATATACCACCAGGCAACATCAACAGCACCTTGCATTTATATAGTGCCTTTTACACAGGGTAGCGCCAATCAAAACACAGCATACCAATCACTGTGGTTGGTTTAGATGTCTACCCTCTTAAACTTTACTTAAAAACCTGTCTTCTGAATCCCATTAACGCAGGGAGGATGCTTGTAATGTGCAGTAACACACTTTAGTTTCTTCTATCTACCTGAAATTGACACCAAATTCCAGTGTTTCCTGGCATTTCCCCAACCTGCTTGAAATGTTTGTTTTATAATAATAAATGATAATAATCCTTGCATTTGATATATAGTATATACAGGATATTATATTTATATTATGTGTATAATAATATTTATAATTCAATAATCCTTGCATTTGAGATAGTGCCTTATCAAGTCTTTGAGATATCTCATAATGTTCACAGAATGTAAATAATAATAATCCTTGCACTTGATATAGCGCTTTTCACATCTTCTAGACATCTCAAAGCACTTCACAGAATATACTGCAAAGTGAATTGACTGTATATTTGTGGGCCAAACACGGCAGCCAATTGCGCACAGCAGTGTCCCACAAACAATCGTTGATTGAAATGACCAACTTTATGATTGTATTTTTTTTCGGAGGGTTTATTAGTAGGCGTGTGGAGTAAGGAAACTTGCCCAAGGTTTCACCCTAACCTGCCTGGATTTGAACACAGGTCTCACACTTGTAAGGCGAGTGCTGTAACCTCTGAGCTACAGGACTCCACTGTAAAGTATATTTTGTGGGTGAAACACAGCAGCAGTTGCGCACAGCAGTGTCCCACAAACAGTCAAGAAGTGAGTGACCAACGCATTATTTATTTATTTGTTTATACGTTTGTTTGAAGGTATTATTACACCCCAAAAAGTGATCCACCAATTGACAAACAACCGGGTTCCAACTTACCCGAAAACAGAGGCACGTAGAGTAAGGAAACCTGCCCAACATTTCGTCCCGCCAGGAATCAAACTCAGGTCCTCTCGCTTTCTATTGAGCTTCAGGATTTTTTTTAAAAAGAAAGTGCCCTGGGCAGTGTTGTGCTTAGATATGCCATTGTTTTCCCTCTTGGTGACTGGCAGAATTATTTTCTACCATGCATTAAGCCCCTGCGACCCTACCTCTCGTGTATGGCACTATATAAATAGCAAAAAAAGGAAGTTGTTGTTGTATAATTAGTGCTTGTGGTTTGTAAGAGCAAATTAACTTAATTTTTAAAATATAAATGTCCTTGAAATATGTATCAGAAACCACTCACTTGCTGCAAGGCTTGTTGTACACTTTGCAACTGTGAAAGGAAATCAGCAGGGAATCATTACATCTAATTAGCCTGCAGTTAATTACTACCGATGGGGGGGTAGTAGAAGAAATTCTCCACAAATATTGTTGAAGAGCATTCTCATCTCTACCTACTTCCCCCTTTTAATGGAAGTTGTTCGAATCTCTGTCGACTGGCAATGTTTCCACCCCTTCAAAAGAGCCATCATTACTCCACCCTCAAAAAACCTTCCCTCGACTCATCTGTTTTCAACTCTCATCCTATCTCCAGCCTTCTCTCTTCGAAGTCCTGAAAGGACACATTCTTCCCAGTTTTGCTCTTTCCTATACACTCCCTGTGTGAACCTGCCCAATCTGGTGTCCATGATGCCCACAGCACTGCCTTGGTCAATGTTACATATAACATTCTGTCCAGTTGTGACAGGGCTCTCTCCATCTCCTTATCCTTCTCTATCTCTTTGCCGACTTCAATACTGTTGACCATTCTATTCGTTTCCATTGCCTCTCCTCTCAGCCCAACTTTCATGTTTCTGTCCTGGCCTGATTTCAATTTTACCTTTCCCATTGATTCCACTTTGTATCCCTCCCAAGTCCCCTACCCTTCTTGATTCAAACCTCCAGCTCAGGTGCAAGCACTTGACTATCCAGGGGCTTGAGACATGCTTGCAATGTGAAAAGTGCTGTGTAAATGTAATTGTTGTTGTTCATACTGCATGAGCTTTTTTGCTTCGTCATATTGTAAGTCTTTAGTAAACAGTTCAGGATGCCAAATGATTACTTGTCTCATTGTGGTTCTACACAGTCATGACCTTTGCCCATAGCCGTCATCGTGCTGTGGGTCCCTACACACCACATATACTCCTCTATGGTCCACCCGGCTGTGGGAAAAACCTGCAGGCTGCCATGATTGCTGAAAAATACAACATAGTGGACGGTGAGTGCTCACTCACTCAGACTTTGTCTTTGTAGAAACATTTCTGTCGCCATTTCAGGCTTGCATTTCCTACTGTCTAACATAGGGGTACATTTGGAAACTGGAATTTCTGAATAAATATATGCAAAGGCAGCAACAATAACAACAACAAAACTTGGATTTATATAGTGCCCTTCAGGTGGGGTAGCAGAGAGGAGGGAGGGAAGGGACAATCAGTCAATAATTACATTTATATAGCGCCTTTCACGTCGGGAGGACGTCCCAATGAGAACGGTTTGAGGGAGAGAGTTCCAGAGTTTCAAGGGCATAGTGGCTGAAGGCATGGCCACTGATGGTGGTGCAGAGGGGACTAAGGACAGCCAGGAGACCGGAGCAAACTGAGCAGAGGCATCAGGCAGTTGGTGGTGGAGTGTGGGGTGTAAGTAGATCGGATAGGTAGGGAGGTGTGAGGGCATAAAGGGATTTGAAGACAAGTGGAGTCCTGTAGCTCAGTGGTTAGAGAACTCGCCTTACATGTGTGAGACCAGTGTTCAAATCCAGACTGGTCAGGGCGAAACCTTGGGCAGGTTTCCTTACTCCACATGCCCAATAATAATTCTTTCAAAAAAAGCACAATAATAAAATTGGTCATTTAAATCCACTACTGTTTGTGGGACCCTGCTGAGCGCAATTGGCTGCTGCATTTTCACCCAGAAATATACAGTCAATTCACTTTCTAGTATATTCTGTGAAGCGCTTTGAGACGTCTAGAAGACGTAAAAAGTGCTATACCAAATGCAAGAATTATTATTATTGTTTTAAATGAAAGGATCTTGAAATCGATCCATTTAGTAATTGATTAATTGGGAGTAATTTTAAATCTACACTTGAGGATAAATGTAATGCGCATAGATAATAAAATAATTTGCATGCTCTTATTGGGGCTTTAGTTCTATTGGATCAATTATATCTCTCTGTCCCTGGAAGTTTATTTCTGACCATGTCTTTTATTTTATTCAGTATCCTGTGGACGTCTACTGAAACAGGCAATGGCTGCCCAGAGTAATATTGGAGAAGCAGTGAAAAGTTATATCGAAAAAGGCCAACCAGGTAAGGTTGCTGACCTCGCACTGACGGTGCTCTGATATTGAACAAAGGGCAGGATTCTGGCACCACCAGATCCCTTCTCCCTTGTCATTAACAGGGAGTTCAGGAGACATTGAACACACAGAATATCTCTGAGTGAGATCCAGTGGGACCTCCCCTGCACTTCCCTCTAGCCGTTGCTTAGAGCATGTTTGTACTAGCTGAAGGCAGAGAAGAGGGTTACTGAATAATTTACCAGCTGATTAATAGACTCACATGGGTATAATTAGGACAGGCAGAGGCAGCAGCTACAGTAACCAGTAGAGTGCTTGAGGGAGTTGGAGGCTGTTTCAGCCTTGCCTGAAAGAAAGTTTCTGGGGCGCTGCTGTTTGAAGATGAGTCAGGATGAGAGCATAGCCCCTGCTCGTTTGAAGTGGAAATAGGACAGTTTGAATCTGTCGAGTTTAATTTTTCAGAGGTGCGAGAGGTCCTGTGGTGCAACACACTTTCTTTTTTTGTCAAAAAGTTTTTTTTTAAAGTAATTTTGTTTCTAGGTTTATTTTTTTAAAACAGGAAACTGTTTTCTTTCTTTTTAGAAAAACATCCTCTCCCACTGAGGTGCGTAAAAGTTATTTTAAATCATTTAAAAAAAGTCCCTTCACTTATTTTTTATATAGCATTTTGCACGTCATGTCTATTCTTAATCTGTTGTTGGGCAGAGGATTGCTTCATTTCAAACAAACAGATAAAATACAGAAAGCAGCAATATTAACACTTCACAAACAAATCTCAAAAGTTTCTTAACAAACCATAATTACTTTAATTTAATAATAAAATTAATCCACATCAATATTTGTGGGACACTGCTGTGCGCAATTGGCTGCTGCATTTTGCCCATAAAATATGCGGTCAATTCACTTTACAGTATATTCTGTAAACAACAACAACATCAAAATTACATTTGTATAGCGCCTTTCACGTTGGGAGGACCTGTGAAGGCGCTGGACAATTGTTTTTTTGGACCTGAGCTGGGGGTCGGTATAGGGGAGGATGGAGAGCAGTGGGGAAAGGAAAGGGACTAAAAGTATGGCCAAAGCACTTTGGGAGGTCTCAAAGCTGTGATAAGGCGTCATATCAAATGCAATGTTTATTATTATTAATACATTTAGTTTCTGAATCTGCACCGAGATAACATTATCACGCTTGAAGTTTCAAAATGTCAAATGTTGTTGCTGTTTCAAATGTTCTGGTTTGCAGCATCAGTGGTTAGAGCATCGCATTACCAAGCGTGAGACCTGTGTTCGAATCCAGTCAGCTCAGGGCGAAACCTTGGGCAAGTTTCCTTATTCCACAACCTTAATAATAATCCCTCAAAACATTTTTTTATTTAAATCCTCGACTGTTTGTGCGCAATTGGCTGTCGCATTTCGCCCACAAATATACAGTCAATTCACTTGACAGTATATTCTGTGAAGCGCTTTGAGACGTCTAGAAGACATCTCAAAGCCTTGTGATGTCCTCCCGACGTGAAAGGTAAGAAATGTCTAGAAATGTAATTTTGTTGTTGTATATCAAATGCAAAGATCTGAAGTGCCCATACAGTAAATCAGTTAGACATATATGCAGCCAGTTCCATGTTGTGATTGTATAAATTCCCCTGCCATATCCCCAAATACTGTGACCTGCACTGCTGAAATGGGTAGTGTTAATTCTCAATTAGTATATTGGAGAACTATTAACCTAGCAATACCCACTGAGTCGTCTATAGACTTTATGTGTTAATTAGTACTCATTGCTCTGATACGCTCGAGGCAGCTGTGATTTTTGTGTGTGTGTTGCATCTGTAGTTTGTCAGCATTCTGAAGATATTTTTGTGGCAGAATGGAACATATGTTTTGCATTTTTGTGTGCCGTTATGTACATTTCATTCCATATACCTGGACAAGAGCAATATTACATCCCTGATTCAGCGCGTTATCCATTGTCTCTGTGTCAAGCTAAATGTACTGTACTGTTAAACCTTACAGCTTCTCTGATTGAGGGGTTGTGGTCGTTTTCATGCAGAGGATTTGTACACATATGATCCACTGGGGACATTTTCATCAGTGAACCCTTCAGTTCTCACCGGCATGCTGTAACCCACTGCAGCACCAAGTCTTAATGTGATCCTGTAGCAATATCAAGGGTTGGAACTCTTAATGTTAGACATTACCCAATTTTTTTTAAGTTTAGTGTTTTACGTGGGAGAGACAAATGGAAAAATCACCAACTGATGGCTGACTGATAAACAGTAGAGCAGCAGGAGAGGAAGCAGTTGCACATTCTGTGTTTGATATAATTGACAGTAATTGATGGGTCACCTGGACAGAGCATATGACTATAGGAATACAATGGCATAAACTGGTGGGATTAATATTCATTGTAGGATTAGTTGCCCTATACATTTTTTTCCTGCTCTATTTGCTGTTCATGCACTAATAATAATAATGATCCTTGCATTTGATGTAGCGCTTTTCACATCTTCTAGACATCTCAAAGCGCTTCACAGACTATACAGTAGAGTGAATTTAATGTATATTTGTGGGGAAAATGTGGCAGCCAATTGCGCACAGCAGTGTCCCACAAATAGTCGGGGATTGAATTGACGAAGTTTTTTTTGAGGGATTATTTTCAGATGTGTGGAGTAAGGAAACTTGCACAAGATTTTTCCCTCCCTGGAATCAAACCCAGGTCTCTCACTTGTGAGACAAGTGCTGTAACCAGAGCTATAGGACTCCACAGGATGACTAGATTGGGCAACTAATGTTGGTGTGCAACACTGCACTGGAGTGTCAGCGTAGACTATGAGTTCAAAGTTCCAATGTGGGACAAAGAGAAATAATTTGTGTTCCTATCCCTAATTAAAACATGGTTCTCAGAGTAACAAATTCAACATTTAAACTGCTCAGAGTCTGCTCTTTCTCCTTCAACTCATTACAGTTAAAAACCACAGATCTCATTTTTCCGCCTGGACAAAGTTTGTATCTGTGCTTCTGTGTCCAGAATAGAGGGAGGGTTTATTTTAACATGAACCAGAACCAATTTCTATAAAAATACCCAAAGAACAAATGAAAATGTCGAGATTTAAACAGAAAATTAACCAGTGCACCCCCAAATGATGCAAGCAGGTGGCAAACCAGTTCCCGATCAGGAAGATGTGCTTGTGTCACTTTTGATTTGTAACTGAGCTGTTATTACAACCACACGCCAGGAGGTGGCAGGCAGCATCAAAAAAAATCTCAACTTGTCTTCAGTGTTACATTTACAATGAAAGAAAACGCAAAACACTGCAGATGCTGGAAATCTGAAACCCAAACAGAAATCGCTGGGAACACTCAGCAGGTCAGGCAGCATCTATGGAGAAAGGAAAGTGAGTCAGAACTGTTCTGACGAAGGGCCGTGGACCTGAAACGTTGATTCACTTTCCTTTCTGCATAGAAACACATGCCTGACCTGCTGAGTGTTACCAGTGACTTCTGTTTTTGTTTTTTATACAATGAAAGATTCAGTATTGACTCCACTTTCAGCAGTGTTGAGCAGCATTGACTCTCCACCGTTACATCACTGAATCCCTATGTATTCAAACAAAAATACCTTCAAGTGCACACTGGAGGCCTAAAATTCTACTTAGTTTCAGCCCGTAGGATTATTTTGCCTTAAAATTAAAGAATTCCCAGAAAATTCTTAAATTTAGCCTTAACTTGGAAGCTGATTTTCCACTATTCTTAAAAAAGAACGGATTCTAAATTTAGCCTGAAATGAAGAATTTTCCACTGCTCTGAACAAGCTTACTTTTTAATACAAAATTGTCTCACAGATTGAGACTGGATGAAATATCAGACTTCGAGTTTTTTTTAAATGATTGAGAGCTGCTGGAGCAGTGGGTTATTAATACTCTTCAGAAAGTGAGCGATGATTTAATGCCTGTTTCTTTTTATATAACGTTTAAATGGACTGTTTTGGGTGACATTTCTCACATTAACTGTTTTGTACCCTCTGGCTCACCCATTTGCTGAGCCAGTTTTGTTCTCTAGCTTTGGTAGTTAGAGCTTGCATTTTCATTGCACCTTATCACAATGAAATGCCTCAAAGACCTCCACGGTAATTACTGTCAAGCGTAGTGACACCATTTTGTGTGTATTAGTTTGGGCATCGGGACTTGGCACCATATTCAAGGTGTAAAGCAACATGAGTCTGCTCTTGAATCATATTTTTTTTCTTAGTGATCAGAGCCAGCAAAAATATGTACTTTCAAAGCTGAAGAATCCTCGCTCACAGTTCAATTCTCCAATGCTATGGATGATTCTCATTGCTCTCCCCTGCTTGTTAATGCTTGAACAGAACTGGCATTGTCCATCGAAAAGTCCAGTTCAGTTACCACTTATCTTTTGACCTCAAGAAATTATATTGCGGTGAGCCTGGCTCAGTTAATAGCATTGTAGTCTCTGAGTTAGAAGGTGAGTATTTTGAGCTCAGCCCCAGCCGAGTCTCCAATGCTTTATTGATGGAGAGCTACATTGTTGTAGATTCTGTACTTTGAATGAGACATTAAACCGATAAACACAATAAATCAAAATGCAGGGGTTATGATTTATCATATAACATGTAATTGTGTTTGTCTGATGTTTAGCTCCAGATAGCATGACACTGAAGTGTCTGGATGAAAGACTGTGTAAACTAGACTGCATTACTAAGGGTTGGGTGCTTCATGGATATCCCCGAGACATAGAACAGGCTTCACAGCTACACGAAAAAGGATTCCTGATGAACAGGTGAGATATTTATACAAACCTTTAAGCCTATGTATAAGTGTGCAATGTACCTTGATGGTAGATTTGTTACTTTAGTTAGTAATAATAATCTTTGCATTTGACATACCACTCTATCATGTTGTTGAGTTATCTCAAAGTGCTTCACAGAATATACTTTAAAGTGGATTGACTATATTTTTGGGTCAGATTCCAGACGATTAAATTGGAAGGTAGTGAGAGGTTCAGGTAGTTTATCCAGTGAGTACTTGAGTGGTAAGTACTCAAGTACCTGTCCTCTACCAGTGATAGCTCTTCGTCCAGCTTTTTTGATCTGTGCTGAGGGAGGTGGTCTCAGGGTGGCAGCGAAGAGCTAAAGTTACAGGAGGTGGGATTTCAGCAAGAGATATCGGTGAACTGAAAATCTAAGGACATCTATACAGCAGGCATCACCCTGCCTCCTCATTCAGAGATACCTACTGGAAAATGAGCTTTGAACAAGGACAAAATTATGTTTAGTTGTTACACCTTCGATGGTATATGACAATATACAATATTCAGGGTGGAAAATATTATCTGTCTAGATTTACTATATTTTCTTAGCATTTTAGACCATCCAGAATTAGGCAAACTGTCTCAACATTCAGGCTCAACTTCAAAGTTACTTTTCTGTAGTTCTTCAAAGAATTTCCAGCAAAAAAGGGAGTGTTTTGAATACCAAGTGCAAAACCTTTTAGGGAGGAGGAAGAAGGAAGGAAATTGGCCAGGGAAAATCAACTCACCCAGCTGGAATTAAATTTGAGCTAACGCCGGGAAAGGCAGCAGAGACTGTTGACTACTTGGGCACAGGTAAACGAATTTCATCAGTGGGATGTGTTTGTACTGACTTCAGCTTTCTCCAGCACCATCCCCAGGTGGATTACTGAGAACACACAGCAGATTAATAGAGGGTTCAATGGGAAAATGGAGTTGAAATCTACAGCGCAATCCAGGGGCAAGAGAGGTTAATAAGCACATTACCAGCGCCTCACTCTTTAGCCACTTTGAGTGCTCAGTGTCAGCTTTTCGTGCTTCACTCCCTTCTTCCTCCTCATTAACAGTGCTAATGCAGCTGTACCTGTCCTCTATCCCTGCCATTTACAAGAAGTTTGTTGGGCGTGGAGTGGAATATTCATGACTCGTTAGTTGTGTTTGAAGAGAAAGTGCTTCCATTGGGTGAGAGGTGGCAGTGTGCGATTATTCTGCAAAATAATAGATGCACCATTGCATGGAGCTGACTGCAAAATGGCTGTGTTTAAAGATGGGGCTTTGGAAAATTTTAAACAAACACTTCAAGCAAACTCCCTGTCATTTCCAGCTTTGCGTCTAATTATATTCTGTTCAAGATTTGCATAATTCACAGTGAACCATTGCTATTTTCATATTAATTTACAGTGAAATACATCTCGGGTTAGAGGAGCACTATTTGTGAGGGAATATCGTGGAGGATTCCCGCTCCTGGAACTACCTGATCTCACTGGCATTTGTGACTGACATCCACCACAGGACCAGTGTGTGATCAGCTATTCAATGCCATTGAAAGTAACACCTGATTTCAGAGGTCTGCTCATGCTGTGGGTTCATCCCTCACCCAATAACTTGTTGAGAAGGAGGTGTGAAGCAGGCTCTGAGAGTGATATTGCTTCACCTCCAACAATGTAAACCAGCCACGGCTAACTGTGCTGTTTCTTCCTATTAACTAGAGTGTTTTGGTTAAAGCTTCATAAGGGTCTGACTTGCCATGTACCCTGAGCGATTTACAGATTTGTTCATCAAATTGATCTGGAATCAAATTGTACAGCAGTTTATAAATGAGAAAACTTTCTTTTGTTTTGAACCAGTGTGTACCAAGAAATTACCCTTTTATGCAACAGCAGTAATGTCAGAGATAAGCTGGCTTTGAAACATAATAATCCTCGCATTTTGTATTGCGCCTTACTGCGCCTTTGAGAGGTCTCAAAATGCATTGTTGCACAGTAACAATTGTCATATAAATGAGTAACAATGGTGGTATTCTCAGCAACAGTAGTGGCATGTTAGATAATAATAGCCACCTATACTCAACAGCAACACTCAGTAAGAATATCATATATTCAGTAACAATAACTGTTTACCTGCACAGTGTACACAACAATGATATTCAATTACTCAGTAATGATAAGCATATATTCAGCAACTGTACACTCAGAAAAATGCATTTGTCTCAGAACCAGATGTATAAAAAACAGGAATCTGTATTCGCCTTTGATATGTAGAGAGAGAGATTTCTGCAAGCATTAGGGTAGCAATCCTCTTGTGTGGTATCCACCCTCAAACACCAAAGGTGTCGCTACAATCAGTCACTACTGATGAATAAGCTTGTATTTTTTCACTGACATAAACTAATGTCTCTTTGAATAGTTTGTTCCCCTCAGTAAATATGGTCTTAAGACTTCGGTGGTCCAATTAAGTGAATGTCTGTTGAGCAAGACAGAAAAATACTTCTATTTAAATGGCATCCTCCATTTTTCAGCAATTATTTTATTTCTGTTTCTTCCCACCACACACGGTGAGTAAAGATCTGAAGCTGCCATACTTACACCACTGGCACAGATGAGAAATTATTCTTGGATTGCTGCTCTTTTTATACTGCAGCACAACATCATACTACATTACAGTAAATACAGAGAGACTAAAAACAAGATGATAACATTTTAGTGCCAAAGTCGATTTGAGTTTTGTGGCTTATTCTCTTGTGTGACCCATGGTAGGACTGGGGAATGAGGTAATAGAACAAAAGAATGTGATTAGAGTATCATAGAATATTATAGCATAGAAGGAGGCCATTTGGCCCATCATGCCTATGACAGCTCTTTGGAAGGGCTACTTTATCAGTCCCACTCCCCCACTCTTTCCCCATATCCTTGCAGCAGATAGCTGCAGCGGAGCAGCAAACAGGCAAATATACGATGGGGGCAAATGGCTTCTTGTATTGAAAGATGCATTATTCTATTGGTGTCCACTTGTGCACCATTGGCTGAGTTATGTAGAGCTGGGCTCCGTGTTGCTGTGTACATTGTGGATGGAAAGACGTGACATCACATAGTTGTCAATATAAAAATGCAAAATACTGCAGATGCTGGAAATCTGAAATAGTTGTCAATATGTTTGCTTGTTTTGTTGTTACCACAGCAGTTATCAGGTCAATAGGCAATGTAGCAAAGATTGATTAACTGTAACCAAAATAAGATCTCGATGAGATAAAGGATAGTGTAAGAAACTGCGGCTACTGAGTAAGATGGTGTGGCTATTAGCTGATGCATTTCATTTTGGGAAAACTGAAAATGTATTATTACTATAAAGCCCACCAATGCTATTCAGTCTCTGGATATGATGGAAGAATTATTTGCTATGCAGAGTATACACACATATATATATATATAGATGTAGATCAGCAAATCGTTCTTGTTGCTTTTTTCCAGCACTGCTGACAGATAGCACGGCCTTATATGTTTCGATCTATGTGAATGATGCTCCAGGAATACAGGAGAGTGGTTGATCTCCCCATGTACAAATTGCTAAAAGTCAACTTAGCAACAAGTAATTTGGATTAGTGGGGTCAGGTACTTGTAGAAGATGAGAAGGATTCTTTAGTGGAACGTACTGTCATCTTTGGTGAAAATCTCAATGCTTTGCAGTTCAACAGTGAAATGCACAAAATACTTCATCTGCATTTAATCCTGTGTGTCTTTCAAAAGAATCCCGCACTATACTGCAGAATTAATAATCAATCCTCTTATGTGTTAGTTTGCATTCTTCAGACAGCTGCCCCTCTGCATCGTAGTCTTGGGATCTCGTCCCTGTCTCCTATTAACAATAATTAGCCTTGTAAGACTAATGGAAGGAACCTTGTTTAATTGCCTTATTTGAAGGCCCAATTATGCTATTAACATTGTAGGTTAAGCTGATGATGAGAGCATCATTTGCATAACATTAAGTTAATTGAGCTGCAAGTTGCACTGGATACTGTTAATGATATTGGGATCCAGTTCCTGAATGGATAATGATGACCCAAGATGAGAGATTCACCTGACAGTTTCATTAATTAACAGCTATCTGGTTACCTGAAGCACCACAATGCACACCAGTGCACTGCATAGCTCTACACAGTCCCGAAATAAACCCATTGCGTGGCGACTCCTTCACTGAGAAAATGTTCCCTTTGCCATGGACTGCAAACTGAAATGGAAAGTGTGTATGTGTCATTACACTTTGCCTCCCTCCGGAATGGGAGAGTTGATATTTGAAAACTGAGTATCAGAATGCTGTTGAGGAAAAGATCTTTCAATTCATTAATTGATGATCTAACATCCAACCACTAAACCAGTATCATTAATCACAGTAACCCCAGCTGGCGAAAGTATTAATTCAACTAAGTTTAAAATGTTGTGAGACTTTTAGGCCACTCATTTCTGTCTTCTATAGGTTGCTATTGCTACAGCATTTGTTTCCATTGATCCCCATATTACCAAAAATATTGAACTGTAAATATAAAACAACAACAACAAAATTACACTTGTATAGCACCTTTCATGTCAGAAGGACATCCAAGGCACTGGAGAGTCATTGTTTCAGACCCGAGCTAGGGTTGTGGATGGGGAGGGTGGAGGGAAAGGATGCTTGGATTTGGGACTGGTGAAGAGGAGGGTGTCTTCAGATGGGATTTGAAGGAGGCTGGGGAGAGGGGGTGAGGCAGAGCAACTGCGGGATGGAGTACCAGAGATTGGGGGTGGAATGGCTGAAGGCTTACCAGCCTATGGTGGGCAGGTGGGTCGGGGGCCATGGAGCAGCCCAGAGCCTGCTGAGCAGAGGGAATGGGCAGATTGGTAGGGGATTAGGAGGTGGGGCCAGGCCATGGGGGGCTTTCAATGTGAGGATCATGATCCTCAATTGAATCCCTGGGTGATGAGGAGCCAATGGAGTTGGTCAAAGATGGGGGAGATGGGATCACAAAGCTTTGACCAGTAGAGGTCATGGGCCGAGCAATTATGGATGATCTGCAGTAATGAAGGCATGAATGAGGATTTCAGCAGCCTGAGGGTTGAGGTTGTAGTGGAGTCGGGCAATTTTACAGAGGTGAGGGAAGGCAGGGCGGGTCATGGCTTGGGTGTCGGTGAGGAAAGACATTTGAGGATCAAACAAGACACCTCAGTACCTGACTGGCTTGTTGAGGTTGAGTGTGCAACCATGGAGGTTGGTTGATGCTGCCAGTACCTGAAGTGTGAAGGTATAATTAACAGATTAAGTCTATTGTTTCTTGTGACTCTTTGGCTTGTATTACACAACTTCCACGCGACCAGATTTGCTGAGTCTGTAACTTGACAGGCATGACATGAAGAACAAGCTTGCCACAAACCAGCTTCTTTCTATTTTTCCTTTTTCTAATTCTTTCTAAAATTGCATCTGAAATAAAAGTACCCCTATTCAACATTTGGTTAAGATTTAACAACTCATCTTTGCCTTCAGAGGGCATTGAGGAATGAAACTCCTGCTGATGTCTATTCCTGCATTGAAACAGTGTTATTTATTCTAACACATGAATGCCTATAAAATGTCTGAATTATGTATGAATAAAAAAATCTGGACTAGGTGTAAGCATGGATTTTGAAGATTGTGTTGATATAAATTACAGAGACACGCTTGTCAGCAAAGGAGAAGTTACTAAACATTGCAGGTGGATTTATTGATTTTACCCAAATCCAGGACACCAACATTACACTGCAAAGCATTCTATTACAAAATGGTGCGTTATGTGAGCTCACTAATCTATTATATGTTCCTATCTAATTAGGTAGGTGTAGCACTGTTGGCACTTTCATATGAGCTCATACTGACCCAACTAAGGTCGATGCTTGATATGGAATACAAAAAGTATTGAGGATCTAGTAGGACTTGGACTTTTTGTTCCAAGCTTGTCTGGCTGACCTGTGCAAGACAATGGATGGGTCCTTGCCATTCTGGGTTGTTCCAGGAAACACAAATAGAACAGAACGAAACACTAAATAGATTACGAATGACAGCATGTCATATACTGATTTGTAGGAAAAGGGTTTGGCAGGTGATGTTGCTGATGGCCAGCCTTGGATGAGATGCTCCCAGCCAGAGATTTAGCATTTAAAGCATCTGAAGAGGTGAAGCCAGCTGGGAAAATGAAAATGAATAAAGGACAAATGTAACTTAAGTGGTAAATTCCATGTGCGTCAAGCATTGTTTCTTGAAATTGATCTTCCCTGAAGGACATCCTAATGGAGCCATATAGAGCTTTCCATTTTATTGTCTATATAAATGGTAGAATAATAATAATCCTTGCGTTTGATGCAGGGCCTTATCAGTCTTTGAAATGTCTCAAGGACATGATAAGGATGGATAAGCTGTCAACTGAGAATATAACCTTTAGCTCAGAGATTGACATCACTGGAATCTGTTTAGTGACTGACTACACAGCTAGTTTCCGTTCCATCCTTGAGTCTCAGATGAGATTTTCTTGTGTTCTTGATGGTTATAGAGATATGTCTGGCCCAAGGAAAGAAAAAAAATAAGACTTTGCTCAATGGAAAAATGTAATAAAAGTAAAAAAGAAAAAAGTCTACCAGAGCATGTTCTATTATTGTACACTGTGATTGTGATTCACATTAAATTAGGTGTAGAGTTTACGGAATATTGTCACAGTATAATGTACAACTTTTGATTTTAGCCATCGTGTCAAAACAACGTGTTATATCAAGAAGTCTTACTTACACATTTTGATTTTAAAAATACTGACAACTTGGGATGTTACAGTGTAAGTGTGTTGTTGGGTTTAAGTAAAATCTGGATACTGTCTATAGGCCTGGTGGTCCAGAGACAGAGCGATTCTGATACTGATTTTGCATGGCTCTTGTTAGATATTTATAGCAAGTTTTGTGGCTGATGTTGAGTCCTTCATCCACTTGTGTGTGTGTTTGTGTGTGTGTGGTGGGTTTTGTCAGCTCTCAGACAGGATCCTGAGGGGGAAATGTCTTTGAGAGGCAGAAAGTCTCATCATACAGAGAGAGAGAAAAAAAGGTATTAAATTAATTTTGCTCCACAGCAAGTGCATCCGTCTCTTGTCAGTGGAGGAAAGAGCTATGGGTCGGTCCAGACAGATGAGATGAAAGTTTCCCTCTCTCTCTGGCAAACATTAAGGGTCTTTACTGAAATGAGTTTGGGCACACGACCATTTCCCAGTGGATTCTGAGTCTATTGCATAAAACTGCCTACCTTTCAGGCCTAATTGGGTAATCTCAGACACCATAAGGATTACTGGTGTAAGCAATGTAATAGTTACACTGTTGTTCGTTGGAGAAGCTTCCTTACGGATAGGAGTTGTGTCCCATTTTCTACTGCAGTGGAGAGTGCTGTACACTACAACTAATTAATACACCACAACTGGAAGTGATTGATGCTGTCACCGGGTGAAAGAGCAAAAGCTTCTATTTCCCTGTATAGTCGCTCTCACCTTGATAGACAAAACAAATAAAATAGACTAAGAGGAGACCACCACACATTTCCAAACGAAGAGAAAGACAAGTAGGCATGACGAGAGGAAATTAAAGAAAAATGAGATCCAAAGTAGATCAAAAGAGATAAGTGGGCTACTCTTTCAGCCTCCCTTACACACAGCCCAAAACTGATTCAATTCGGAATGGTTTTAACTACACAAAAGCTTGGCTCAGCTTCTACATATTACAGGATCAACAAGAAAGTAAACAATTGAAGTCTTTGAGAACGATGAAATATGCATGGCTATCTGTGACAGGCAGATAAAGTAAAGCAATTAGACACGTAATCGGAGCGGCAGGCAAGCGGCAGCCCCAAGCTCTCTATTAGTTAATGCAGTTTGTACCTCCTCATCCCATCAAATCAGCTAACACTTCCACTAATTGGTTTATGAATTATACAGCTCCCATTATAATTTAATCACCAATAAACATTTTGGGCCGGTGTAGAGTGTATCTCTCATTAATTCGTTAATTTAAGCAGATGGAAGGGTGATCGGATGAACTGGTGGCATACATAGCCGTAGGCGGAAAAAAGTGGACAAATAAAATGTTAAAAAAAAGAGGGGGAAAGCCTTTCAGGTTTTCAGTTGTCAGAAACTCAATCTTCAAGCTGACAGCCACCTTCCTCCCTGACACTGAAACTGAGTGACAGATCCATATCTGTGCTTGTCAACTGCCTAAACATCAGGCTGGTTGGTAAACAGCGCACAATGTAAATTAATTCTCATCTTACAACCCTTTCTCTGTTCCATGAATATTTCAGCATGGGCAGCATAAATATTAATACTAATAGCTTTGCTCAGTAGTTATTATTTCTGTTTTATGACAAATAATCATAAAATATTCAGTACCTTTTAGAACATTTACACAGTTGAATGTGGGATTGCCAGCTTCCTGCAATGTTTGAACATATTGGGGTGCTATTGATGTGTGTTTTCTTTAAATTAATTTATAATATGATTCAATATGTAATGAATTCTAGTAAAATTGGTTTGGGGGTTTATTGTAAGATTTTATCAACAGGTTGCCAGTTTTTTAAATTTATTTTTATTTTTAATTGGATTCATGAGTTTTTATGTGATGTTGTAATTTGCTTGAAGTGGTTGCTAATTTAGCAGTTAATGGCAGCCAAAATACAGTGTCTCCCCTGCCCCCTGGAGAGGTTTTATTCACAACTGGGTTAGATTTGTCACAATCAATTATGACTTGAACAAGAAATGGCCAGCAGGGGCTGAGCTGGAGGAACTGTGTCTCCAAGACAGGACCAGTGCATCTGCTATATGGGCATCGACATCGATTGACTGACGGGTTGAATTGAATCGAGGAGCAAACAGGACAGGATTCTGAAGATGGAATACATATAATAATCCTTGCATTTTATATAGCTCTTTATCATGTCTTTGAAACGTCTCAAAGCGCTTCAAAATATATTATAAAGTGAATTAACTGTATATAATGTGGGTGAAACGCAGCAGCCAATTGCACACAGCGGTGTCCCACAAACTGGTCGATTGGATTACCAGATTATTTTTTTAAAGAATTGTTTTTGAAAGGATTATTACCCCTGGAAAAGCGATCCACCAATCGACTATTAACTAGATTCCTACTCATTGCTACGTTAAACAGGTATATGGAGTAAGGAAACTTACTAACTTCTTACTTATTTACCCAACAATAAATTAAGGATTTACACTATGACTTGTATTTCTATTATTACAGCTGAGTTTCTAACATTATGTTTATTATAAACTGTGACTGTGAGTCAGAAGCTTATTGCGGTTTTGTTTTAGCTTCTGTAAAATTTCAGAATGTAGACTTCTGCAGATTTCGTTGAAATTTTGGAGACATTCCAGATTAGCTTCAAAAGCATGAAAGGGTGATAGGACCCAAGCAAAGTTTAAAGATTAGAGAAAGTAAGGATTCTGAGAGGAACGCAGTGATATTCTCCATTCATCGCTCTCCATGACAGATCACCTCTGGATCACCTATAATAATAATCCTTGCATTTGATATAGCGCTTTTCACGTCTTCTAGACGTCTCAAAGCACTTCACAGAATATACTGTAAAGTGAATTGACAGTATAATTATGGGCGAAACGTGACAGCCAATTGCGCACAGCAGTGTCCCACAAACAGTCGTGGATTTAAATGACCAATTTTATTCTTGTGTTTTTTTGGAGGCATTATTAGGCATGTGGAGTACGGAGACTTGCTCAAGGTTTCGCCCTGACCTGCCAGGATTCAAAACACACGTCTCACGCTTGTAAGGCGAGTGCTGTAACCACTGAGTTACAGGACTCAACTGGAGGTTGTCATGGGTTTGAGAGATATTTGAACGAACGAGTACAAACAAGTATCTTATATACACGTCTGAGTGAGTGCAGGAATGGGAGAATTAACGCTAATGTAAGTTTGGGAGGACTTCCTCCACCCTGAGTAGGAGAATTACAAGCCATTCCACCCCACTCTAGAATAAGAACAACAACCTCCATTTATACAGTGCCCTCCATGCAGAGCAGGGTCTCTAAGATACAAACATGTGAAACCGTCTTGGAGGATTCTTCTTTTCTGTGTTACAAACTAGCTGATTTCTTCACATATCAATTTCTGTACATGTACTAGATTGTAAGAGAGGCCTTTATTCAATACAAGAAGTGAATGGAGCTATACAAATGTCATTGTGTTGTTGCCTTAGCCATTTAGACCGTGACTTTTTTATCAATAACATTTTTTTCTGTGTTGTTTCGATAAGTCCATCTATATTTGTAGCCTCAGATGTTTCTTGATCATACTATTGCATTTTTGAAAAGAAAGTGATTCTATTCATGGTTGTTGACTCCAGTGTGAAGGTTTTCTTTATTAAGCTAAGAAATCTCTACATTACAACTTGCAGTTTTATATAGTACAGTATTACCTTTCACATGGTATAGCATCTTACACTACACCACATTACACTGTTATCTTGTATCCCTTGTGGAACTGGATTGGTTCTGTTCTACTTCTGATTCATAAAGTTGCTATGAAACTCAGCCTAAGTGTAATTTTCTGTCTAATTTGCCCACTTTTTCACAGAGTCTTTTTTATGGATGTTCCTGATGATGCAATCATTGAGCGTCTCACACTGAGGATGACGGATCCAGTCACAGGTGAAAGGTCAGTCAGTATTCCTGTTAAATTGTTAAATTATATCAACCATGTTATCCAATAAAATGACCAATTATCCAATGGTCACATAAATTTTTGTTATCTTACTGGAGAGGTTTCAAGCAGAGTTTCAATTGATCTAGCCAATTGCCCATCTAACTTTACAAAAGATTTTTCCTTCCTCCTATCTTTACTTCGCTACCAACAACTTTGAATCCTTTTCCTTTTGAAACCCTTTAAAGTTCTACGTTTCCGCACCTGTGCTGCTAATATTTTTCCTCATTCATCTCACTCTTTTGCCAAAAAAGGTCTATACTTTCTACTCCTGCACTTGTCCTTATTTTAAAGTTATCCTTGCATTTGATACGGCGCTTTTCACATCTTCTAGATGTCTCAAAGCACTTCACAGAATTTGCTGTAAAGTGAATTGACTGTATGTTTGGGGGCGAAATGCAGCAGCAGCAATTGTGTAAAACAGCGTCCCACAAACAATCGTAGATTGAAAATGACCAATTTATTATTGTTTTTTTTCAAGGAATTATTATTAGGCATGTGGAGTAAGGAAACTTGCCCCTTGTTTTTCTTCACACTAACAAACTAAAAAATTATTTGTGATTTTTGAACAACTGTATTCAGTCTTCGTTTTGAGGAGAGAAAGTCCGAGGATGATTTATCTTTCCTCAGTAGCCAGTGGTGGTGCTTTAAGAAACTTGGCCCCTCAGTTCCCAATATAATGGTCAGCAAGGAACAAGCTCCAGAAAATTAATGTTGACCGTTGCCAGTAGATGGTGTTGCTTTTCTCTACCATTTCAAAGGTTATTTTCAAAATCTTGCAATCATTTATTTTGCAGATTGGGTAAATGTTTCATTTTAAATGTGTCATTTAATATGGGCATTCTCTTCAGAATATTTATTGGTAATGCTGCTCTGTCACACACGATATTACTGTTCTTTCATGTTTGATTTGGATTTAAGTTAGATCGGGCCCATTTTACACCAACCATAATAAATTATTTACATCAATATCAGATTTTGTCAAATATAATTGACAAAACAATAAGATACATTAACAAATCAGCCTAAGCTCCATTTACTGTAGCACTGCTCAGCTGGTGCCAAAGAATTTATAATTTTTATAACCATTATATATTTAATTAGTCATTACAAATATTATCTCAATTTAAATCATTGGCCTGTGATTGAGCATAAACATTTACTATAAAATCTACTTATCAGTTCTAATGTGTTCTACATCATTTTGTACCCTGAAAACTGCTTTGAATATTTAGGAACAAGAATAATAATCCTTCCATTCGATATTACATATGTAACATTGAGACATTGCAAAATGCTTTATATGTGATTGCTGTCGTGTGGAGTGATTATTTTTATAGATATTAGCAGCAAACGATTTGTACCCAACAATGTGTTACAATAGCAATGAATGACTGATGGATCTGGGGGATTTGTTGGCCACGACCCTGGGAGAAACTCCCTTCTCTACAGATAAAATAATCTGTATTTGATGCAGTGGTTTTCATATCTGATAGGCTATCTCAGAGCACTTCTCAGGATTCACTGTGAAGTGTCGTGGCGAATGGGATACAACAGAATCTGTAACATCGACCCGAACAGACTGTTTGGACCTTGGTTTAACATGTCATCTGAAGGATAGAGACACTGCCAATGGAAAGTGTGAGGTCAAGCCCTCTGTGTAATGTACTTGTTGTTTGCTTTTTAGATATCATTCCATCTACAAACCCGCACCAAACAGTGAGGTTCAAGCTCGGTGCCGACAGAATCCCAAGGACTCGCTAGAAAGAGTAGAGACTGAACTGAAGCTGTATCATGACCACGTTGTGCAACTTGGCAAATTCTATTACAGTGTCATCCACATTAACGCAGACCAGGACCCTCACACGGTGTTTGAGTTTATCGAGAGCAATATTCTCAATCCTCCAGTAAAACGCAAAGTTTCTTAATCAATACTGTTAACATGGCATTTGCTTTGATGTGTTTCATTTAAATTCTATTGATTGAGTCACTAATTTTCAAATAAATTAATTTCAAACATTTACAATAACTCGTAGTTTTTTTGAAGACCTGAGACAGAGAGAAACAACAATAATTCTGGTGGATTTAAATTGAATCTTTACCCTCTGTAAGCACTTGAGTTATACATTGTTTAATGGTTCTGTTAAACACTATATAACCTTCCACAGCTGTAGCTGAACTAAGAAAATACTTTTTTCACTGCAATGTGATGTTTGAATGACCTGCCCATCTCAAAGAGCCGTGCGTGCAGATGATTTGAAGGATTCAAGAAGGAGGTGAATAGATATTTAGGAGGTAAAAACATTAAAAGATACGGTGAAAAGGCAGGGAATTGGGATTAGGGGAAATAATAATCATGATCTATGCCTTTGATATAGCTCCTTATCACTGAGCCAAACTGATGTGTGTTAGATAGTGTGTGGTGTAATAGACAGCTTTGTGGGCTGAAAGGCATCCTGTTCCTACATTCTTAATGGATTCCTTAACATCAGGTCACTTCACCAATCACATCATCTGTTTAGCCGCTGTAATGGAATTTATACTGTGTATTGCTGCATAGAGCATTTGTTAGGATATTTGTAAAACTGTTAGGAAGGAAGCAAATAGGCAGTCAATGACTGCCATAGAGTAGACCATATGTAAATTTACAAATTCCCATCAATGTTGTGCAGGGGGCTGAGTGCTCACAATCTCTCTGAAGTAAGAAAAGCCGTGTTCATCCCCAGTCCCCCACCCTCTCCCACAAGTCGTTTCCAACACTCTATCTGGGGACCTTGCAGAGATGGGATAAATCCATTCCAGCTGTGGTGAGGACTTGGGACTCAAACCCGTGGCCATCTGTCTAAGAACCAGCAACTGAGCCTCATTCATGCAATAATGTATCTAATTATGGATATTTATTGGAACAATTTGTTTCGACTGAGTTTTTTTGTACATTTGACATTGCAGACTAAGGGTAGCAACTATAAATAAATATACAGTACTGTTATCACTGCTGTGGAAATGGTTGAGATATTTAAATATTGCTTTATATTTGTGATTTTTTTTCTTTCCGGCCTGCCAGCTGATGATTTAAACACCTTTAAGGAGCTACCAGTTATGGCAGATGCTGTTCTCTTAATGCCATCGGGTTTGCAGTAAGCTTCCTTCATGCAATGGCTGTATTTTTTTTACTTTGGTGTGAGTGCACACATGAATGCAAACAAGACACTGTGCTCGGCGACAGGGCTCTCCCCATGTTCTACATGCAGACTCGGGTCAGTCGGTGACCCTCTGCGATCCGTTGGGAGCGATGCACTGAGCTACGGGGCAGCAGAACATGTTAATACTCTTGTTTAACGATCCCTCAGAAATAGAGAACAACAGAGATTGCTCTTCATTAGACTGTACCGAGTCAGCCTAATTACTGCTCTGGGTATTACAGGCAGACAATCCGACAGTAAACACTTAATTTCAGCAACGGTTTTGCAAACCCATTGTGGGCCATCGTTGGAATCCCTTTAATGTTAAAAAAAAGGAGAATATTTTCAGGCTCAGTTTACGTAATTTTATTATTCAAAAGTATTACATGAAAATGAGTCAAGCCAAATTATATCCAAACAAACCCAAATAAAATAAAATAGATGTTTCAGTCTACATAACGGAAGGTCTCCAGAGGCGGACGCCACCTGCTCAGCCTTGCCTTGTCCTCCAGCAGACACCTCTCTCTAAGGGGTTGTGCAGTCTGCTTGGTTCATACAAGCAAAACACAATGAGCAGTCTTCCAACAAAAACAGTAGATTTCTGTTCAATTTATTCTTGTCTGGTCACTCGAAGCGCATCTATTCCTGGAGTGTTGTGCTTGTGATCTTTGTTGTGGGAATAAACCACTGCCGGACAGATTAATGAGGAACAAGCGATAACGATTCATGGCTATCTTTTAAAGGGACATTCTGTTCTGGAGAGTTCCCATTTTAAAGGCACAGTGTCATGTAGGTTCACATCCCCACATGCGGTTATTTTAGAATAAGGATAACACAGCAAACAGGCACATCTTCTGCAACAGTTACTGAACATAATTTGGATATTTTTTAAAGATGCTACAATTTGGGAAAATCTTTACAAAGGTCTCACACCTGCAGCTGTATATAACAATATCAAATGGAGCAATTGCAGCCAGACTTACCTGCCCCACCATACTAGATGTTACTGATGGATTGTGATTTAATTTTACGTATTTCTAGTTTGCAAGCTCTAAATGGAAAGCTGTGCTCTGCTGGTGTATATTGAATAAATGACTGACAGAATCCCCTTATAAGGTAACACACACCAATACTTTGCCTATACAGTACATAGCACCTCCCAGGTAAAATATCTCCAAGTGATTTGCAAAGTAAAGTTTATTAGAAATGAAGTTTTTTCTTTAATATGAGCAAATGGAGCAGGTGATATGCAGCGGCAATATATCCTAGAAATACTGTACAATGAAACAAGTTAATTGTTTCATTTAATTAATTAAAATTTGAGGGTGAATTCATAAAAATAATCCTTGCATTTGCTACGCCTATAACATCAACATCACAGCACCTCACAGGTAAATGTAGTGATATTGTAGGCAAACTGGTTGAGGAAGGAATAGAAGATGGGATAACTCCATATTATTTGCATCCACCTTAAACATTAGACCAAAACCTGATTTAACAAGTCAAAAAAAACTTTACAGAGTCTGTGAATAATTAACTTGCAATACAGAATGTCATTATACAGTTCTGTAGGGCCACATGTGGCTTCCAATCTCCACTAGTAATGTCTGACATTCAAGACAAATTAGTCATTGGGGTGGGGGTGAATTTGGTACATTTAAATTAATAGAGTTGAAATAGGGAGAAAACGAATACTGAAACACTAGAATTTTGGCTGTACATATTCAGAAGTTTTATGCTCTGTGTAATGGTTAAATTTGTTTCCTGTAGTGGGTTGCTTGATGTTCTGGAGCCGAATGTATTAGTGTTGCAGTTAGCATCAAGACTACAGTGCTATCACAAGGCAGTTTGTCCTTCCAGCACAGGGCTTTGCCCTATGGTAACCTCTAATACTATGATGAGAGTAAGGGATACAGTGCTTTGTGATATAAGGAATGAACTGTATTGATGGCTCAGTCTACGTTAATCTTACTGGTAATTTAGAGGACAAAATATTTCTGTTGCTGGCTCAGTTGTTTCACGCACTGGTCTCCAAGCCAGACAAATCCCACAGGATCCATTCAATCCCTTCACCCCCCACCACCACCCCTTTTGAGGTCAATAAAAATAGCATGAAATCTAAAAATAGCTTCCTTGGTGAGTGAGCTTTCCCCTGAGATTTGCTCATCAATGACATTTGGAGGTGTTGACATGTCCTCAACCCTGGAAGCCAAACCCAATGAGATAGGCTAGTTCTGGGCCGAGAAATACTGAGAATCTTGGCAAGTTTTAAACCACAATCATATCCCCGTCTCTATTGTCCATTACAATTTCTTACAATTTTTAAACCTAGTACTAATTACGTGAATACTTTTGTGCATAAGGTGCATTGGACATGTTGGCACTCTGACCCTCACAAATGACATTCAACGGTTCCAAGATTCTCCTGTTTTAAAGCATCAGGCATCATTTTAAGGACAAGTACAACATGGGAGTCTTGTAGCTCAGTGGTTAGAGCACTCGCCTCGCAAGTGAGAGACCTTGTTTCAATACCCGGCAGGGCTAAATGTTGGGAATGTTTCCTTACCCCGCATGCCTCAGTTTACCCAGCAGTGAATAGGAACCAGGTTGTTAGTCGATGGGCAGATTTAATAGATCGCAGAGGAAGGGAGGAGCGAGACATCTATATGTACTTACATACACATATATCTACATGTATCTATCATATATTGCTCCTTTCACTTAAAGTAAATCAGTGATTTATAATCCATATACATATACAGTACACAGTAGAAGCCCATTTACCCGTGACTCGATGCACCGGCACTTCCGTATAACCAGCTCGCCCCAAAAGAAAGTCCCCATTCGGTAAACCGGAACTTGATGCTGCGGTTGAGGTTTGTAGTCCAGCGATTCTTTTTGGGATGGGGCACGACAAGCGGGTGAAAAAAACGGAGCGCTTATGTCTTTAAAGTCACACTAGCGACAAGCCAATAACGCTAGCCGATAACCCGTATTGTCGCGCAGGTGCAGTATTTCAGTTTGCCGCTAGTAGAGTCTAGGGCTTCAGCTTGCAGCTCGTAAAATCGCGCGACTTTGAAATCGCGCTGCCGTTTTTTTTCACCCGCTTGGCGTCCTCCATTTGGGGAAGGGTCGCTGGACTGTAAACCTCAATCAGTTGGTTGGGGCGAGAAGCGCAGGAGAGTGGTTTTGAAGGTGGGTGCCAATGTAATATTCTGTTATCTGTTATTACTTGGTTTGGGGTGTATAGTGTGTGTTAAAATAACTTTAATTTTATTATAGTGGGTTTTTGGCCACGGGCCGCCCGAATATCCGGCAGGCGCTTTAACCGGCATTGGCCAGGTCCCGCGGGTGCTGGATAAACGGGCTTCTACTATATGTAAAAACCCATTTGATTTAACACAGATTTCTTCCCTGTTGCCTCACACATATTGATTAAACTTCCCCAAAACCATAATTGTAGATATTTATTCAGAAAAAAAACATACAATTCAATTGTACAAAACGTTTTACCAAATCTTAAGTTGCGTTCACAAATGTACGCAATAGTTATAGTCGTGAAACAAAAATTAAAATTAAAAAAGGGAATACGTTAAAATTGAGCAAAACAAAATGGGTGTGGGGGGTGGAGAGAAGGAAGAGAGAGAGAAACAAAACTACTTTTCCAAGCCTAAATTGCTGCTCAATCGGCTGGCTGGTATGTGTCCTTTGAAAAGTCTATCGTCTGAGTTGTTCTTGGTTTCTTCCCACTCTGTTGCTGAACAGACTAATTTATATTGCAGCTGCTATGGTCCAACTCCCCACTCCCCCCAACCTCACACTGGAATAACAGTTCTACCTACAGGCCCTGTACTTGCATCACTCATTCACTCACAAGCAGTCAGGAGGCTAGAGATTGGTCCAGAAAGGGACTCAATATTAACAAACCAGCCTCTTGGTTATATGATGATCTCCAGGACAAGGCTCCAAAAATATGAAGCCACAACAAAGCTTACCTTGCTACAAAACACACTCTTTGCATTCTTTCTGAGTACAGCCCGGCAAAGCCAGGCGTTCATGCACCTGGCTGCTACCAACACTGAAGAAAATTCCTCCAATGTTCTTCAGGGAGTTGGGAAACGGGTTAAAAGTGCCGATCACTTTTTAAACACACTAAGTGAAAACTCTGGATTTGGGCCATTTCAATGAACTCTGGTTCTTCCTATTACACACATTCTTCTGTGTGAATCCCTGATCTGCCTCTGCTCAATATGTTTGTTGCTACATGTAATACTCCCCGTGATCCACTGTACTCCATACTCAGACTGAAGCAATAATTTACATTCCATTTCCTGCTCCTTCCTGTGAGGAACATGACAGAGAAACGATTACACTGTCCTCCCTGTCTCCAAACTCGCAAACATGATGGTGGAAAGCTGGAGAAAACTTGCCATGTTCATGTCAGTCCCACAGAACCGCACCGAAGCTCTGAATTCCTCAAGATAGAAGACAACGCCACAATCAAACAAAACAAACTAGACTCCCAACTTTCCGAGAGTGGGCTAAATATCTTCAGACATTTTGTCACCGTCGCACCCACTGCTAAGCTTAAGATGTATCTGTGTGCTCGGAGGTTCCGTTGCTCTGTGAATGGACAGTCGGCTGTCAGAAGAGAGGCGAGTCGCAGTATGTGCAGGGGCTCTGTAATAAGCGTTTTATCCAGTCAGGGTCTGCAAAAGGAGAGGATTCTCAAATTAGCAAAGTATTCGCGGAGAGAGGAAAAATTGAAGTATTTGCTAATTAGCTCTTATTAGCTTTAAAATGCCAGATTCCTCTGCACCCGACAACAACAAATTACATTTACACAGTGCATTTTATGTTGGAATGACTGTCCCAAAGCGATGGACAGTCAAGGGTTTATACTCGAGCTGAGAGTTGGAATCAGAGGGGTGGGGGCCAATTAACTGCAATCTGACAGCATCACTGCATCCAAGAGGTCTGTAAAAAAGGGTAGATATTAAGGATCTTCAACCAAATTATTCCCTTTAGCAGTTTTGGAGGCTTTGTCAGCAGCTCACCTGTGGGCATATGCTGACGAGCAATGGTATCTTGCAACAGACATCTACGATAGGTCAGAGACTGACAGGCATGGTACGTCAAAACACATCTGTAACAAGGAATCAAAACTGCTGTTCACAAGAGACATCCATTCAACACACTAGAAATACATATAACAAAATTACATTTGTACAGCGCCTTTCACGTCGGAATGACATCCCAAGGCGCTGGACAGTCAGTGTTTCAGACCCAAGCTGCGGTCAGGAAGTGGGAGAGTGGAGTGAAAGGAGGGTGGCCCATGGGACCATCGAAGAGGATCATCTTGAGATGGGACTTGAAGGAGGCTAGGGAGGGGGCGAGGCGGATGGATTGTGGGATGGAATTCCAGGATGGGGCAGAGTGGCTGAAGGCTCACCCCGCAAATGGTGGGGTGGGTGGTCGGGGTCATGGAGCAGCCCGGAGCCCACTGAGCGGAGGGGGCGGGCAGGTCGCAGAGGTAGGGTGGGGGCAAGACCATGGAGGGCTTTAAAGGTGAGGACCAGGATCTTGAATTGAAAGATCTGGGTGATGGGGAGCCTATGGAGTAGGACGAGAAAGGGGGAGATGGGGTCATGGAGCTTGGTGCGGAGGACACAGCCTGCAGAGTTCTGGATGATCTGCAGCGTATGGAGGGAGGAGTTGAGAAGACAAGTAGGGCGTTAGCAGAATCGAGCCTGAACGTGATGAAGGCATGAAGGAGAGTTTCAGTAGCCTGAGGGGTGAGGTAGTGGCTGGGTTGGGCAATGTTGAGCAAGCGCGAGATCTGTGTTCAAATCCAGGCAGGTCAGGGCAAAAACGTGGGCAGGTTTCCTTACTCTACAAGCCTAATAATAATCCCTCAAAAAAAATTGGTCGTTTCAATCCATGACCGTTTGGACACTGCTGTGCGCAATTGGCTGAAATGCCCAAAGGTTTCGCCCTGACCTGCCTAGATTTGAACACAGGTCTCACGCTTGTCAGGCGAGTGCTCTAACCACTGAACTACAGGGCTCCAATGGAGGGGGAGAAAATCTGGGAGAATTATTCTTGAGGCTAGGATGCAGCTGATCCATAAGGATTGGTGTTCTCAGTGATTTCCCTTCCATGCACACTCAGACAGCTTAAACCTCGGCAACAATATCATACACAGAAATCTGTGTAACATTTGACCAAGACACTTGTATAGACAGGTTGCCAACTGCTATTACCTGTGCCAGATGTGTCCATTAGAGCAGACAGCCTTGCGCCGGTCAGTAAATGGGAGGACCTCTTTACATAGGGAGCAGTACTCAGGAAACGTCTGTTTGGTCAATTTCTTCAGATTGTGAGAGATCAAAACCTAGATTCAGAATTGGGGGGAACAGAGAATACGCTGAGTATTTGTCACATCAAAACATAGCCAGGAAGCGTCAACAATCATAATAATCCTTGCATATCATACAGCACCTGGCCACCTCATTGAGGAGTCGCAAAGCACTTCACAGAACATATTTAATGCCACATTAAACTAAAGCGGCGGCTCGGCCACTTCCCTCCCATTGTGTCCTCAAGCACGTTCAGCGCTGAATCAATCTACTCGATGACAAGTTTGTACTTGTGCAAGTCTGCACATACCAAACTTTCAATTGATTCTGAAAGTCAAAGTTTGAATAGTTTACTTAAAAATGAATACTACTCTATACCAACCTCCTGATGCAGCCTGAGGCCGAGCCTGGGGGAGGGGGAAGGTGACTGTAAGCATGGTTGAAGAGAAAGGTCTTCGGACACGAACTGAAGATGGGAAAAGAGGGGGCGAGACGAAGGGGCTGAGGGGTCAGTTCCAAATTTTGGGGCGTTGTGGAGGTTAGAGAGGTATGGGGGGGGGGGGGGGGGGGGGGGTGCAGAGGGGTGGAGGGACTTAAACATAGGAATGCGGATCTTGGAAATCGATCCACTCGATTGGCAACTTATTAATGTAAAGAATATATTGAATATAGCATGTAATGTTAACTTTTGGAACTGGTGAGTTGCAACACAAGAGGTTAGCATATTGCCACTTAGCATTTTGTTTCTACTTTCACATATTTAGTTAAGTATAACTCTCCATTGAGGCCAATAAAAAATATGCACATCGTACAGAGGAAAAGCTATTTTTGTTGCTGGTAAACACGTACAGAAACAAAAAGCCTATTTATGCTAAGTTTAATATCATTTTCCTCTGTGTGGATTCTACAGTGCAGTACACCTCAGGGACTCATTGCTTCAAGTTAAACGCTGAATCTGGAAAGCTAATAGGCATGGGTTTTACACAACAAAAGTCAAGTACTCCTTGGAACGTTGGAATGGATGGTAGGAAATGCACCCAATGATTTTTCACTGCTCTTAATTTCCTTCACCAGCAATTCTACTGTTTGAAGTGCTCTATCGAGACCATAACAGCACATTCGTTTCCCTGACTGAAGTTGGTTTTATTACCCCATTGTGCTTAGTACCTGCTCGTTCCCGGCCTGGCTCACTAAAACCAGGGTGGCTGCTCAGGTCACAAGCCCCTCAATCTAGGCTTTCCCAATGGAGAGTTCCCTAATTGCGGTTCCAAAACACCAACAGCAAAGCATCTGGCCAGAGTCATGACCTGTTTTTCTAGGCTCTGCCCCAATACAGTGAGTATCTGATGATCCCTTCCTTTCACAGAACATTTCCCTTTCTGTAGCACCTTTCATGGTTGGGTGTATTATCTTGAAGCGCTTCACAGACACCAAAGGAGGGCATCAATCAGAGTGGAGAGAAAGCGGAATTTGAGGGTGTTGACCAATGGCATCATCAAAAAGGGGATTTTTTTGAAAAGTAAAAGTTCTTGTAGGCAGAGAGAGCAGTAACAAAGAGGAGAGATTATGGGAGGTAGTTCAGAGAACAGGAATGGCAATAGGGTGCTCAGCTACACATGATGGGATCAGGTGGTCACTGGCACAAAGCTCCCTCGCATATATCATTCAAATTTTCTGTATGTGTGTGTGTGAGAGAAAGAGAGGCGGGGTCGGGGTGGGGAGGAGGAAGAGGGGAGGGAGAGATTAACTTCAAAACATTCTCACACTGTTGTAATGGAGTCGGCCTCCATTCAGTGCTGTCTGAGAGAGACCTACCTTGGCTGTCCTATCATCATAGGTGGGATCGGAGGTTAAGAAGTCACAGATGCCCCTGGTTGGGACACTGGTGTTCTCTGTGATCCAGGTGTGAAGGTAAACCTCGCCCAGCACTCGCTTCATGTGCTCCCGTGTCAGGTGCAGCTCCACTGCCTGGATCTTAGCCTGAATCTCTTCCAACTTCTGGGAAAACTGTTCCTTGGCCTGTGCCTCGGCGCTATCTTCCTTCTGCTCCTCTCCCAGTTTGCCAGCTACCTCTTTCCCCACCTGCCTCCCCTTGGCTTTTGCGCTAGTCTCTGCCTCGTCGCTGCTGTCCTGGTTGTTCTCACAAGACCCGACTGAGTTGTCGCAGAGCTGGATCTTTGACTCATGATGGTTCGACGTCCATAGCGCATCAGTCGGTCCCTTCTGCAGCGTCTGAAACAAAATTCTGTAGAGGAAAAGCCGCAGACGCCACAGGTAGTTGGAGGGATTGGTGTGAAGTTTGTGGTCTAGAGCCTCCTCCAGCTCTGGAGGGATCTGTTTATCTGTCAACACTTTCCAACGTACAAGGTCAAGCAGGTCCACCTGTTTGAACAGGTTGTGGATAGAAGATTCTAGAAGCCTGGAAGCAGCTTCTTCGGGAGTCTTTAGTGTAATAAACTGGACCTGGTATGTTCGGCTGACTGGATGGAGCCCATTGTTCATACCCTCAGCTGTCACCAGCGCGAGATATGCATCATTGGGGCTCAGGCAGATCCCGTGAAGCCTCACCGAGCCGATCGACTCGGGCAACTTCACCAAGTTGTGCTCGAACTTCACCGCCACTTCAGTGAAGGTGGGCGTCAGCTTCCGGATCGTTCCGTCGACGGAGCAGGTGTAGAAGCTGCCGGTCTGCTTGTTGGCAGTCAAGGAGACGATGGGGAGAGAGTGAAGACCGGTCACGTGGGAATTGTGCACGTTGAGTCCAGCTTTAGAGATGAGGAGCAGACACCAGAAAACATAAGTCCCCCTGGCTGCGACCACCAGGCTGCAGCTGCATTTTTGGTAAGGGTGGTACAGAGAGATGCACCGTATGTTGTGCACGGGTAACTGATCCATCTCTTGCCAAAGAACCACTGGTTGTCTCAGAGTGAAGTAACCTTTTACAGCCTTCAGATTCACTGGCAGGATCTTTACTGGTCCCTTAGAACTTCCAACAATCAAGCCGCTCATTTTGCGGCTGCCGTGTTCATACTCCCACCAGGACAGAACGCTAGGGTCGTTGATGCCTGATTCAATGGTGTTACAGGAGATGATGGAGTCCTTGCCCAGAAAGGGGATCTGAAACTGCCACACCACCACATCACCGTTTTCCAGCAGGACCGCCAGCAGCACCGTGCCCACGTCCTCGCACTCGTTGTTGGCTTTCACCCGCTGTGTGTTGCAGATGTTGGACCATTCCATCCGCACGGGCGTCTGCATGTAATGTCTTCTCTGAAACTCTGAGAAATTCTTCAAACCGGCGCCCATATCGGAACCCACCAGGCCGTATTTGTTCTCGAACAGCATCTCGCCGTAGACCTCCGTCAGATCGACCACTGGGGTCCACTGCAGCCGGTTCACATTCACCTGGATGGACAGTCTGTTGTCCAGCGTCAAAGAAGCCAATAGACATCGACCGTTGATGTCGCAGCTCAGGGGAGACCAGCTGGTGAATTTAAACCCTCGTAATGGTGATAAAGCACCTCCTTCAGGATTAAAGACTCTGTCCATCATCAGGGAGTGACTGAGAGTTGGATCCTTTGCATTCAGGAATTTATCCTTACAGTCATTCACCTCCTCCTGAGAACCAACCTTAAATAACAAACAGAAAAATTATCAATTTTTTGAGGGGGGTGGGTGGGTGGGGAAGGATTCAGATTGAAATCTGATGATAGAAAGGATGTTAGCTAGCATGGCTACAATCTAACTCTACATCAAATAGTATAGTAACTTTTCATCTCAGGACCTTCACGAAAAATCGTGATCTTCTTTCACGATAGACAGCCGTGACACCCTACCCAAATACAAGACGTTAAATTGAGGTCCCATCTGCCTGTTCAGGTGGATTCCATTGCACTAATCAAAAAGTGAAGGAATATTTCCTCAGTGTTCTCACCAAAATCCTTGGGATAAAAATGGAAATCCATGTTTGTTGTGGGACATTGCTGTACGTAAATTGGCTGCTGCAATCGTGTACAAAATTTTACAGTAAATTCTGTGAAGCGTTTAAGAAATCTTCCTGACAAGAAAAGGCTATATATCAAATGTAAGGATTATTTTTTATTTATTAGCTCTTGAACATGTTGCAAGACTACCAGAGTCCTCGGAGACAAAAAATAGTGTTAAATCATCCGGCTAAACTGGATTTAACACTGAGTCTTGAGGGGAAAAGACAGTATTTATGCTATCTGCAGGTTATGTGCCAAGGTTTATTAATGCCGCTCTAGTAATTCAAACATGTGGATTATTCACACTGTGAATTGTGAGCACGTGGGTGTCATTGCCCCAGAAGGCAGGAGAAGCAGAATCAATTGGGATGTTGAAAAGACTGATGTTGGGGATTAGCGATTTTAACAGTAAAGAAGTAAAAGCAAAGAGATGGGAATCAATAATCTGCCACTGTACAATGAATCAACAGAACTAAGTCTAGAGACTGTTCTTTGTAGCAAAGCAGCTGACAATTTGTGCACAATAACATCCCACAAACAGCAGTGATGGGAGTGAGATTTCTATGTTGACCAGGACACAGGGAGGAGAAACTTCCTTCAATTTTTCAGTAAGTGCCGCAGGATCGTAACCTCCACCTGAAAGGACCAGTGAAAATCCATGGATGTCGTTGTGACGATTAGTTGTTATGGATTTATTACATTATCAACAACAACTTCGATTGATAGAGCGCCCTCCACGCCGGTCGGCGTCTCAGAGCTCAACAACATTATCATCACCATAGCAGATCGTAAAAAGCAAGAAAATGGAAAATGAAAAGATCTCCCACAATCTAATTAATGGATTAACAGAACAGCCTTCCTCTGATGATTTTTTCTTTGTGGGTGTCTTTTAAAAAAAAATTAACAAAGTCATCATCATGATGGAAAATCTTCAGCAAGTTTCTTTACTCTGCATACCTACAATGAAATAATAAATCTTGCGTTTGATTCCAGCAGCCTTATCATGTCATTGAGACGGTCTCAAAGCGCTTCCCAGAATCTACTATAAAGTGGAATAAAAACCTGCTCAGCATGTCACACAGTATCTATGAAGAGAGGAAAGTAAGTAAACTGAATTCCAAAAGGTCATCAACCTGTAATGTTACTTAACTTTCCTCTCCATAGATGCTGCCTGACCCGCTGAGTGTTCCCAGCGACTCGGTTTTTATTTCAGATTTCCAGCATCTGTAGTATTTTGCCTTGTGTATACAGTACTGGGAAGTGCGTTTGACTGTATTTTGTGGGTGAAAACATTAATAAGAATCCTTGCATGTGATATAGCGCCTCATCAAATCATTGAGACGTCTCAAAACGCTTCGCTCCACAATATAATGTGAACTGACTTGTGTTTTGTGGGCAAAAACAGACTGTAGCAATAATAATAATAATTATTATTATAATAATCCCCGCACTTGATATAGCGACTCAAAGTGCTTCACAGAATAGACTGCAAAGTGTAGTGACTGTATATTTTTTTGTCAACGTTCATTGACTGAGCCTCTTTTCTGCGGTGCGTGGCCGAGGCTAAGCCCCCGGGTTGGGTGGGTGGGTGGGTGGCCGAGGGGTGATGGCTACCTTGAGGGAGCAGCTCTGACTGGGCGCCGGCACCGACGTCCTGTGGATGACCATGTCCAGCCCGTTGTTGTGGATGTCGCAGATCTGCTCGAGCACGTAGATGTTCTTCCCGGTGCTGATGGACAGACGGTTGTCCTCAGACCAGCCGAGCGGCTCGGGGCCGCTGACCGGGTACTGTAGCTTGACGCTGGGCTCCCGCTTGTTGGTGCGCAGGATCCCGCTAACCGGCGACTGGAGGCCTCTCCTCTTTCCGGGCCCCGCTGCCGCCATTTTGTACCAACTCTCATCGCCGCCGCGTGACGCCGACTCGTTGCGACCGCCCCCTCCTCAGGACCCCCCCCCCCCTAGCAACCGGGCTGCCCGCCGCGCCGCCTGATATCACTAAGCAAACCGTTGCCTACGAAGCCGAAGCTGAAGCATCCCCGGCGGGGGAATCGCCGCGGAAAAATCTCCCCTCCCGCCGCCCCGGGTTAACGGGAGAACGGCGGCCCCGGAAGGGAGGTGAGCGTTAATTTGTTTGTGACTGAGGCGGGGAGTTGGGTCCCGCCGCTCACACACCGCGCGGTTGGCAATGGCGGCTGAGGAGCTTTGGCTGAACATCACCAGTAACCCGAGGTTCCCGGTGCTTCACCGCAATCAGAGAGACCGGCACCACACCCCGGCTCCGGGCACACTGGTGAGGGGGGGGGGGGGGGGGGGTGGACTGTGTTATGTTGTGTGTCCGACCTGGAAAGTGACTCCATCCAACTTGTCCCTTCTCCCGGCCTGGACCAGGATAGTCCTCCAACTGTCTGCTTTGCTCTCTCTGAATGGATGTACAGTACTGTGATCCCCTCCTCACCACACAGTCACTACATTTGACAGGAGCCCCCCACCCCCCCCAGACACGTGTTACAGGCACTGAGCACAGTCGCATGCGCACTCACGCACGTGTCAAGGATTATTATTGTTGTTTGGTTTGTATGTTGGTGTCTCTCTCTCTCTCTCTTTCTGATGATTAATTCATTCCCCTTCATCCCCGCTGCCCAGTGGGAAAGTCTAACCCCTGGGTTCCAGCGTGAGGTGTCAAACCCAGGTCCAGGCGCCTGACTTTGTCTTGATCAGCCTGGTATCTGACACTTAGGGTTTGCCTTGATCAGCCTGGTATCTGACACTTAGGGATCTGTGTAACTCTTAACAAAAACAGAAGTTGCTGGGGAAACGTCTGACGAAGGGTTGTAGACCCAAAACACTGACTCCTTTTCCTTTCCCCATGGATGCTGCCTGACCTGCTGAGTTTCCCCAGCAACTTCTGTTTTTGTTTCAGATTCCCAGCATCTGTAGTATTTTTTGTGTGTTTTTTTTTGGACCTGTGTATCTCTGTTGCTTAAGAGTCACCAAACTAAGCTGAGAATTCCATAAATCCCACCTGCACATGGATAGCGGACATTAACGATCCATTTTCTGGAGAAGACTTCATTGCCAGTCAGGGCTATTTGTGGTGGTAATCCGATTGTTCTGATGTTTTTTCCCTGTTACTGTTTTTAAAGTCAAAAACTAGAGGAGCGAAACGCAAGTTGCAGGAGTCCTCCGTGAGTGTTCCCCTGCCTTCGAAGCCCACCAACAAATCAAGCCTTGCTGTAAAGAGGAAGAAGAATTCTGAGCCTCCGCAGGATGAACAGTCACCACCAAAGAAATGGAACGCGGGGAGATCCGTGGAGATGGAGGAGACGAGAAGCGTGGCGCCTGTCAAAACCTCCTCCCTTTTCAGGAATAACCCTGAGCTGCCAGAGATACACAGGTACCAGATCAAGGCATTGTGTGAGCCTTTAACGGGTTGTTTTTTACAACAGGACAAACAGTGTCACCATAAACTTCATCAAGGAGAGAGTAAGACTAGCCGATGCTGTATCAATGCAGCCTTGATAATAGCTTTCAAAAGTAGAATTGGCTCGGTACTTAAAAAGAAAACAATTGCAGTGCTGTGGGGTAAGAGTGGGTGAGTGACATTAGTTGGAATCTCTGTAAAGAGCTCACATAGGCACAAAGAGCCAAATTAATGGCCTTGTTCTGTACTGTTTGATTTTATTATTCTAAAATTACAGGTTCTCTAATTTTTCTATTTGTTTCCATCCGTTAGCCAGCCAATAAGTACGTTGAAGGAGAAGGTTTTTACCACGGACTCATTCTGTGAGCTGGATATCCACCCGTACCTGGTCAGTAGCAGGCTCCCATCCCTCAGTAAACCTAAATATCTTGCTGTTTAAGGAACGGTGTCCTCATTAAGTTCATTATCAAAGAATAAATATTGTGAGCAGGTTTCTCTTGACTTCTGTTGCCAAGCTTTGGAAATCTGGCGTTATTTCTGAGTAAATGGGAAGGGTAAATGAAGCTTGGAAGTCAGAGTATGTTTTTTTTAAATCCAACAACAACAACAATTTACATTTATAGAGTGCCTTTCACGTCGGGAGGACGTCCCAAGGCGCTGAACAGGAGGCGTGTGACCCGAGCTGGGAGGGGAGTGTTTGGGAAGGGGTGAAACATGAAGGGGAGGTAAAAGAGTTCGGGGTGGAACTAAAGGCACGATCGAAGAGGAAAGTCTTCAAACCGGCCTTGAAAGAGGAAAGGGAAGAGACGAAACGGAGGGATTGAGGGATGGCATTCCATAAGGTGGGAGCGGAGAAACTGAAGTGAAACTGATAATCCAGTGATAGAATGACTGATTGACTGATTGAATCTCTATGAGGTGATGGTTCTGATCTGCACTGAAATGAGTCCACCCCAGATCACTGTCTCTTTCTGTGTCTTGCTATTTAGATCTCGACACTCAACAAAGTGCTGAAAGTCTCCAGTATGACCAGGTAATTCTGACACCATCCCGCTCGCTTGTCTCGCTGTATAAAGGTGCCAATGTAAACCATGTTGATCAGTTTTGCAGCTAATATTTTTACCTCTCGACTTGTTGTTGCACTTTCCTCATACAAAATACTCAGGCCATGCAGCCATGATTACAGACCAGGGTTTATTAGAGGAGTGAATTCCAATTTGCAAATATTGAATACATTTGAAACTCCTTGTCTGTTTTCATTGCTTAGATCAGTGGGTGTAAGATGTTGTTCTTTTTTTAAGTACGTTTTTCTGCCGTTCCGTGTTTGTTCTCTATTCACGGGGATCTTTACTACATTTTCCGCCATCTGTTTCTTCGAAGCATTCAAAAGCAGACGATCCCGGTGTTGCTGGGCGGAAATGATGCTCTTGTCCGATCGCAGACTGGCTCAGGTATTTGGAACAGTTTAAAGATAAGCTAACAAGCAGACTTCAGTATTTTACTCTGTGGGATGTGACTGGTTGGTAGTAAAGAATTTACATAGACTTTAGTTAAATAAGGATATACAGTATATATATATATATATAAAAGAGAAGCTGAATTAAACTTTCTTGATGTGTTCACATTCAGGTAAAACATTAGCCTACGCTATCCCCCTGGTCCAATCCCTGCAGGCAATTCAACCCAAAATTCAGGTAGGCTTTGTGTGTGTGATTTTTGACTGCAAATCAGTCATTGGCTTTATCCTTGTGGGAATTGGAATGCTGTAGGTTGGCGGTTGGTTGGAGGATGTAAACTTACCAAGTGAAATGTGATTTGTAATTTATCTGTAGATCGCCAACTTGAATCCCAATCCCATATCCTAATGTTGTTTCCTTGCCAAAAGTGCCATCCTTTTTTGTGGGGGACTGGCAGATAACTCTTATTCTTTGTCCTGTTGTAGCTGATGCCAAATTTGTTGCTCGTGAGGAAGTCAGGCTATTTAATATTCTCCTTTCTATTGTTCCACAGCGGAGTGACGGGCCATGTGCAGTGGTATTGGTGCCAACCAGAGAGGTAAGTTCTCTGAACCCTCTGAATATTCCACTTTGTGCTGTTTCCTTCAAGATCAAGAGTCAGGGATTTGTTTTACAGATGAGTCACACTGTTAGTGGTCCAAGCCAGGAGTTTCTATTTATTTGGAAAAGAGAGAAACAACTTACGCTGTTACAGTGACTTACATTGAATGTTGAAAAGTCTCTGGGCTTCATAGTGAATCAGTGTCAATTGTAAGAGGTAACCAGCAAGATCCTGCTAAGTCGGGAGATAAATAATCAACTAAACTAGATTGCTGCTCAGGATGTCAGGAGAAACTCGCTTCCAATAGTCTCACAGGATCCTGAATGCACCTAAAAACTGGTGGACAGGAGAACAGGACTTTAATATCTCGCTCAAAGAACATTGCCTCTGACAGCATTTCTCCCCTTCCCAAGCACTGGAGTGCAAAACTAGCCAGATCAAGTCCAGCAACCAAATATACAAAAGTAGAGAAGCATTTCCAAATGGAGTATTATTTTAATTATGTTAAAAATTATGTAATTATGTTAACAATAACAACTTGCACTTGTCTAGCACCGTTGATGTGGGGTAGGTTGTGTCCCAGAGAGCTTAAATTCACTTTATAGTATATTCTATGAAGCGCTTTGAGATGTCTCGAAGATGTGATAAGGCGCTATATCAAATGCACAGATTATTATTATTGAATGTTAATATTTTATTTGCTCTTTTGCCAGCTCGCTCTGCAAAGTTTTGAAGCCATTCAGAAACTGCTTAAGGTGAGTGACCAGTAATGTTTAATTGAACGCTTCCTGGTAGATGGTTTCCTTTAAGTTCCCTCGGGGCTGATTCCCGCAAGATAAGCACGGGTATCTTCTGAGTTCCTTTCCATGGAAAGAAGCAACGGTGGTGAATGCAGATGTACCGATTTACTAAGCAATGTTGACGTATGCAGACCATGTAACTTCTGTGCTAGTCTCTGCTAAGCTCTTGCTTGAGACGCCGTCCGGCGCAAAGGGTGCTATATAACTGCAGGTTGACATTGTTGAAGTCTTAACCTCTTCCTCAGGCACTTATTGGGACATCCTCCTGATGCGAAAGGCGCTATACAAAGTGCAATTTTGTTGTTGTTATTATTTCTCAATCTCCCTTCCTCAACAGCCATTTACATGGATTGTCCCAGGAATCCTGATGGGGGGAGAAAAGCGGAAATCCGAGAAAGCCAGGTATCTACAGCTTTGTTATAATGTGAGGTCTGAATTTATGGACCCAATCCATTGAGTTTTAATGTGGTTAGCATGTACGATGAGGAGCATGTGTGTGCAGAATAGAACTCTGCTTTCCTCTCACCATATGTGTTGGGAAAAATCCAGTTGAATTATGCACCATGTGTAAGCAGTGCACAGAGGGAATTATAGTTGTTCGTAATTATGTAATTAACATCACAGCCTTCTAATTAGTCATTAATGATATTCCAAAACGCCTTCAGAAATTCCTTCTATACTGTTTATAAGTTCCTGCTGTGCGCAATTGACTGCCACGTTTCACCCATAAAATATAGTGAAATTCACTTTACACAGTATATTCTGTGAAGTGCTTGAGACGTCTCGAAGACGTTATCATGCGTTATATCAAATGCAAGGATTATTATTATTATTATTATTATACGATTGCGTTTGCACATGGTATACATATCGCCGCGCGTCACCTTTGCTGTGGTTCAGTTTGTCGATCCACAGAAACCTGAATCTGCCTTTCTCTTTTACAGGTTAAGGAAAGGTATAAACATTCTGGTCACCACCCCAGGGCGTCTGCTGGACCATATCAAACACACCAAGAGCATTAGTTTCCGGCGAGTCCAGTGGTTTATTATTGATGAAGCCGACCGGTGAGTGGCTTTTCCCAACTTCACTTCCATGATTAAGGACACCTGTAATTACCCCCTTTACACGCAACACTGTCCACAAGTAATTCCTTTCTTCTCAGTTCACAACAATACCATACAACGCTAACTGCCAACACTAACCCCTTCATTGGTTCCCTTCCCAGCATCATTTTCTGCTTCCCGCTTATAATTATGCGCTCTGGTTGCACCCGTGTGTGAGGGGACGTCTCTATGAAGGAAAGTTGTTGTTGTTGTTCTATTTCATTTGCTCTTTCTTAATTGCCCATTTAACTTCCCAAAGCAATATCCCACATACGCATTCCGCATAATAGTCTTCAAAGTTTCTGATGTACTGTAACCTCCTCCTATTGCCAGGCTGCTGGATCTGGGCTTTGAGAAGGATGTTGCTGCGATACTGAACGCTCTGAATGCAGCACAAGAGAAACGCCAGAACGTGCTGCTGTCAGCCACCCTCACCGATGGTGAGTATTCATTAGAATAATCCTGTTCCCACCTGTTACCATTGTCCTTGCTTTGCTTTGATCCGCTTTGCTTTGATTCAGATGATTATCTCTGAGATGGCTCCAAGTGCTTCCCACAGTGAGTCACCTAGAAGTGTAGTGAAAGTGTAGAAGTGTTGGGATGCCTTCCTGATGTGAAAGGCGCTATACAAGTGTAATTTTGTTGTTATTCTTGAAACTCTCCCTCAATCCCTCTGTCTTGCCCCCTCTTTCCTCATCTTCAGATTCGATGGGCTCTGCTCTTGGGATTATCCATATTGTTTTAATTAAAGTTCGAGTGTGTCAATTTAGGAACATAGAAGAGTAGACCATTCAACCCATTAAGCATGTTCTGCCATTCCATAAGATCACGGCTGATCTGTACCTCAACAACTTTTATCCCCCCTCCTTGTCCCATACACATATACCTCAGTCTTGAAAATTTGAATGGGTCCAGCATCCACAGCCTTTTGTGGAGAGAATTCCAGATTTCCACTTGTTGCAAACGCTTCCCTGAGCAACTATTCCCTTTGCTTACTCAGAGTTAGACACAACTTCATATAAATCTAATCCATCTCTCGAATGTTGTGCCGGAGAAATAATGATAATAATAATCCTTGAATTTGATATACCACCTTATCATGTCTTCGAGATGTCTTAAAGCACATCACAGAATATACTATAAAGTGAGTTGACTGTATAGTTTGTGGGCAAAATGATTTGTGGTCGACTGAATTCAAGGATGTTTATGTTGACTATGGGTTATTTATGTGGTCGGCTTGACAAGGTTGTGGTGTTTGGCAGAATCCTGGGGCAGGAGCCCTGCGCATCTTCACACACAGAGTTTCACTTCTTAACTTGCTTACTCAAACCCTTCCTGGTTCCCTCCTACCCCCAGGAGTGAGTCGATTGGCTGGGATCAGTTTGAGAGAGCCAGTGAACATACAAGTCACTGAGGCACGTGTGGGGGAGTCTGCGTCAGAGGCTGGAGCGAGGGAGGCGGAGGTGTGCCAGGGTACCGTGGAGAGAGACTCAGACGGCTATTCCATCCCAGAGCAGCTCCAACAACTCATCGTCCTGGTGCCAAGCAAACTGCGTCTGGTTACACTCTCAGCGTTTATACTTCAGAAGTGCAAGGTGAGGAATTAACCCTTACAGTGCATAAAGCGGCCTCATTTTCCCCCAAATTTAGTGCATTTGCAGGCTGTTTACGAGTTTACGAGTCACGAGCACTGAGGGAGTCCACTTTGATAGACCTGGACATTAGAGTTGGGATGTATGATGGCGTGAGTGAACATTTATCACTGTACAGATCCTGCTACCTCAGTGTATTGTGATAGAAATATAGTGGCCGTGCTTTCAGCCACTGTGCCCCAAAGCTTGGAAAGCTCTTCCTTTATCCTTACATCTTGCCCATTCCTCCCTAACATCAGGTTGCACCTGAAGACCTTCCTCTTTGACCATGCCTACAGTCAGCTCCCCCGGCCCTCATCGTCATGCTCCGCTACTGTCAAGCGCTCTGGGACGCTACCCTGCATGTTGGCGCTATAAAAAATGCAAGTTGTTGTTGAAACATAGAAACCTGGGGTTTTTCACTGTTCAGCCCGAAACATCTGAGTGTCTGTCCTCTGTAGCATCACATTGAAGCTCCTGTAGCTCAGTGGTTAGAGCGCTCGCTTTATAAACGTGAGACTTGTGTTCGAATCCAGGCAGATCAGGGCAAAACCTTGGGCAAGTTTCTTTACTCCACATGCCTAATAATAATCCCTTCAAAAAAAACACAACAATAAAATTGAGACGTCTAGAAGACGTGAGAAAGCACTATATTAAATGCAAGAATTATTATTATTTATTATTATTGAAGCCTGGGGTGTGTTAGATAGGAATCTTGTGGGAGTTTTGATTTTGTCCCAAGATGAAAGCTGATCGCGAGATCCGAATTCGGTTGGTTGTGGTTGGATTTCTCTCTCTCTGTGTGATCCGGTGCTGTTTTAGCGGCAGGCTTCACTGAGCGCTAAACTTGTGGTCGTTGCTCTTTGCAGTTCGAAGGCCCCCAGAAAATGATGATCTTTTTCTCCAGTTGTGAGGCGGTGGAGTTTCACAACGCGCTGTTCACCAAGGTTCTCGCTGCGCACACAGCCAGCGGAGGAGCCCGGCCGGCCCCACACCAGGTGCAATTCCTGCGACTGCACGGGAACATGGAGCAGGAGGTGAGTGCCGCTAGCTTAGTATAACAATATAATAATAAGCCTTGCATTTGATATAGCGCTTTTTACGTCTTCTAGACGTCTCAAAGTACTTCACAGAATATACTGTAAAGTGAATTGACTGTATATTTGTGGCAGCCAATTGCGCACAGCAGTGTCCCACAAACAGCCGTGGATTGAAATGACCAATTTTATTATGGTGTGTTTTTGGAGGGATTATTATTAGGCATGTGTGTGGAGTAAGGAAACTTACCCGAGGTTTCGCCCTGACCTGCCTGGATACAAACACGGGTCTCTCGCTTATAAGGCGTAACCACTGAGCTGTTTGTTACCCTCTCACATCCACTTAAATCCTTCCCTCTCCCACATTCCTCAATGCTATTCCCTGACCCAGATACACTGCTCTGTTGCTATTTTGAAATGGCTGCTGGAAGGCGAACTCGTGCTGTGGTCAGCTCCTCTATCGGCCAGGCCTGCGTGAGTGCCACCTCAGTGTGCGGGAGGCTGGGGTGGGAGAGGCAGCCAGCGAGTTGTTGGAAGAAGATTGGAAGAATAACCCTCTCTGTTCCCACACGGCACAGCCAAGATTTAATTTTTTGCTTTGAGAAGTTGGCCATATTGGGCAGGCCTGGGGAGAGGTGTAAAGTGTCTGATGGATTCTGCAGTAAAGCTTTAAAGTGTGCGGCAATCAACACTTCTAAATGAGATCTGAGACATTTCTATTTCAACAGCGCTCTGAGGCCCAAAGCTTTTGGCAGTGTGTTGCAGCATCCTCGCCTCTGCATCGCATCCCACTGCCCTGTGAGCGTCTCCGGCCTCACAAGATTGCACCTCACAAAGCGGTGTTCCGCAGCATCTCGTAGCTGCAGCAACACACACAACCTTGGGCCTCGCGTCTCAGAGATGTCAGGTTTCATTCCCACTCTTGAGCTGCCTTCGGAGTGAGGTGGGGGCTGAGGGGGGATTAGACGCACAGTGTGGCACTTCACCTGTGGCCTAGTGGGTAAAGGCAGTACCATACAGGCCAGAAGGTTGCCGACTGAATCCCTGGTCTCTGCTGAGTTAGCTGATCTCAACTGTTCAGATTACAATTAACGTCAGTGCCCTGGGGGCATGAGAGTCAGAGTTCCCTGTTCTGTGCAGAAGCCCTGCTGGAAGGTGTGAGTGTGGGCATTGAGTGAGGATTGGAATTGGTGGTGGTGGTGATGGTGGGGAGGTTCCCCTTCTTCTTTCCCCCCCCCCCCCCCTCCCCCCCACTCAGTGCCGATAGCTCTTATTTCAAGACACACATTTGACAAAGTACTAGTGGTCCCTGTGGAAAATTGACCTCTTCCCCCGCGCTCAGTGTAACCTCTCCCTTCTTTCCCATGCTTTGACGTTGTTCAACTCTCCAAGACGTTTTCCTATGTGAAGCGCTATATAAGCGTTGGATATTGTTGTTTATTGACATGTACTCCAGCGTAAGGAAAATTAAATCAAACGCCTTGAGGTGGGGAAGTGGGGTGGGGTGCCCGTGAGGATGGCGGAGAGACAGATGCTGGAATTGTAGAAATATGGGGCAAACGGTAGTTTGAAAGAGCAAGCTAGGGAGCGAGCGCTGTAAACGAGACACTCTCTCCCTCACCTCCGCGGACAACAGCACAGATATACCAGCAGAGGTAATACTGCCACCACTTAAGGTTGCAGCAGTGTGCGAGTTTGATAGGCCAGGGTGCGTACACCCTGACCAGCTGTTAGCTTGCAAAACAAAGATTAGAGTGGATGGGAGTCAGGGGAGGAATGTGAGTGTTTATTACCTTGAGTATAATTAGTGCATTATGTCTTCAAATTAGAGCTTGAATAGAACTGAATAGCAACCCCCATATGGTACTGCTGGGGTGTGGGCTGCTGTATCTTGGGCCCAGCGAGACTCCACTTCCTCTACGTCACTGTCTGTCATTACTGGTGATTATGGTATGACCTTATTACCGGCAAATGATGAGATAAGAACGGAAGAATTTGCCGGGCGAAAGAAGACCCAAGATCCATCTAGTTCGCCCCCGTAATCCTGGTAGCCACTCGACATGTCGGTTTCCAAACCTATATATTTTATCCCATGATTTTTATTTCCTAGCAGAAATCTACCTTAGTTTATTCTTGAAAGAAACAACACTGTCTGCTTCCACCGTCTACCTAGTTCCATACGTTTCCTACTCACTCACTGAAATAGTGTTTCCACAGATTTGTTCTGATTTTAAACCCACACCCATCAATCACAGGTCATGTCTACTGTCCTACTGTTCAATAAAAGATAAAACAGAAAATAATCTCTTTCTCGCCATCTCCCAGGATGTCAGCTCCTCCCTTTTGCTGTACCATTTTCACTCGGGTTTTTTAAAAAAAACTGCTTTTGATTTACTGGCCCCAATGTTTACATGGGCAAGCTTACCAGCTCAGCCAAACCAGGCTGTAGCTTTGCTAATGTTGCAAAGCGCCTCTCCCCACCATCCCTCCCCCCTACCCCCCACCAACCCATCATGCTCAGTGTTTAAGCTCACTCTGATTGACTGACTGTGACAGGTGTGGGGGGGAGACCCACTGAACCATCCCTGTGTTGTGACTGACTGCCCTGGCACCGCCTGCTTTGAACTTAATGGCTCTTTCTTGTCTCAGGCACGGACCAAGGTTTTCACAGAGTTTTCGCAGTCGAAGGCGGGTGTGCTGCTCTGCACAGTGAGTATGATGATGATAACAACAACTTGCATGTATACAGTGCTCCTCACATGGAGTAGAGTCCCAGCGTGCTGGATAGCAGCAGCATGGCTGTAGCTTGTGATTCCACATGAAATAATAAGAATAATCCTTGCATTTGGTATAGCGCCTTATCACGTCTTCAATAACAACAACAACAAAATGACACTTGTATAGGGCCTTTCATGTCAGGAGAATATCCCAAGACACTGGACAGTCACCGCTTCGGACCCGAGCTGAGGACAGGAGAGAAGTGGGGGATTAGGAGTTGCCGATGAGTCCATCAAAGAGGACGGTCTTGAGGCAAGATGTGAAGGAGGCCAGAGAGGAGGCCAGGCAGAGGGACTGCGGGATAGAGTCTCAAAGCGCTTCACAATATATACTGTAAAGTGAAATTGATTGTATTTTGTGGGTGAACCGAGGCACCAGTCTATCCAATTGGTTTATTCTGGATTCAGTTCCTGTCCGAACTTGGATACTCTCGACAACAAACGGCCCCGTATTTTGCCGCCCAATGATGCTCTCTGCACCTCGAGGTGAGGGAACTATTAACTACTCACTGGTACAGTAGGGGGCGCTCTGGTGAAGTTCGGAGGTCTAGGCACTGATTGCACTGCACTGACCTGGGACTCGGTCTCTATTTCTCTCTTTCTCACTCGTTCTCACTCTGCCTCACAGCTGTCTGCTCCCTCTCCACAGCCTCCTGGCATTTGATCCACTTACCATCAAACCCTGCAGTGAGATCCCACCAGCTGCTTGGCTCTTGAGTTCTCATGAAAACGTTTGTAGCAGTAATTTTGCCCACAAATATACAGTCAATTCACGTTACAGTACATTCTGTGAAGCGCTTCGAGACGTCGATAAGATGTGAAAAGTGCTATATCAAATGCAAGGATTATTATAACCAACGTTTGTCGAATGAAGCCATGACACCATAGATCTTTACAGCACAGAAAGGCTTTTGACCCACAAATGCTGCTGCTGGCTGTCTGTAAGGGCTGCTTCCCCGTGTAAGAGAGCCTCAGAACATATTGAATTGAGCACTCGCCTCGCAAGTGATGCCAGGCCGTGCTCTGGGAGCTGAGGATCACTTCCAGCGTGGCTGACCCACTTCCCTGCTGGAAGGCACGTCACAGTGATGTCATTCCTTTCAGTCTCTCCCTGGCAAAGGGCCTGCGCGGGCTGAGCATATTCCCACAGCGGCAGAGCCTCCCACCCCCGCAGCCGCTCACAACTGTCAGTGCGGCGCTTTGAATGACTTTTTTTTTCTCATTTTGCACTGATCGAGCTGCTGTTGTGAGTGAAAGACGGGATTGTCCTGTCGTAGTTGAGCTGGAAGTGACCGGAGGCTGCAGCTGAATGGTATTAATGTGGGCCCAGTGCTGGAGAGAGAGAGAGTTGGCTCTCCTTACCATTGCTCCGAGCTGCAGGGGGTGGCATTCTGAGCAGTAAAGGTGACAGATGCCGAACTCTAAACGTGTGAATCTTGACTATTTCCACCCACCGCATAAGTGTAAATTACAGCTATCGGGAGTAATTAGTGCTGATAACCCCTCTGAGCTCCTCCTGCCTGTGATGGTGCTTCACGAACTGTTCCTTCAAGACAAGCTGTCGCTGGCCGGAGATCGAGGACAGAGCAGAGCCTTACAGCCTTTCCTTACCAGCCCCATTGTAATGAAATGTGTTTACACACGTGCATCTACGCAAAGATTTACAGCAAGATTTTAGATTTTTATAATAATAATAATAATGCTTACATTTGATGCAGTGTCTGATCATGTCTTTGAGACCCTTAAAGCACTTCACAGGATATACTGTAAAGTGAATTGACTGTATATTTTGTGGGTGAAACATGGCAGCCAATTGCGCACAGCAGTGACCCACAAATGGTCATGGTAGATGTAGTGACTAATCTCACTCAGTGACGGAGTGACTGTCAAGTGACCTACTTTGTCTTATCTCTGAGACCAGAATCCATCATTTCTTGTGAATTGGTGAACGCACGAATAATACATGTACGTGCATGGAAGCAACAGTACACAGAGGGAGCAGGCAGCCTGTGCTACTCTGCATCGCTGACCGTTCCTAACGCCAATTATCTATTTATGTTTAAAGGCAGGATGTTTCAGGGGTTCTGAGATTTTCATATAAATATTGTTCCCATTACATTTAAACAGCTAAACACAAATACCTGTGCTGTAAATCCACCGACCAGAGAGTTGCGTAGATGACTGTGGTCTAAGACTTGCAAGCTTGAGGTGGACCGTAACCTGCGGTTGTGACTGTGGCTATCATCGGCCTTTGTAATGTACACATAGCAGGAGTGTGCAACCATTCAGTGTGACGTGTGCTGTAGAGTGCTCGGATGCGGGTGACTGCCCACAGTTCCCAGGTGGTGAGTTTGGAGCTCTGGACATACAAGGACCATTAAATTACAACCATTTAATACTCTAACATTGTGACCAGAGCAGTTGACCCAATAAGTAACATTTCAGCATGAGCTTAATCTGGCTGTTGCCTGTCACCTCCATTAGCCCCTGACAGCACGGCACACTGCCTCTTGCCAGACTGGCCCTCTCTAGACCACATCATGAACAGTAAATAACAAAGACAAACTTTAAATACTGAGGATTGCTCCAGATAGCAATGTGGTAGCCAGACTCCTGGGTTGGTCTCCCCACAATTGCAATCCCATAGCTCTGCTTCACTACTAACTGGCAATCAAATTGTGGAGCTCCTGTAGCTCAATGGTTAGAGCACTCCCTTACAAGCGTGAGACCTGTTTTTGAATCCAGGCCGGTCAGGGCGAAATCTTGGGCAAGTATCTTTGCCCCACATGCCTACTAATAATCCCAACAAAAATAAACTATAATAAAATTGGTCATTTCAATCCACGACTGTTTGTGGGACACTGCTGTGTATAATTGGCTGCCGCATTTCGCCCACAGATATATAGTCCATTCACTTTTACAGTATATTCTGTGGAGCTCTTTGAGACGTCTAGCAGACGTGAAAAGTGCTATATCAATTACAAGGATTAACATTAAATTCAGCCCACACTGACCACCGACAATAAGTGGCACAATTTATATTGTGATTTTCATATATGTTAAGTCCTCTCCAGGACTCGGTTACCGAGTAACGTGTGAAGCTGACCAAAAGAAGAAGTAGGTTTTTAGGAAGATATTGAATGGGGAGTGAAGGCACAAATTGGAGGGAGCTTGGAAAGGAGATCGAGGGAACAGTATATAGGTTGAAATTTGGTGGTGGGACAGAGAGGGGTAAGGGACGTGCAGCAGGCCAAAGGAGGCAATACAGAGTTTAGGAGGTTGTAGGGATAGGGTCCCACAAGGACATGGAACTTGAACACCAGCTCCTTGTGATGCAACAGAGCAGAGGATTCATTCCCCAACCCATCGTTGGAAACGTAAGCTTCTGAAATGTTTGATTGTCGTGGGCAGCTTGGTGAATTTGAGGCAGTTTGTGAAATCAAATCACTGCTGGGCAGGATTGCAATTGGCCATAAATGTATTGACATGTTGTCTTTCACTGCCACCAGGAGAGGGAAGAAACAAAACCTCATTCTGGGCTGGGTTCAAATCCTACTCCCATAATTTAGAACGAGTGTTTGGAATTTGATGTATGTGACATTTGGCATTGTGTGTCGTCCATGCGATCCGGATTTAGTGAAAGATAGACAGCGTATTCGTTTGTTGAAAGTACAGTATGTAACATTTCCGAACGATCTTTCATGGTGTTGAATGGTTTATTAATCTCATTGCAGTTTCCTCACTTGTGCCATTTTACGGTGAAATGTTTCCCGCTTGGGGCAGAAAAGGCAGCCAAAAGCCGTTCACTGGGTTTAATTGTGGACCCGGTTTGTCCCCCGTCTCATCGCAGTTGAGCACGGGTCACTTTGAGCGTGGGGGGAAAATGGACGTTGTATGTTTTGAGTGTGACTGTTAGTGTTTGCTCTTATGATGAATCAGAATCAGTGGCTGAGCTGTGCAGCTTGGTCAGAGGCACTAACCTGCAAATGCCAGCTTCCTCGGTTGCCCAGGCATCTCTGACAGCTTTAGCTCCCTCGTCCTCGCTCGCTGATAGCACGGTGCAAGCTGTCGCCGAGACAACAGGGTTACTACCCTGCTGCTGGCTTTCTGCAGAAAGCAGTAATGACTTTTGGCAGAATGGGGGGAGATGACAGTGGCAAAATGGTGGCCTCTCCCAGCGAATCGTGCGGTTCGCTCTCTCCATTAGCTCACTCGCCTCCTGCACCAAATAAATGAGTCATTTGAATCCAACTGACAAGCTGGCACCGATCGCCCCGCGGCCCATCTGTACTTTCAGGCATCACGTAGCCCACCAAGTGGCTTTGCTGGGGTCCTGTCTCAGCACCGTCTAATCTGCTCTCTCCGTCTCTTTCTCTGATAGGACGTCGCGGCCCGCGGCCTGGACCTGCCCCAAGTCACGTGGATTGTCCAGGTACGTGAGCTCTGCGGCCGCCGCGGGGGCTGATGGTCAGCTGTGTGTGTACTGTCTCCTCCGCTCCGCCTGCCGGGGGCTTTCCACACTCTGCCCTGTATGTGCACGAGCGATGACTGTGCTGATACATGTTTGGGGAAGGCAAAGGTGCCCCTTCACTTGTCCCCGGTTTCTTGGACAAATGAAGATGGTAAACATCCCCCTCTCCACAAGTTATATAAGTTAGCTTGTCCCATGAGTGGGGGAGTGGGGGAAAGACCCTCCAATTCTACTCAAATAACCATGGAACATGTAACTTTGGGGAGGGGGCTTTTCACCAATCCCAGGCGTTGTGTTTTTTGCTTTCCAAGCAGCCTTGAGAAGACGTGACTGAGAACAAGTTAACTCTAAACCGACTTCCTGCCAGTGTTAGTTTGTGTTCTCCCTGCTAGTTGGGGTTGTACATAAGTCTCAGTGAAGGGATCTCTCCCCATCTCTCACTCTCTTTGTCTACCTCTCTCTCTCACTCACTCTGCCCGGTGCAGTCACTGAACTGAGCCAGGCCTGGCCCCAATAGCCGGAGGTGCTGCTCGCGGGGTTGCCTGTGACTGGGCGGAAACGCCTAGACTGTACACAGGTCCTGGAAGCGCCGTCCACTGAAGGTGACCTTTAGGGAGCAATTACTTGCCTTCAGGATAAGCACCTCCACCTGCAACAGCTTGTGGAGTTGGCCAGCTTACCGGAACCTGTCTGAGGTGTAATATGCACAGGCTATTTTGGGGTGTGTATCACTGGCTCCAGCCACGGGTTAACTGTGACATTGCTGACATGGAGGTAGGTAGTATCCTGCATGTTTGGCCTCTGCCCTGCAGATTCCTTTCCCAAACAGGAATGTGGGGGGTTTTATTCTTTTTCGAACGGTTATACTGTACTACCAAACTCCTAAACCTTGCGTAAAGCCAGATTGCCAGCCAGCTCTGCTGAACTCCTTCTGTTTCCCTGACTCAGGGGAGCGAGGTACAGTTCATGTGCGATCTTATAAATACCAAAGCTAAATGTGTATCTGAATAAAAGTGTAGCGTCCTAGGTGGCTGCTGCATGGAGAGCAGAGAGATGACTGGGGAGCAGAGTGAGGAGGTTGTGGTTTACAATCCCAGCGCCTCACCTTTTCCACGTCAGTAAAGCGAGCACATTGGTTGGGAGATAAGCAGCGTCCTGACTGTCCGACCCCTGTCGTCTTGCCCCACCCCGGGGTTTAACAGCAGCTCCTCAGTAATCCAAGGCACTGTTAATGGGTGACCAGCCTGTCTGGCTCATCGTTGAAACCTGCTGGTGTAGACATGGTGAACTGAAGCCACAACTCCCACAAATATACAGTCGGCTTTCCTGCTCTCCGTCCCCCCTACCTCGACCCCTCCCCTTGCCATCTTTTTCTCCCTTTTTCCCCTAATCCCACTTCCATGACTATTTGTGGGACACTGCTGTGCGCAATTTGGCTGCTGTGTTTCGCCCACAAATATACAGTCAATTTTCCTACTCTCCTTCATCCTGCCCCTCCCTCTCCCCCCCTGCGCTTGTCCCTATCTAACTGTACAGCGCCTTGGGACGTCATCCCGACGTGAAAGGTGCTATATAAATGTAAGTTTGGATTGATTGATTGATTGATTGAAGTGCTCAGTATGAGTAACAGCCAAACGTGAACCAGAACCATCACTGACCTGAGACACAAGTTAGAGTAGCTATAAAGGGAGATGAGCTTCACAGAGGTTGAGTGCACGGCAGTGGAAATGGGCTCAGTCAGTCCACAATAGAAGACCAGTGGGGTGTGACGTTTCTTGTTCTCGAGTAGTAAAGACCGTTGTGTTGTGTAACACTGTTCTGCAGGCTGGGGAGCAGGCTCACCTGTCACTGATCAGCAGGCTCACACGTGTACTATCAGTTGTACTATCACTGCTGACGACAGTGGTGTGGGAGAGGAGACAGCTCACTCTCTTTTCCTCTCTGCTCTCTCCAGTACAGCGCTCCTCTTTCGCCCGCCGAGTACGTTCACAGGGTGGGCCGGACCGCACGGATCGGCTCATGCGGGAGCGCCCTGCTCTTCCTCACTCCCTCCGAAGTGGCCTACGCAGAGCTCCTGGCCTCTCGGCAGATCAGGTCAGTGTTTGCAACCGTGTCTATCCAGGTCACTAGGTCATACATGTCTCGTCATCCCATGTTCAATTACCTGAGGATACATTGGACAGAGCCTAATGTGTGAGTTGTGCCAACTATGGGTAAATGCCCCTGTGGGGGGGGGGGGACTTACAGTGTGTGTGGGGGACTTAGAGGTGCTGTATTCTGTTGTTAAGCACCAATGAAACAACTCATGTTACTTCCCTCTGCGCACATGTTTACCATTGTCAGCCTCACATGCAAAATGTGTTCGAGTTTCCACACGGAATCATTTCGGCGTCCACAATAGTCAGCTCACCCTCAAACCCCTGAGAACCTTCAAGGTTATAGGAGTCAAACAGGGTATTAATGTGCTGAATACGTGGAGTCGAGGCACAGAGCAGCCATTATCTGATAGAATGGTGGAACAGGCTGGAGGGGTTGAATGGCCTCCTGTTCCTATGGAATTTGATACCACACGTGGCAATTGAAGCTGAGATCTGAAATCTGAAAGAGACGGCATTTGCAGCAAATGCAGCAGCCATTTGCACACACAAAAGTCCCACAAAAAGCAATGACGTGAGTAAACTATTTATCGAGGGGATTGTTTGTCCCACAAAATATACAGTCAATTCACGTTACATTCTGTGAAGCGTTTTGAAATGTCTCAAGAACTTGATGAGGCGCCACATCAAATGCAACTTCTGTATTATTATTATTAGGACAATGGGAGAAACTCCCTTCTCTTTTTCAATGTTAAAGTCCACCTGAACAAGCAGTAAAAGACCATGAAATTCATAGCAACCAAGGACAGTTCGCTGGATAGAAAGGTAAACTTCCATCACAAGTGGCTCGCTGCTCTGGCCAGCAACTCAAAGGAGCACAGCTGTGCTCAAAGTCTGCAGTTCCTTCGAGTTACTGGGCAGAGCAGTGAGTTATTCACTTCCGCCGTAAAGACTGTACAAGCCACACGGCCCATAAAGACATTGCATTGGTGTGTCCTCTGCACAGAAACCCCAAAAAAGGACACACTGAGTTTGGCTCGGAGCTTAAATTAAATTGTCAGAGCTGTCTTGGTAATGCTCGGTCTATAACACCGGACAGCAATTTATTGTGACGGCATGAATCGCACCATGCTGCAAGCTGCCTTTATGGATCATCGGTGCAATTCATCAGCCCCCACTGTCCGCTCATTCATTCACTGAGTCCGTGTGTGCTTCCCAGCACTCAGCTCACTCAGCTGTCATGGGCTTGCTGCCTGGTGTACATATACTGTGTGTGTGTGTGTGTGTGTGTGTGCACGCATGTGTATGTCAAAACTTTCATTCCAAAACAGGAAGGAGGGAATACAGATCGTAAGAATCCTTAATAATCCTTTGGACGGGATAGGGATAGGGATTCTCAAGGTGGAATATTTACAATAATAATCCTTGCATTTGAAGAAGGATTAATGTGTCTTCAAGACGCCTCAAAGTGCTTCACAGGATATACCGTCAAGTGATTGACTGCGTTTTTTGTGGGTGAAACAAACCAGATCTTTGTTTTTTACACTCAGATTTTCATATAAAAAATCACTTTTATTCTTTCCACGTCTTCAATACTCATCATCACCTCTCAGGTTCTTGTACATGCCATAGACGTGCTACAACAACAACAGCTTGGATTTATATAGCGTCCTCCACGCCGGACAGTGTCTCCGAGCGCTTCCCAATAACTATCCGGTTCCTGCCTTACACAACATCAGCAGCTTTCGTCGGGTATCTGTTCCACAAATCCGTTAGTTACTCTGGGGGAGGGGGAATTGAGGGAGAAGCTTTTAATCTCCTGTCCCACTTGAGACTTGGTGCGAGATGTGCGTGGCTGTCGATTATGAGTCAGTTTGAAGCAGAGCCTTATGTTAAGTGGGCTCGTGCCAGTGGCCTTTTGCCTGTTTTAGGTCAAGTTGACCCGCAACGAATTTAGGATTGTATCTCAAACCTTTCTTACAATGTAGACATCATTCTTTTTTTTTTCTCCCCGACTCATACCCGGGTGTCGGGCAGCAGATTGTAAACAGAGAGATGAATGTGCATTGATGAATATTTGAAGAGTATTGTAGTGTCTTGTGTCATACAGTTTCTCCTTCGTTCCCTTTATTGTATCACATAGATCATGCTCGGTTTGTGTAGCACTCACAGAAGCTCCACAGCCAGCTTCGCAATTTCTCGGTCCTATGATTGCTCATTCACTGATTCATTAAGACAAGTGCGGCTTCAGCCTGGCACAGACGCTTGGGTGATGGCTTCCCACTGTGATTCAGTTCAGAGATCTCGGAGATTGGTGCCTGGCAGCTTGCCAGGAGAGAATGGCATGGAAACATCAGAGCTATCAAGATTACTCCCTCCTCCCCCACCATTTTAATCCATGATGTTTTCATTAACCTTTTCACAATAATTGTTGTACAGTACATTTCCCTTCAGCTTGCAGAACGTTCTTCTGACACATATTAATCAGTTACGCAGGAAATCCAGCGTTTCGGCAGAATCTAAAGCAAGCTCTTTCTGAATAACGTTTCTAATGTGTCCTAGAGGAAAAAGAGGTAGAGAAAGACACAGAGGGAGATAGAGAGATAGAGATAGAGGAGTGAGTGTGTAAATAAAAGTGGAAGAGAAAGAAGAATTGGGCTGCAGGAAATAAAAAATGTAACCAAAGGAAATGTCAAACAGTAAATATTGAAAGAAAAAGGAAATAAAGAAAATAAAGAAAAAAAACATAAAGGCGACATTGAACATAGTCTGACAGCAGAGGCTCACAGTGAAGTTTATAATGAGCTCTGTCAACTAACTCAAAGCCGTGCATCGAGTCCTAACTTAAGTAGCTTCCGATAGATCCTGGGGATATTTTTCAGGGAAAGTTTTTGTGGGGGTTTTTTTGCGTGGAGCTGTGGCTTTGGCGTTGAGCTGTATTAGGTCTTGAGGTACGCAGTTGTCAATTATTGTGACATCTTACAGGTGGCAAAATGGCTTCTCTGCGAAATACATCAATTTCCTGCTTTGCAGTTTGTGACTTTGACGTAATGTGGGTTTAACATTAAACTCTACGGATGTGTTTGACACCCTGGGATTTTCCAGAGTAGTACTGTTTGATTGAAAGGCTGCGTTGATGGATCCTTTGACAGAAGAGTGTGACCGCTCACATTATCCTTGCTGGGGTCCTTTACTTTCCCATCCATTCTCATTACATCGAGGCTTTGAGCAGGGTGCCTGTCATCCCCAGCTTGTGCCAACTCACCTGAAATGAACTCACTCAATTTTGATTCCCTGGCAATTCAGAGCAGAGCGAAGGTGGGTCAGAGACCAGGGGTTTCCCTCCCGCACCCCCCCCAACCAACCCACACAGTGGACAAAATCACAGCTATATTACTATCACTCGGTGACCCAAAAGCTGCCGGTCAGATGTCCTGCCACTGTCTACAGCACCAGTCTAAAGTGTTTATTTGTTCTCTCTGTGTTTTTCAGGGTGTCTGAGATCAAGCTGGAAAGCATCCTGTCTGCTCTGACAGCGGAGCCACGAGAAGGAAAGGCGCCTGGACACAAGGTGTGTGATTCCCCACTTTGTCGCTTCGCGTTTGTGAAGATGTTCGTATTTGACAGAAGTGTCTGTATAACTACCTACCCCCAGAGTTCTCCCCTGTTATAGGAACAGGAGGAGTCCATTCAGGCCCTCAAGCCTGTTCCACCACCCTATAAGATCATGGCTGATCTGTATCTCAACTCAAAATACATACTTTTTGCTCCATATCCCTTGATACCCTGACCTAACAAAAATCTATCCACTTAAATCTTGAAAATTTGAATGGATCCAGCATCCACAGCCTTTTGGGGGAGGGAAGGAAGAGAGAGTTCCAGATTTTCATTAGCCTTTGCAATCTTGAAAAGATTACTGACTATTGATGCTGTAAGGAATTACTGGTTACAGTAGATAGTGAAGGGACTGATGGGGTTCCCTGATGGGACACTTGATTCTGACCGAGAGATGCCCTTGGTGAGACACCTTTGTTGCTTCAAGTGTGAGAAGGAATGTGGATTTCAGTGTGGATTGTGGACTCCCAGTCTGAGTGGCATTGGTTGCTGAGCTGTTTATTACCCACCCAAGTTGTAGAAGGTCCATCACTGAGGCAGAAGGAGGCTTGCTCCTACTCTCATTGACACCACCTGAAGCCTTCGCCCCACCACGGGATATTTCTGATGGGATTACGACCGCAGCCACCCAAATAACAGCATCAAAGGCCGATTCATTGGGGCGTGGATAAGGACATCTTCCCTGGCAAGATTGGGGGCTGTGTGTGCAGCGGTTACATAGCTCCAGACAGATGGCACTCAGCAAAGAGAACCACTTTGTCTGCATGCCTTTACCAAGCTGCACTGCCTAACATCGCTGCTAAAGCAAGACTTACAGGTCACTAGAGCCGTGCTTGGTTCCTACCTCGTGTCCCAGGCACACCAGGCTTCCCATCTGTGCGCGAGGCATCTCTGGGAGCGATAGCCACGGTACGTTCGGGGAACACCAGGCGACGCCTCTGGTCTTCAGGAAGCCGAACCCTCCTCTAGACCTCACTTTAGTAATGGGTCTAAGTCTGGAGGTTTCACTCCATATGGCGTAGCGCCACATCCCCGTGTTTGACAGATGTTGGTGTTTAATAATCAACACTATCTTGTAGCCATCCTGCTCTACACCAGGTTTAAAGGAGTGTGAAGCTGTGAAGGATGGCAGTCTGGAGGTTAAATAGTTCTTTATTTTATTTGGGGTGGGAGAAGCCTTTCCCCCCTCTTCCCGCCCACCTCCGGATGATGTGATCCTTCTAGTTTGTATTTTCTAAAATCTCTATATGGGTCTCATGTTGCCACAGCTACCCTCTGCCTCACGGTCGGGCTGCTTTCCTGGGTGTGTGTGAGCTGTCTGACTGGGCAGTGCCCCTGCAATGGGACGTCCAAACAGGAGCTATGATCTTAGATCTTATTCCCTCCACTCGTGGGATGTCAGGATATTATAGCCCATAAAATATACAGTAAATTCTCTTTACCGTAAAGTGCTTTGTGATGTCTCAAAGACATATATCAAATAAAAGGATTATTATTGTTTCTAAAAAAAAAGGAAGCGTAACCGGATAGGTGCACACTAGTGCGCAGCCACTCTGCAGGCCTGTACTCACTGCCATCGCAAGATTACATCCGCCTCATTGTTTCACACCTTCAGACAGCAATTAAAAGGCCATTACTTTCGAAAGCGATTTGTCGGAGTGTGATTGCGATACCGGGAGCACATCTAGAGGTAAACACTTCACATTCAAAGTACTTCCCCCTGCGGTTAGTTACCTGCTCTGTGCGGATTCCCTACCCGAGAGAAGGCCGCGTGCTGTTTCCCCTGTCAGCGGGGACCTGCTCCGTGTGCAGACAGTGCTAATGATGTAAACAACCACATAGTTCCCACTTTAAAAGTATCTGCAACTCGGGGGCTGTTTCATCCGTTGCCTTAATTGATCATTTCTCCTTCCCCAGCTCCAGGTGTTTTAAGATCTCTTTATTTCCATTTTGAGACTCGCAATGTACTGCGAGTGTAGGCAGGCTGGTGCCACAAGCTACTGAGAAGAAGCTTTTTATTTGTTTTCTTCTCTGCCTTTTGTAAAAGCTACAGAGAGACGTGCTATCTATCCGCTGCTATCGTTCATCACTTTAATGAAATCAAATTATCGTCACTGAGTAGCAATCCCAGGTTAAAGTTCCACTGTATCCACAGAGCTATGGTGCCTCAGACTGTTCCACTGGGAGCAATCCTGGGACGTTGGCTGAGCGAGTGGATTATTTTTCGCATCATTTATCTCTTTGGCACTGAATTGCTTATGTATTCCAATACTGTAAGTAGTTTGGACACCTTGCCTTAAAAAGGAATTGTTTTTGCAGAGTGGGAACTAGAGTACTGTAGTTTGGGAATATAAAAGGCTGTTAGTGAAACTCCCTGAACTGAATGACGAATGATTTCGAGAGGATGACATCCGTAAGAGGGTCAATGTGGAGTCCTGTAAACTCAGTGGTCAGAGCAATCGCCTTGCGAGCAAGAGATCTGGGTTCAATTCCAGGCAGGGCAAAACCTTGGGCAAGTTTCCTAACTCTACACGCTTGATAACAATCCCTTGAAAAAGAAACAATAATAAATCTGTCATTTTCATTCCACAACTGTTTGTGGGAACACTCGGTGTGCAATTGGCTGCCGCATTTTGCCCACAAATATACAGTCAATTCATTTTACAGTATATTCTGTAAAGTGTTTCCAAGACGTCTAGAAAAGAGCTATATGAAATTCAAGAAATAATTATTATTATTAATGTGAGGCATCAATAAGGTATTGATAATGGATTCTTGAGCAAATGAGCTACATGCAACAAGTACAACTGACTGTGAATTCAGAACTAGAGGAGCCAGATCCAGCCTTAAGTAAGGTTATATATACAGTGGAGTACACTTAAGATTGACTCTCCGAATCCCGAGTATTGGTTATGTTAAGTGTCTTGTCAGAGATGGAGTGAAAATTCCTGGCAGCAATCAAACTTTATGTGAAACACATCCTGCAGAGTCCGAGGAAAGGGTCACCTGTGTAGGGGCGCTGGCTGGAGGAGGTGGTAAAATCAGGTGCCTGTGTTTCACTCAGTTGGAGTCTATGAAGAATTTCGGTGAAGCACTCTGTGGCAGGCAGATGGATGGCAGGTGGATGAGTAGGATCAATGAGCCAATTGTCTACCCTCAATCCATGCCATCTTCTCGAGACCATTCTGGCTCCATTAGTGGAGTTTGGCGAACACTTCATGGGTGGCATTAGCAAGCGTTAAGCTGAGCATGTCACTTGCAGTCGGCCAGTCGCTGCCGAGGGAGCATAAAGGAAAATGGACATCTTCAAAATGTTTGGCCTTCAGCTCCCATCTCAGCTGACACTCCACCTAGATGAGATGTCAAACCAAGTGTCTATAGAATTATGCAGCACATTCGGTCCACCATGCCCTTGCCGACTCTTTGAAAGAGCTGTCCAAATTAATCCCTCTCCCCCGCTCTCTCTCCATAGCCTTGCAAATGGGTCCTCCCCAAATATTTATTCACTCCTCTCTCTTGAAACGTGTTACCGAATCGGCTTCCATCACCTTTTCAAGCAATGCATTCCAGATCCGAAAAACTCTGTGTGAAAAAATGTCTCCTCATCTCCCCACTGGTTCTTTTGACAACTATCTTTAACAGTCCCATCTGCTTGTTCTTCCAAGTGAACATGAGAGACTCTGACAATATTGAAAAAGAAAGGCATTTCCCCCGGTGTGCTGGCCAAAAATCTTGCAGATTAATTGCTCATTTGCCTCATGGCAGTTTGTAATACCTTTAAGATGGGTAATTAGAGTTGAGGTACAGATAGATCAGCCTTGAATGGCAGAACAGGCTAAAGGGGCTGCACGTCTTACTGCTGTCCCTGTGTTCCTCGTGGGCAAATCACCACACAAGTTCTTTCCCTTGTTTATTTGCCACACTTGTTACCTGCAGTTTCTCAATCATTTCAAGGTTTGCGATCGTTTTCTGGTGTTTGGGCAGCGATAGAATGGCAACGTTTCAACAATACTTTCAATTCTCAAAACCGGCTGTACCTGATGACATGCCATTGGAGCTCCTGTAGCTCAGTGGTTAGAGCACTCGCCTTACAAGCGTGAGACCTGTGTTCAAATCCAGGCAGGTCAGGGTGTTGAATCCGATATTTGTGTAGTATTATTTCTCTATCTATTAGAAAACAACACTTCAAACAGATAATTAGAATGCGCTTTATTAATACGATACTAGTAAAGGAGAGGAGAATATGCGTCTCTCAGTGGAAGTCGCTCTTGTCTTACATGGCCTTGCCCCATCCTACCTAACCGATCTACTTTCCCCCTACACGCCCACCCGGACACTCCGTTCATCAGGACTTGTCCTGCTCCAAGCCCCCCGCCCGAACCGCCCCACCATCGGAGGCCGGGCCTTCAGTTTCTCCGCTCCCACCTTATGGAATGCCATCCCTCAATCCCTCCATTTCGCCTCTTCCCTTTCCTCTTTCAAGGCCGATTTGAAGACTTTCCTCTTCGATCGTGCCTTTTGTTCCACCCCGAACTCTTTTACCTCCCCTTCGTGTTTCACCCCTTCCCAAACACTCCCCTCCCAGCTCGGGTCACACGCCTCTTGTTCAGCGCCTTGGGACGTCCTCCCAACGTGAAAGGCGCTATATAAATGTAAATTGTTGTTGTTGTTGTTGTCCTCTGAGTTTGGAACAGTCCAACTCCTCTTTTTATACACTTAAAACAATACACAATGTATTAGTTGAATTACAGAGGGAATGGACAGAAATGAATGCTATCTTAACATACGTAATTACTTATCAAAGTCACATGGAGATAGGTATAGCTGCTGGCGTCAGTGCTACCACCCAGCTCAAGGCCTGTCTGTTCCCGTGAGAAATGAGTATTGACCAGACCTTCTTTGAATACCAAGATACTGAGAGTTCTTTTAGTTCAACTAGATCAGTATATGTGTCTGTTTTACTTTAATGAGGTTAGTAATTATCACAATATTAGTTCTAATTATAATATAGTTTTATCACACGGGTATATGTTTAATTATACTTCCACAAGAGCGAAATCTTGGCCAAGTTTCCTTACTCCAACGCGCCTAATAATAATCCGTCCAAAAAAAATACAATAATAAAATTGGTCATTTTCAAACCACGACTGTTTGGGTGACACTGCTGTGTGCAATTGGCTGCCATGTTTCACCCACAAATATACAGTCAATTCACTTTATAGTGTATTCTGTGAAGCGCTTTGAGACGTCGATAAGATGTGAAAGCGCTATATCAAATGCAAAGATTATTATTATTATTGAACCAGTTTTTGGGAGACTTGAGGATTGATACACTACAACTTTGTGACGAGTTGAACTTTACTGAGAAATCAGGCTCCAGTGCTCACTGCCACCTCAAGTCTCCCTGGCTTGTAATATGCACTGCAGGAGTTCAGCATCAAGAGCAGCTGGGCTGGGGCTGGTACATTAAGCATGCAGCCACTGATTCCCCCCTGTAATTGAATGTTCTATTGATTAATGGAATGATGAATGGAGTATTTGGAAACACGAAGGTGTAGGATGGTGTGGCTTCCTGAGCCAGCGTGCAGTCGGCAGTGTGCACAGTACTGAGGTGGCGTCGCGCTGAATGGAAACCACTTCTGCTCGCGTGCCTCACACTGGTCCTGGAGGGAAGCAAAACTGCACGGCGCTGAAAGCATCTCTGTGGCCTCTCGCACTGCCAGGCCTCAACCCCGAATAGAGTGACCGTACCCAGAACGGTTACCGCAGTCTATCACCATCGCCGTGTACAGAAATCTTGTTTAAACATCATCTAAGTCACATCATATGCTGAACACCCAGTGTTTGTCATGAAGGCCTGAGGCACTTAACTCTTAAAACACTCCAAACTCATTCATAATGGGATGGATCTCTTCACCCTCAGACTGTAAGGTGACGTGACTCTTTGAAATGAAGGTGGAGCAACAACACTGATTGTCCAAACTAGACCCAAGGGTGGCTGATGTGGGTGGAACAGAGTGCTCAGAAAGTATAAGACTTAAACTGCTACAAACTGTGGCTTAGTGGCTTAGTGGTTAGAGCACTTGTCTTGCAAACTGGGGAGACCAAGCTGGGAAGACTTGTGTTCGAATCCAGGCAGGTCAGGGTGAAACCTTGGGCAAGTTTCCTTACTCCACACGCCTAATAATAATCTGTCCCAAAACCCCCCAATAATGAAAAATTGATTATTTCAATCCAAGACTGTAGGTGGGACGTGCACAATTGGCTGCCGCGATTCGCCCACAAATATTCAATCAATTCACTTTACAGTATATTCTGTGAAGCGCTTTGGGATAAGATGTCGATAAGATGTCCCAAAGCGCTATATCAAATACAAGGATTTTTATTATTATATATTATAAAGATCTAATTCTCTTTTAAAACCCGGTTTTAATTGCTGCCGCTCAATGACTGGGTTCAGCATGGAAGGTTAGAAAGACTCCAGCAAATTACCCTTGACAAATGTCATTTGAAAGTCTCTGATTAGACCCAATTTTGTGGAATCCACAGCAAGCTCTTTGCTCTTACTGAAGGCGTTCTTCAATATAGAAATGGTTATTACAATTCTAAACCTTTGCACGATTCAGTTTCCTCTCCCTTGACCCCCCCCTCCTACTCCCCTCTTCCCCCCCTCCATCTATTGGAAGAAGTGTTACACACAGTATACAATATCCAGCCAGGGGATCAGTGGCTGACTCCATGTTTACTCAGATCTCAGAAGGATTTCCGCTCTTATATGGAGCCGACTGCACAGTTCAATCTCACCCCAGCAACTGTGATAGTTTCTCATTAATTTTAAACAGTAAAAAGGGAAGAAAAACACACTTCCATTATTAAAAAAAACTTTATTTCTTTAATAACACAACGCCAGGTCCTCTGGGAAAGGTCAATCATTTTATAAAGTAATTTGGCATTCATATTAAAACCGGAGAGATAGTGAGAGGCGCGCAACAGGAAAGATGGTGATTGATGCAGTCCACAAATAACCGAGAGCTGCCTGATACGGGCTGATCTTTAGCTACATTCTTGTGTTTATTTTCAGTAATATTGAAGGGATTAACCTCCCCTACCCCTCTGCGATTATTCAAGTAATTTTGCTGTTATTAAATCTCTTGTAAACCGCTCTATTATTTCTGCCTCAAACACCTGTCCTTAACCATTTGCGGCCTGTGGTGCGATTTGTAAATGAGAATAAAGATCCAACTCTGCATTGAATTTTTAAATTGCTGGGTATCGAGCGAGGGCTTGGGTGAGGAACATTGTGGGGTTCTGTGATTTGGTCTGGATTACAATGGCCGACATTAGGAACCATTCTAACTGGTACATTGACGTGGCTGGCCAGACAGATTTTCTTTGTCGAGAGTGAACTTGGAAGCAGTAACCTGGTTTTCGTTTCCCTTGCAGTCCCAGCTTCCTGCCCCTCAGGCAACAAGAGAGCAAGCAACAGCTCTGCAGACGCAATATGAAAACTATGTGCATTCAACCAAAGAGACCCTTTTGCGAGCCAAGACAGGTTAGTGACTTGATTCACTACCATTAGCCCCGTGCGGTCGTTTGTCAACAGTGAATTGGGATCTTTTAAGACCGAATCCCAATGTACTTCTGTCAACATCAAGGGGTGAAACTACCTTTGTTTTACGTTTTATTATAAACAACATTGAATATCTTTAAGGACTTTCTCCACATGTCATTCTAATGTGGGAAACTCATGAAGCCATAATGGGAACTGCATTATCCCTGCACAGCTTGATACTTGTACAGTGCAAACCTCATAGACTCGTGCAAACCATACATTTGCATAGCGCCCACTGATTGTGTGACATTGACTGACTGCCCAGGGGGTGGGGTGGGAGGTGGGTGGGTGGGGAGAAGTGATTGTGTCATAGAATTCAACAGGGGATTAGATATCGATCTGGTGAAGAATTCACTTGACAGTGTTTAGCATTAATTATGGTTTTAATAATCTTTGTGACATTGACTGCGGTTGTAGGATCATTCTTCTTTTCCTGTTTCTTATTGCCTGTCTTATCAGGTACCAGACAATGTGTAGGGTTTAATTAATTTTTAAAAATCCTAATCGTTAGATATTAACACAAACTCATTATTGGGAATATAGTTTATCCCATAGGAACAGGACATTTGGCTCACTGTGTGTGTGTGTCTGTGTGTGAATGTGTGTGTGTTGGTGCTAGCTCTCACACAGTTATCTTTTATTGCCATTTCCCTGACCTTTTCCCTTGCCCTTTACATATAATATTCGCTCAAATATTTAGTGCATTTCCTTTCATATGATTCAATGCCCATTGATAGTGTAGTAAGACATCCCATATCCCAACAAGCCTTTGTAAAATCTACCATCCCTGGGTTTTTTTTGTTGATGGTGGTGATGATGATCTTTAATTTAATCCTAATTTGCTGATAGGAGTGGAGAGTCCTATGTTACCAAAACCATTGATAAGTTTGGGAATTGTTCAGCTTGTTATATCAGTTAAAGCTCCAGCTCGCCTGCATTTGCAGGTGAACCAAATCCGATGCCTCAATTTCTAACAGGTGATGGCTGCAGGATACATTCTGACCTCTCTTTAAGGACTTGATGGTTGGTTTGCATCCTTCAGATGGCAGTGGGTGGGGGAATGGACAACATACTGCACATGTAGAAGGTGATCTGCGAGGTCAGCAAAGACTTTGTACATGTGTAAATACAGATTGTCTAGTAGCCTCACTGACATGACGTCGTATCGACCTTTGTTGTGGTATTTACTGTATCTTAAATGTTCTATGGGACGTCTCAATCTCTTACCAAATTGTTGCTGTGCGCCTTTAAACAGGTAAAACCCGACTTAAAAGCATGGAGTCTCTCATAATTAAGTCTTTTGTAATTACTTTATTGTGCGGCTGATTTAACACATAGATATATATATACAGTATATACATTCTATACGTGTGTTGCTTAGATCCTTCCAGCAGTTGGATGATGTCCTTCAGAACACAAGGGAGTGCTGGAAAGTAGAGACAGGAAGAGCAGGCAGACTGCTCACTCCTGAGACAGGACAGGCAGCTGGATTGATTGAAAGGTCAGAGTCGAACAGCTCTCCTTTGTAGTTTTGGCTAATTTGGCACAATTTGAAAAATTGCATCTGTCAGAAAACACAGTGATGGTGTGGCCCTTCCAGCTCAGCCACTGCAACACTGCAGCGCAATGCGACATTGCAGTATCTCGCAACACATGCAACCACTGGGTCAATGCAGCGCGCAGCAATATTGCTTACTGCCTATCACATGACTTACAGGCTTTTGAGTGAGACATTGAGTGTGACTCCCGCGTGTGCGCGCGCATATGTAACAGCTGAACATGAATAATAATAGCAATCCTTGCACTCGATATAGTGCCTTATCACATCATCAAGACGTCTCAAAGCGCTTCCCAGGATATACTGTAAAGTGGTTTTGATTGTGTGTTTCATGGGCGATGGGCGGCAGCCAGTTTTGTGCATAGCAATGACCTATAAACAGCCGTCAATTCAATGACCAGTTTTATTTACCTACTGTTCGCCTGGACACCAGGACAGAGAAACTCCCTTCTTTTTTTGACCAGAGCCTTGAGATCTTTAGTGTCCCTCTGAACTGGCAGACGGGAACTCGGTTCAATGTCTCATGCAAAAGACAGCGTATGGGTCCATATTATATTCTGCTGCTGTGTTACTTTTTCAGCACAACAAGTGCTGGTTGCCTAAAAAATGGGTGCATACAGTGTTGACGTCAGGATGGATGGCAGCTTTAATTGAAAGACGATAAGCTCAATGATCACCCTTTTGTGAGTAAACCCAAACTCTTCAGAAATTCCCCAGCTCTCGTCAGCCACAAATCCATAAAATGATCCGTTTTAATATTGCTCATAAACTCTGGGGCCTGGCGCTCACTCGATTCCACTTAAACTTTGTGTAAACAGCTTCTCAGATGAAATCCGCTTTCGGAGCGGAGAACATCAGTGTGAAGCAGCTCCATTATCTCCTCACCATCACAGGCTCCCGTGTGGGCTTGAGCAGCTTTGGTCGGCTGCGTGTGTGGTGCAGCCTGCTTCTGGTCGCTCGCTGGTGAAGCTCGGGTCTCACTTGTTGGATAAAGAAGCTGAGTGTTAATAATCATCACAATAATAATCTTTGTATTGACATAACCCCTTCTCATGTCGCTGATGTGATAATGCGCTTTACAGTATCTATTGTATGTGGATTGACTGTGGGTGAAACATGGCAACCAATTGCGCACAGCAGTGTCCCACAAACAGTCATGGCTTGAGGGACCAAATCATTAATTTCTGGAGGAATTATGACCCCCAGAAAACTATCCGGCAATTGACTAACAACCGGATTCCTACTTACTGCCTATCCAGGCAGGTCAGGGCGAAACCTTGGGCAAATTCGCTTACTCCAGACGCCTAATAATATTAATCCCTCAAAAAAAACACAATAATAAAATTGGTCATTTCAATCCATGACTGTTTGTAGGAACACTGCTGTGCGCTTCTCCCACAAATATACAGTCAATTCACTTTACAGTATAGTCTATGAAGCGCTTTGTGACATCTAGAAGATCAGAAAAGCGCTATATCAAATGCAAGGATTGTTATTAGTAGTAGTTCTGCTAGGTAAACAGAGGCATGTGGAATAAAGAAACTTGCCTAAGGTTTGCCCCACCCGGGATCATCAATCTTTAATTGCTCCGAACTGCCCCATGTGAAGGAATGCAAGTTGTATTGTCAGAGGTGCTTTCCTTCACATGAGACATTAGAGCACTTTGCGATGCTCATTTTCCGTGGAGACCAACTTGTGAATGCGTTGTTACAATTCCTGCCATAAAGTGGAAAATCCTTTTGAAAAGGGAATCAGGTGGGTGTGTGAAAAAGAGGGATGTTATAGGGTACAGGGAGAGAGAGCGGCACCTAGGGCTGGTAACCCTGACACTTTATAAATCATTGGTTCAACTGCATTTAGAATACTGTGTGCAGTTCTGGTCATCGCAGTATAAAAATTATATTGTAGCGATTGAGAGGTTACACCGTGAGGGCAAACCAAATGATTGTAGGGATGGAGGGACAGGACTATGTTTAGGTTGGCCCTTAAAATATACAGTCAATTCACTTTACAGTAGATTCTATGATGCGCTTTGAGACGTCGTGGAGAAGTGATAAGGTACTATATCAAATCAAAGGATTATTCTTAATATAAACTGGGGGCATTCACGCTGGAGAAGAGAAGTCTGGGGTCCGTTATGATTTTTAATTAGATTAGGCAGTTCTTGTGAAGATGAACACCAGTACAGGCAGGCTGGGGTGGTTGGCCTGTTTGTGTGCTGTAAACATTCTGTGATTGTGTGGTCGCTCACTGCTGTTATCTTCCACTCTCTTCCCAGCGCTGCAGTCTTATATCCGGGCCTACGCCACCTACCCCAGCAACCTGAAGCACATCTTCCATGTGAAGGGCCTTCACCTGGGACACGCGGCCAAGAGCTTCGGGATGAGAGACGCCCCACAGAGACTGGGGGGAAAGCCAGGCATCCATCAGCAGAGGAAACCTGAACGGTGAGAGCCTGGCCCGGTGACAGGTGTTGACCACAAATGTTGACTGAAATAATTGATTCAATAACTACTTTCAAAAGGGAATTGGATAAGCATTTGAAAAGAAAAGATTTGTGGGGCAATGGCGGGTGAGTGGGACTAATTGGGTAGCTCTTCCAAAGAGCCCCCACAGACACAATGGGTCGAATGGCTTCCTGTGCTATAATATTTTACAATTCTATGAAATACAAGGTGGCCAAAAAGTCGTGAAGTTACCCCGTTATCTAAAGCAAATCCAAAAATATTATTTCTTTGAGATTTATTAGACATTGTAATGGTATCACAACTTTTTGGTCGCATTGCAGTAAGATTAACAACTGTAAACCTCGTCCAATAAACCTCACTAAAAGCTTATTTACAATTTGTGGCTGTGCCCAGGGGGATGTGGGGGAGATTGGGGCAACGCAAGGGGCAAGAACTATCATTTTCATCATTCATTTGGTATTAATGTACTAAGGAACATACAACATCAGAGGTTGGGAACTTTAGTCAAAAACAAAGTTTCGCCCACAAAATTCACAATAAATTTACTTGACAGTGTATCCGCTTTTAGAATGTCTCGATGACCTGATGAGGCGCTGTATGAAATGCTAGGACTATTATTAATATTATGATTATCATTATTATTAAGAAGAGAACCAATGTTCCAGAATTCCACTCTCCTCGAGGCTAGAGGCCACCTCATTACTTTGTCTGCTGTGTTCTGTTCATTTATTTATTTTAAATTGAGACTCTATTATTCTCAAGTGTTTCTGTCCTTGATATCCTAAGTTTGGAAAAGACTAGGAGATACCGTTGAGGTTCAGCTAACCTGGGCGCGTATCTCTGCACCTGAACCTTGAAACTGCCTGCAAATATTAAGCCACCGATGTGTGATTTGGCTTCCGCTGGAGCTCAGTTGGTAAACCTACAGCTCAGTGCAACAATTGAGATACACAGAAGGTTCCTGGTTTGATTCCCAGCTAGTGCTGAGTTCATCGCTGCAACTTGCCTCAGTGTCCCTGGGCTACGCACAGAGAGAAATCACAGAGCGTCTCTGTTCCTAATCTCTAACTCCATCGATGGCTTTGAGATGTAGTTTTGCCCACAAATATAGAGTCACCACATTTTAAAGTATGTTCTGTGAAGCTGTTTGTGATGAAGTGTTATATCAAATGCAAGGAATATTATTCTTATGTTTGTGTGTGTTTGGTGGGAGGAGGGGGCAGGATAAGGTTGGTCTTGTGTGTCACCTCAAGACCTTCCCCCCCCCCCCCCCCCACCTCCGTGATTGCATATTTTGTGGGTGAAATGCAGCAGCCAGTTGCACATTAACAATGTCCCATAGTAAGCCATGGAGTGAGCCATGAGCCTTCTCCTTTCTGATGGCAACATGGGATTTTTAACTTCCACCTGAACAGACAGGCGGGACCCAGATTAACATTTTACCCAAAGAATGGGATGCAGGAACTTCCAACTATCGTGGGAAGCCAGTCCTATTTCACTAGTCATGGGTGAATGATGTTAATTAAGAGTCTGTTAAAGTCTCTCTTACAGTGTTGATAACCTCTTTTACTAGTATCTGTAAAGCCAGTGGTGAGGTGTCACATCACAGCTTGTGCTGCCACTAATAGAATAGACAACCATTTACATTTGACCCGATTCAAAACCTTAGTTTGTCTCCCTCTGTGTGTCGGGGGATTGCTGGAAGGGGAGTGGGGGGGGGGGGGGGGGGAGCTGGTGCAGTCAACAGCTGTTAGCTGCACAATGAGAAAGGGGCGGCTTGTGTAACGTGAGCACCTGTCAATAAGGAAGCTCCCGTCAGCTGGCAGGTTGGACTCATTCATTTGTGAGGAACTTTAGTTTGGTGAGTTCGGGAGCAGACCTCGTCTGAAGTTAACTTTCCTACTCTCTTTCTGCTTGTGTAGTGACTGTGACAGACTAGCTGGTGGGCTGGTCGCGGAGAGATGCTGGCCTGCATTGTATTCACTTTTGGTTTTTTGATTGAGCCGTTAATTGAGATCCCATCTGCCTCGTGAGAAATAAAATGATTTGGGTGGACACGAGCGGATCACTCAGGGCCACTGGAGTTTTCTTTCCATTTTGTCCTGGCTGATATTCCGTCCACAGCCAAATGCTCCCCAAAATGTTAACATGTTGTCTGTTCGCCTCGTTGTGTGGGATGCCCCAGCTACATGTCGTGGGTTGTGTGACCTGGTCAGCATTTGCATTCTCTTACACTGGAAATTATTTTTCTTTTTGAACCTTGTATCCCACAGCAGGCTCCTTCCTTCCTTCCTTCCTTCCTTCCTTCCTTCCTTCCTTCCTTCCTTCCTTCCTTCCTTCCTTCCTTCCTTCCTTCCTTCCTTCCTTCCTTCCTTCCTTCCTCCCTCCCTCCCTCCCTCCCTCCCTCCCTCCCTCCCTCCCTCCCTCCCTCCCTCCCTCCCTCCCTCCCTCCCTCCCTGCCTCCCTCCCCCCATTTCCTTCCTTCCTTCCCTCCCTCCCTCTCTTCCCTTATTTCCTTCCTTCCTCCCTCCCTTCCTCCCTCATTTGCTTGTTTATTTCCTTCCTTCCTCCCTTCCTTCGTTTCCTTCCTTATGACCTTGGAGCTTGATGTTCAATGAGACTTTGCTGATGTAACAAATGGGAGGTGTGTAACCTATGGAGGTGCGCTCGACGGATACTTGAAATGGATTAATGAGGCACATTTGGGAAGAGCTTGTGTTGGGGAGGCAGTTGTTTTGACAGTGCAATATGTTTTATTTAATTTACAAGCATCACGGGCAGTATCAGTGCCGTGTGTCAGGGTATCAGTCAGTTCAGTTGTGTGTAGCTCCATTCCGGTTCCTCACTGTGTGTTTCGCTGAGGAGCGCTGTGATCCAGACCTCTTGGTGTTGCCATCAGATGACACTGACATTGGCTGCTGAGGCCAGAGTTTAGGCCACTCTCAGTCTGGATCCAGAGTTGCCCTTTGATTGGGCTGATTATGTAGCTGTAGCTCAGTGGTTAGAGTACTTGCCCTACAAGCATGAGACCTGTGTTTGAATCCAGGCAGATTAGGGCGAAATCTTAGGCAAGTTTCCTTACTCCACACACCTAATAATAATCTGTCCAAAAACACCCACAATAATAAAAATGTGGTCATTTCAATCCACAACTGTTTGTGGGGACACTGCTGTGCGCAATTGGCTTCCGCATTTCGCCCACAAATATACAGTCAATTTACTTTACAGTATATTCTGTGAAGCGCTTTGAGATGTTGATAAGATGTGAAAAGCGCTATATCAAAATGCAAGGATTATTCTTATTATATAGCGCAGTATCATGTCGTCTCAAAATGCATTACAGCATATATTGTAAAGTGAACTGATGGTGTTTGTGAGCAAGACACTGTTAATAATATAAATAATAATCCTTGCATTTGATACAGTGCTTTTCACACCTTCCAGACGTCTCAAAGCGCTTCACACCAAGTGTGAGCGGGCGACGCTTTCTCAGCAGGTACCGGAGATTGAACCCCCAGGTTCCGCCCTGGTCTGTACCGCACGGCTACACTCTGCCCAAACTCGGGAGACCCGAGGCCCGGCCCAGACCGCGAGCCCGTGTGGCAAGCGTGTCACAGGCCGGAGACGACCGCCGTCGAAAATAAATCACCAGAACAAAACCCCTGCGTGGCTTAGCATTGTCACTGCCTGTGTCAGTGGCTGGCTGGCTCCCGCTCAGCTAATGAGATTGCACGCAGCTTGTTGTACTGCTGTCGGTCGGTCGGTCTGTCTGTGAATGGTACACCCTCTGCTGTAAGCCTCCCCGAGGAGTTATTCTATAATCTTTACAACAGGGACTGTGGGAAGTCTTTCTGTCGGGTAACTTCCATTCTCTGTGTTCCATGTCTGATGTACTTTCATTGTTAGCAACATCTTAAGCATGGGGTTGATTGACTTTGGACCAGCCCAGGCTTTATTTTTTATTTTTTTGTGTCTCTCGATGAGGCCGCGATAATAGTTTGTGAAGTTGCGGGGTTAACTCTTTAGGTGCCAGGCAACCTCACACGTTGATTTTTTTTAAAAGAGCTCCAGGAATTTTAAAGGGACTTGGCAATTTAACATAGCAGCTGCTGAACGGATTGAAGATTAAGCTTGCGTTTTGTGTTCCTCTAAGTAAGCCGCGGTACATTGTACAAACTCTCGGCTCGTTACCGGCCCTTTGTATTGCGCTCTGTACCCTCTTCACCCACCATCTTATTGTTTGAAGGAAAACCTGTACCAAAGACGGGAGGAGTTGGAGTCAGGGAGAGTGTGGAACAGACACACCAGCGCTGCCACAATGCACCGTTGCCGGCAGGATTTGCGGTTAGATGCAATGTATAATAATATAATAATGCTTGCGTTTGATATAGCGCTTTTCATGTCTTCTAGACTGTATCTCAAAGCGCTTCACAGAATATACTGTAAAGTGAATTGGCTGTATATTTGTGGGCAATGGCAGTAGAGCTCTCATAGAAACCAACAGCAACGCAGATTAATGCGGTTACACAAATCTTGCTTGAACCTGAATGCTGCTGTTTGAGCTCCCGCCAGAGCTGGCTGGGGTCGGTGTTCCCGGAGTGGCCACTGGGGACACGAGGGTTTCTCTGCTTGACCCTGATCAGCAGATGGTCATCAGGAAGGGGATAGCCTCGCGCTGGGAGACAGGGAGCGGATTTAGCAGCCAGATTATTCCAAGATGAATAGGGTGATTAGCTGTGAGACAGGTTTGGGGCTTTGATCCTCTGGATAATAAAGCACTGACTGTGGCATCCCAGGATTACACTGTGGCCCTGAGCTGGGCCTCGCTGTCCATGTGCTGCCTCGACACCAAACCCCACCCCCATTTACAAGCGTGAGACCTGTGTTCGAATCCGGGCAGGTCAGGGCGAAACCTTAGGCAAGTTTCCTGACTCCACACAGACACCTAATAATCGTCCAAAAAGCTCACAATAATAACATTGGTCAAATTCAATCCACGAGTGTTTTTGGGGCATTGCTGTACGCAATTGGCTGTTGCGTTTCGCCCACAAATATACAGTCAATTCACTTTACAGTATGTTCTGTGACGTGCTTTTACACATCGATAAAATGTGAAAAGCACTATATCAAATCAAGCAGCAGCAGCATTATTATTATTATTATTTACAGCAACAATCCTGCTCCTGTGTATAGGTGTTGTCCTGTAGTGCAGCAGTGGGAGAAGGTTTATGCAGAGAATGAGACACAGTGAAGTGGGAGGCCTGGGGTGGGGGGGCAGGTCAGAGGCTGCTGATGCACTGATTATGTTCAGTTTATGACTGAGTGGCTGTGTTTTGTTGTCTAAGGCTCCTTTGCATTTGACTTGAAGGAGAGGCACACATTCCAATATCAGCATCCGTACTTTCAGCCACCGCAGAACATTCACCCTGAATCAGTCTGCCTCGCACCCTCCCGCCCCATCTTCAGGTCGCGCCTAAAGACCTCCCTCTTCATCCATGCCTGCGGTCACCTTCCTCCATCGCCCTGCCAACCCTCCCCCCCCCCACCCCCCCACCCTGGCTTGACTCGTGCTCCGCCATGGTAATCACTCTGAGACGCTGAACGGCATGAGGGACGCGATGTGAATGCAAGTTTGTTATTATTGTTAATGGCGAACACCACCTCATTCAACCTAATTCAACCTCGTGGAGCTCCTGTAGCTCAGTGGTTAGAGCACTCGCCTTACACAAGTGTGAGACCTGTGTTTTGAATCCAGGCAGGTCAGGGCGAAACCTTGGGCAAGTTTCCTTATTCCATACGCCTAATAATAATCCCTCCCAAAAAAACCACAATAATAGAATTGGTCATTTCAATCCATGGCTGCTTGTGAGACAATTGGCTGCCGCGTTTCGCCCACAAATATACAGTCAATTCACTTTACAATATATTCTGTGAAGTGCTTTGAGACGTCTAGAAGATGTGAAAAGCGCTATATCAAATGTAAGGTTTACTATTATTATTGTCAGAAGATTGCAGAGTGCAGGCCGTCCTGAGACACCAGCCTGCCTCACACACCTGGGACAGGTGAGCAGGGCCACAGGGACAGGTGAGCAGAGGATGATCTGAACCTTATTCCTGGAATGGAGAGTTCAGCTCCGGAGCCCAGGCCTAGCTCAGCTCAGCCCATGCTGACTGAAGCTTTCCCCTGCAGTGAGGAGATCGCAGAGCCTCTTACCTACCGTTGACTGCTCCCGGCAGATGCCTGGACTCTTGGATAAACCTTCATTTTATGGGCTGCGCTGGGTGGCACTGTACGTGTTCGGATCACAGGTTTAACCAGCAGATTACCTATCAGCCGTGCGTGTAACCACTCCAATAGGAAAGGCATTTTTTTACCCTGGGCACTGACTGGTGTGTTTTATTCATGAGGGTGTTAGCCAGTGAGCGATCGCAAGCTGTATCTTTGTCCCTGTAGAATCCTTCACTTCAGTTTACAAATAGTTCAATGGCAGCCACATCATAGCTCCTTGATATTGATGTCTGCAGTACAGCTGAGAGGATCAGCGTTAAAGGCATCTCGTCTCTACAGAGGCTTTGGCTCTCAGTGGTTCCCTGTGATGAGGGGGTTCAGAGAACTAAGCTCTCCCTACATTGTCTGTGCGCTCTAGCTGATCAGAGCAGCTATTGATTAAGTACTAACCGGGTGTATTTGTCAAAATGTCAGAGGGATTCCCTGTTGTGTTACAAAGCATTCTTGCTCAGTTACAAGCGGATTGCTTCAGTGAATGGGCTGCCTTGGGGGACAGAGCATGCAGGGGTTATGTGCCGTATGAACTCAATGCCTCCCCGGCTAGAAGAAGTCAAAGCAGCGTAGATGGAATCAAACTCAGCATTAAACTGTTAAACTATTGTTTGAGAATTCACACAGGGCGAGCGAGGACAGTGAAATGCGCTAAAATCTCCCATCAACGTTCAGCCTCTCAGGCTCAGCTTGTGAGGAACGGTTGTCACCTTCCCTGCCAGTCATGTTCACACTCCCTCTCGTGCCACGCTGATCCTTTTTTATCTCTTTTTCATTTTTCTTTCTTCTTGTCTTTTATTCTGTGATTGTGTGTTTTGTGTGTATCTGTCTGTCGGTGTGTGTGTGGCTGCTGTGTGGGTGTGAGTGTGTGTGTGTGTGTGGCTGCTGTGTGGGTGTGAGTGTGTGTGTGTGTGTGGCTGCCGTGTGTTTTGTTTTCTTTATTTAGATCAGGAGTTTAACTTTGATGTTTTCCCTTCACTGCCTCTCGCTCGTGTGTCGATGTGAAGTTCAGCTTCTTTTAAAAACTTTTAATTTTCTTTATACAAAAATTATTTTTTTAAACAAATCAACCCACCCAAATTTAAATTGGATTGAAAACAATGGGGAGTTTTCTGTCATTAAATGCAAGTGCTAACGTAGAGAGTTTATCAACAACAAAAAAATTATATTGTTTTATTGTCAGAGGGTTTCATTAATGAAACAGCTCTATCAGTGACTGACCCCCTAGAGCAAACCCCTAGACTGTGCTTCCTTCCACCTAAACCTGTGCGGCCTTAAATTGTGTCCCACAATCTCGTTTAATAAAAATTAATAGTAATAATTTGGTTACTCAATCCACAACTGTCTGTGCGACACTGCTGTTGCGCAATTGGCTGCTGCATTTCTCCCAATAAACATACAGTCAATTTCACTTTACAAAATATTTTGTGAAGCATTTGAGACTCGAAGACTTGATAAGACACTGCATTAAATGCAAGGGTGATTATCTTATTATTATTATTGATCACCATATACAGTATTCCTGCTTGCGTCTGCTTTGTTACTAAAGCTATGTTGAGCTCCTGGGGAAAAGTAAAGTACGGCACTTTTCTGATGCTTAAGATGATGTGTGTGGGGCAGGCCTGGAGCCCAGGGGTGTGTACAGACTGTCAGCTTCTATTATAGTTTAAAATATTTGCCTTATTTTTCTGTGTGGAATTCTCTGCTGCAAAGTGTGTTGAAGCAGAGTCCATCCGATGAATCTTTTAAAGGGGAATTAGGCAAGTGAAAGTACGAATATTAAACAACGCCAACGCAGATTTGATAATAATGTAATAATAATCCTTGCGTTTTGTATAGCGCCTTATCACATCTTCTAAACGTCTCAAAGCGCTTCACAGAATATGCTGCAAAGTGAATTGACTGTATATTATGTGGGCGAAACGCGGCAGCCAGTTGCGCACAGCTGTCGTGGATTGAAGTGACCAAATTATTATTATTTTGTTTGAGAGATTATTACCCCCCTGAAAAGTGATCTGCCAATCGACTGACCATCGGGTTCCCACTTACTGTTGGGTAAACAGAGGCCTACGTGTGGAATAAGGAAACTTGTCGAGGGTTTTGCCCGTTTCTGTGCTTTAAGATCACTTCCCATCAACAATTGTTCCCCTGACTTGTTGTCCTGTCCTGACCTCTGATTGCTGTGTTACAGCTCTGGCCTGGCCGAGAAACCCACCAACAAGATGCGGATGACCAGGTTGCTTCAGTCAGAATACGCCAGCGGACTTGAACCCACCTTGTCGCGTGCCAAGAAACAGCGGAAACACCAGCGATTGGGGGGGTCAGCGGATAACTGACGTGAGTTAGTGAACTCCAGCAACGCAGAGGCACTGGAGCTCCACCACCAACCAATCCACTGCCAAACTGAAGTGCTGGACATTAGCTGACTTCATCCGGGACTTTTTCTTTTAGTGGGGGATTGAATACATGTGTCTATTTGCAATAAATTGGATTCACTTCTATATAATTTTATCTGAACAAAGCTTTCTCTCCCTCCCACTCCACCTCCCGCCCGCCTGCCTATCTTCTCCGCCTGGTTTGATCTAACCCCAGGTCCCACATTGAAGGGGAGAGAGCTTGTAGAATGGGGATAACACACACTAACACTAGCCAGCATTTGCACTGTTGACACTGATGTGAGCCACCCGAAGAATGCAAACACCAGATCTGGACAAGTTACTGCAGTAATAATGCCTGCACTTAAATACTTTAAATAACATTGATATGGCTCAAGGTTCTTCACAATGAACTGTTGTTAAATGTAGTGACTGTATTTTGTTGGCTTATCCACTGTCAGAGTAAATGTGCCAGTGGCCCCTTGTGAAGGAAAGCCTGGCACTGTGTATATGTCCTTATCAGTGAATACTTGGGTGATGCAGGGATCTAATCAGCTGAAATCAAAACAATCTTCACACCAGGCCAACTGATAATGATAATAAACCAACGTGGCAAGTAACTTGTGCATCCGTGTGGTGAATCAATAGGATAGGTTAACTATCTGTTTGTGGGATCTTACTGTGCGCAATTGAGTGCCACGTTTCGCCCACAAAATACAGTCAATTCACTTTACAGTGAACGCATTCTGCGAAGCGCTTTGAGACATCTCAAAGACGTGATAAAGCACTATAATCTGCCAGGATAATAATGATAATTATTAACATCACTCGGTCAATGTTTTGGGTTCCCCCAGCCATTATGGTGTTGGTAACCAGTTGTGCTGAGCTAGTTTGCTAGACAATCTTTAACCGATATTACATTGACCACATTCTCAAACACCCTGAGCTCCTCTTAGTCAGTAGCTGTAAATCCAGCCTCTGGTCCTGATCTAACCGGGAGCTGTGCTCAGTGTCGGTCGGTGTGAATTCACAGAGAGAAAGGAACCCACGGCAGATGTCAGAAACACTCAGTGGATTGTGTGGAATTGAAAGGAAATGCCACTGAAGACACAAGATAGATTTTTTTTTGTCAGGAAGAAGATGGCGCTGTCTTTATTTAAAGGAATGTTTTCTTTTATATGTGTAAACAGAGAGTGTAAATACGGATCTCTTAAAATTGAAAAACAGAGTAAGATATTTCATCAGCGGAGGAGTTTTTTTATTGAAATCAAAACCTCTGTAATTGGTCAAAAAAACTGAGACTGAAAATACAAGAAATAATAATAATCCTGGCATTTGATGTAGGAACAAGTGAAAGACATGTCACAAATGTAATTTGCTGTAATCACGTAGTTGAGATGCCTCACAGCGCTTCACAGAATATACTGTAAAGTGGAGCGACTATTTTGTGTGCGAAATGCAGCAGCCAATTGCGCACAGCCGTGTCCCACAGACATGTCATGGAATGAGTTTTAAAACAAATTAAACTGAGAAGGTGTGAATGATCTGACTTCACCAATATGACTGAGCAGCCTGGGCTCCTTCATGGGTTTATTGCTGATGAACATACAAGCCAAACCATCTCCGCACAGACAGACCCTGTGTTAGGCTTGCATGGTTTGTTTTTGCAGATCATCCCAAAGAACAAAACAAAAACATGCAAATTATCTCCAAATTTTAAATTCGGGGTTTAGTTTTATAAATAGCATCCTCATAAGGGAGTTTTACTTTTTTTTTATATTAAAAAAAAGAGGCATTTATGCATTTAATTTAAAACTTTGCTTGCTCTCTTCTTTGATTTCATTATGAAGCAATGAGATTAAAAAGCGCTTTCATCATCCCCTGGCTTTAAGTCAATCCTGACACAATCCTCTCTGTTTTTTTATATTGTGCCTCTTGTTTTGTCCCAGGTTTAAGAGAGAGACTCTGTCCGTCACTTCATTAACCCTGAGATGCAGAGAATCCTACCCAGGGATTTACTAGAACCTTTCACATGCTAACAAGCCCAGTTAAAGAGCGGATTTTCTCCAAATAAATAAATAAATAAATGTAAAAGAGAGAGAGCTCGGTTTAATCAGCTGCCGTGTGTGCACTTAGCCGTAACTGTCTCCTACACACTTGGTCAACTTTTTTCTCCCTTTAAAGCCTCTTGAGCAAAGAAAAACTGCAGTCACATCTCTGCAAAACAAAATCAACCCATCAATATTCCATTCAGTTGTTTTATTCAGAGGAACATTGTAAAACTCTGCATCTCTACACAGGCAGCAGATTCCTTACATTAGCAACTAGAGCTTGCTTGGGGGGGGGGCAGCAAATTTGCAATTTTATAGCACCTTCCTTTTTCTAATGTACATAAAATAGCATTGAATCATTTGAGCAACTAACGGTTACTGAGAATTTCACTTCTCCAGGCAAAATCAGAGTTGCTAGTTTCAGCCAGAAGTGTCTTGCAAACTGTTAACTGTTTTTCTTTCCAAAGAATCCGGGGTTTGGAATCCACTTGATCGCAACCAACGGGGTAATCAACACAAGGTTAATAATTTGGGGAAAATAATAATAATCCTTCCGTTTGATGTAGCGTCATTGAAACGGCTCATAGCGTTTCACGGGATATACCGTAAAGTGGATTGACTGTATTTTGTGGGCAAAACGCTGCAGCCAGTTGCGCACAGCAGCGTCCCCACAAGCAGTCGTGGGTTGAATCGCAACAAGGGCAGGAAGCTCTGGAGCTCTAACCTGTGTGAGGGGCATTTATATGATTGCAAGTCGTCGTTTGTTTGTTTGTTATATTACGAGTGTCTGATAGAAAATTAACCAGGCGCTTCCGGTCAGTGGAGCTCAGGTTATTTTTTCCGTAACTGCTCATAGGGAATAGAAAAATGTCTGATGCACCAAATATAGGAGATTCGGGGTGTTTTATTGGAAAGGAATTATAACAAAAATAAATAATTTATCTGAGGAGTTGGGTTGTGGACAGGGGGCACCGCAAGCGCATGAAACAGGTACAGAGGTCCACACACACATTTTTGTAAAGAATTCATCCCTTTATTCCTCTCATCTTGTTTGAAGTTATTAACTTACATTTCGACATATACCACAGACACACATACACACACACAGACACAGGTAGGTAGGTATTTGTTAAAGGTGATCGCCAAAAAGGCAGTGAAGTGAGATTAAAAGATTTGTCACCATATTTTACTGCAAATAAACTGATCCCGACTGCTTTGGGCTGAATATTTTCCTCCAGTTTTGTGTGTTACTATCATCACCCACTCTCTGCCGTCGTCCTTCATATTTCGCCCACAAATATACAGTTGATTCACTTTACAGTACATTCTGTGAAGCGCTTTGAGACGTGGATAAGACATTATTATTATTATTATCCTTCCGACACTTGAGAACAAAACTTGTTTTTGCAAGGCGGTGATTTTGTTGCTGGTAATAATAATAATAATAATAATAATCCTTGCATTTGATATAGCGCTTGATCACATTGTTGAGACGTCTCAAAGCGCTTCCTAAAATATACTCCACGGTGGAGTGACTGTATGATTTGTGGGCGAAACGCGGCAGCCAATTGCGCACAGCAGTGTCCCCACAAACTGTCCTGGATTGAAATGACCAATTTATTATTCAAATTGATGTCTTTGAACTGCTTCACAAAATATACCATAAAGTGAATGGACTGTATTGTGTGGGCCAAACAAACCCTGTATTCTGGGTCAGAATAACTCTACATATTCTGGTGTTTTATAACCTCATTGTTACCATTGTTCAATATCGATTTAAAAAAAACCGATATGACTTGATTTTCAACACGTGTTTGAATTTGGGAGTGGGGATGAGGTGTGTGTGTGGGGGGGGGGGGGGCAGATTGAATTTGTTTCTTAAAAAGAAACTGAGAAATTTCTGATGAAATAATAATTACAGCAGAGAATATGATCTTGACACATACCGTGTGTCTAGTCTGTCCCCCTCCCTGACTCCCCTGTGTCGAGTCCAAGTCCTTCAATCGGCTTTCATAGAATATAAAACGACTCGAAAGCGTTAAGTTTTGAAGGAGCCAATTTGTGGCCGTTAGAAAAATGTGTCTCAAACTCTTTCAACTGAGAGATCCTTGGAATTAAATTAAATGGAGTTCGAGCCCTCCCCAAAACTCGCCCTGTCAACGTGTGTCTGGTCTGGTCTGGAATATTGAAAGCTGCCCTTGTAGGATTGAAGTTGATGTGTGTGTGTGTGTGTGTGTGTGTGTGTGTGTGGAGAGGACGCGTCGTCTGATTCCTCTTCTACACTTCACAGAAAATGGGGCAGAGATTTATTTCTGTGTTGAAGTCGCAGAGAGAGACACAGACACCGGCAAAATAAACACACCCTCGCCCTTTAACCCGAGTGTAAAAGTTCTGGAGGAATCAATGTGAGGGTGTGTGTGTGTGAGTGTGTGGGTGGGAGAGATGTCATAGGAGAAATATATGAAGAGGATTAGAATCGCTTTTGTGGGGATGGGAGGAAACGAGATGTATTTTATCACCATTTAATTTCTGCAGGTTTAACACAACACTGGAATAAACTGTCGCAAACCTGGCGACTTTATATATATATATATATATAAAGTCGCCAGGTATATACACAGTGTATATATATATATGTGTGTGTGCGTGTATTAAGTTTTTTTTGCTCCTAAGTTTTTTTTCACATTTCAAGCTTTATCTATCTATCTATCTGTCTATCTGTCTATCTGTCTATCTGTCTGTCTGTCTGTCTGTCTGTCTGTCTGTCTGTCTGTCTGTCTATCTATCTATCTATCTATCTATCTATCTATCTATCTATCTATCTATCTATCTATCTATCTATCTATCTATCTATCTATCTATCTATCTGTCGATCTGTCTATCTGTCTGTCTGTCTGTCTGTCTGTCTCATTCTTTCATTAAATAACTGTTCCTCTTTCGAACTATTTGATTAGTAAATGTTGGTGAAACGGCGATCAGATACTGGTGTTTTTATTAAAGAAAAAGAATTAAAAAATGCGCATTCTCCAGAATTCTCCCACTTGTTTCTTGGGCAAACGCAACGATTTCACCCAAACCAAACTCTAATTTTATCAGCAGTCAATGTTGTGTTATAGATCAGTCAAAATACTCACTTTGTCCCTAAAACACGCCTGTTTTAGGTGAGTGAAGGTGTCACGTCTGACTGAGGGTAAAATACAATAATGATAGAGAAGCAAACCGAAATTCTCGGTTTAACAATTAACTCAATACAAATCTCTTTTTAAAAAAGATAGATTTTTTTCCCACAATGTATTAATTTGGGGGTGGCTGGGGATAAATCTCGCATAAAAGATCACATTATACTGTGGTTTTTATTACCAAAAAAAGTATTAAATTAGAACTAAATAAATATCGAAATTCAACGTATATAAAAAAATTATAATCAGTGTTAATTGAACTGACTGGAAACTTGCGATTTTTTTGTATGTGAA
>CM068765.1:7013638-7148638 GCA_035084275.1 Hydrolagus colliei | reverse complement strand
CTGTCCTTGCCTTTGGATGCCTTGACCCAGCAAACATGTGTCCAACTCGGGCTTGAAAATTTGAATGGATCCAATATTCACAGCCTTTTTGTGGGGGGAGTGAGTTCCAGAACTTACTTGCTCCCTCCCTCCATCCCTCCCTTCATTCACTCACTTCTTCATTCGCTCCCTCCCTCGCACCCTCTCTTACTCACACTCTCACTAGCTACCCAGTCTCTTGCTAATAATGAGAGCAAGCCTGGAGATGAATGAACGAATGAATGAATGAATGAATTATTCTCACTGAGCCGCTGCTGCCTCTTCTAGTCGGCAATGTTCACGGTTAGTTTTTGTTATTGACATGAAATTACCAACAACAACAGCAGCAGTAGCAGCAGAGAGCTGGGCGAGAGAGAGAGACGCTCTCTGATCTACATGTATTTTAAGATATTATTCATATAATAGAAAGTGTTAGCTGTAAACACAAGTCGCTATATTAAATGAGTTAAATGCCAAGTTTTTCTATTTTACAGCGTTAATATCGGTTGGGATAATATCAGGAAACATCTAGAAATAAATATCTGGAAAATAAATCATATTAATATAAATAGTATTGTGTATCTTATTACTTATTATCTGGGAAATATAAAAATATCTGAAAATAAGTATAAATAATTTATAAATAATAATTCAGAGAACAGATGGCAAATATTATTAATATTCAACTATGTAAAAAAAAGGTCGATTTGTGTATTTTTTTAAATGGTGTTTTTTTTCCGTCTCCTCCCCACCTCGCTCCCTCATTGCCCCTTTCTTGTTTCGTTACATTACTCGAGGACTGATTTATTTATTTTTGTTTATTTATTCCCCAAGTTTCAAGGGTCTAATGTGTTTAAATTCTCGCCACGCACATTTTTAATTTAACGCCCGTTTTTCCATAAAATTGCAACAATCCAGTCCGCAATTCGATTCAATAACTCAAACATCGCTCATGGGTGCAAATAATAAAAAGACGAGAGAAGAAAACTGGGAAATGAGATTTGTTTTGAACTAAATTGCAATGATGGCGATTTAAAAACTATATATATTTAAGTAGCTGAATTGCCATCAAACTTGCACCAATTTGTACCAGTTTCTCTCTCTACGATTTAAGAGCTGTAAATTTCAACCGGAAGAAAGAGGCTTTAAAAATAAAAAATGATTTTCATTATCATATTACATGATATTATATTAAATCTTAGATGTCGACCTATTTTTTTATTTTTTAAAAAAATGAGCGCTGACAAAACAAGGCATTTTTTCACGCATTTCACAACGCATTAACAACAAATACAACATCTTGCCAGACAACGATTTCATATCGTTCAAATATTTATGATGATAAATATCGTGAGAGACGGGCAAAGTGTTTCCAGTTAGTGCCAGGGAAACAGGGAAGGATTTTCTTTTGATGAGCGTTTGGGAGGCGAGGGTTGTCAATCTCTAGCCTAGAAACTTACTCTGAGGGTTGGATGTGTGCGAGGGTTTGTGTCAGGGTGTGTGTCTGTGTGTGTGTGTTGCGTGTGGGGGGTGATGTGTCTGTTGTGTGTGTGCTGTGTGTGGGGTGTCTGTATTGCGTGTGTACGTATGTGCTGGGTGGGTTGTGTGTTGGGTGTACGTGTGTTAGGTGTGTGTTGTGTGTGCTGTGTGTGGGGTGGTGGTGTCTGTATTCGGTGTGTATGCATGTGTTGTGTGTGTGTGTGTGTGTTAGGTGTGCGATATGTGTGGGTGGGGTTGGGAAATCAGCAGGATTTGAAGGTTCTGATCCCATTGGAATCAGGGGAAAATGGAAACTGAACGGGAGGAAACGCCTGACTAACCAGACTGTTTTGTGTTTTACCGAATGAGTGAGAGTGTGTGTATGGGGGAGAGAGTGGATGTATGAGTGTGTGTATGTGAGTGTATTATGAGTGTGTGTATTTGAGAGTGTGTATCAGAGTGTGTGTAATGTGAGAGAGAGAATGTGTGTGTTCCTGAAATTGGGTTTCATTGGACCTTTTTGCACGATATAATGACTTTTTTAAAAAAAAACTATTGGATTCGCTCAACAGACTCTTATGATTCCTTCAGGTTGTGTGCCCACCCTCCTGCCTGTGTTACCTGTGTCTCACTTGGACAAGGCAGTGTTAGTAAATTGTCTCTAATCCAAGGGTAGCGCTAGTTACTTACTGATCATCTCAGCCACAGCCATTGATTGACACAGGGAGTGAGAGATGATCAGAACACTGCCACTCTCTTCTAACCCTGCCTGTCAGATCTTGGTTCCAATGTTTATTTCCCTGTTAAATGCAAAGATGATGATGATTATTATTATTATGTGAGATTGGCCTATGAAATATGCAGTCAATTCATTATAGAGTATATTCTGTGAAGGCACTATATCAAATGCAAGGATTATTATTATTAGAAGAAGAAGACTTCACTGGCTCAGCTTTGATTTGAGCAAGGGAGATGTAAAAGTGTTTTTCTCTTGATCACTTTCAGAAATGTTGAAAAAATAATAACAGCCAGTTTTGAAGCCGCTAAAGGGAATAAAAAACAGGTTTTAAAAATAGTTTTAAGTGAGGGGTGGGCGGGGGAAAACAGAAACACACAACTAACCAGATCTGTCTATTTTGTTTACTTATTTGTGTTTTACTGTGCGACACAGAGTGTATGTGTGAGAGAATGTGCATGCCTATGAGAGATTCTGTATGAGTGAGTGTGAGAGATAGTCGGAGAGGATGTATCTGGCCATAAAATAGTGTGTAATCATAATAATCCTTGTATTTGATATAGCGCTTTATCATGTCTTCCAAGACATCTCAAAATGCTTCAGAATATACTGTAAAGTGAATTGACTGTATATTTTGCGGCCAAAAGACAAAATATATGAGAAAGTGTGAATGTGAGAGATTACCTGTGAGTGAGAGGTATACTGTATAAGAGAAAGTGTGCCTGTCTATGAGAATGTATGTGTGTATATGCAATGAGAGTGTGTTTGTGACAGCATGTGTGTGTTTGTGTGTGTGTGTAGGAGGGAATGCTTGTGAGTGCAATGTGTGTGCTAACCCACAGACAATCTGCACCCACAAACTTGGCTTCTTTTCCAGTTTGCATAACACATTTCGATAGTTTGCGATGTGTTCAATGTTAATAATAATAATCTATGCAATTGGCACAGCCCCTTATCATGTCAAGACATCTCAAGCCTCACAGGATATACTGTAAAGAGTGACTGTATATTTTGGAACAGCTATGCCCCACAAACAGTTGAGTGACCAATTTTATTTGGTTTAATATCCCATCCTAAGGACATCACATCTGACAATGTACCCCCCCCACAGCACTGGAGTGTCAGCTTAGACTATGTGATTCTAAATCCTGCGGGGGCTTGAACCCACAACATTCTGACTCGGAGGTGAGAGTGCTACCACTGAGCCACAGGCTGACACAATGTGACACTCAAAAGAGACTGTAGCAGGGTTGAATTGTGAAGAGAATTGTCCTGCTAGCATAAAATACATAAGTTTCATGTTATATAACAGTGTATTTTAAACTCAGTTAATTCATATCATCACAATCTCAGTGCCGCCTCCCAGAGAGCAGTGTTAAATACTGTTTCCTGAAGCAAACTGAGTTGTAAGTGGTAACATTTACCACTGTTCACTTTATCTCTTTCCTATTTTCATCGTTTTATTTAGTTTTTCCCTTCTTTCAGTGTTGGTCTAATTGCAGTTACCTCCAGCTAACTCTTTTAGTCCCGTTTCCCTCATCAAATTCCCCCTTTCCCCAGTTAATGACATAAAAATCTGAAATGATGTTTTATTATCAACCCAATGTGTGTGTGTGTCTGTGTGTTTGTGTGTGTATGATCAGAATAGAATGGTTCCATGCTGGACTGTGGAATAATTTTCAGCTGCAAAATATTCACGTCTCGCCCACAAAATACACAGTCAGTTCACTTCACAGAACATTGCGTGAAGCACTTTGAGATGCCTCAACGACGTGATGAGGTGCGATGGGATGAGGAGCTACATCAAATGTAAGGACTATTATTATAATTCTCCACTCAAAGCCGGAAGGAGAGTTGGAGCTCAGATTGCAAGGCCAGAAGCAGGGATTGATGAGAAGCGGGTTCTGTGGGGCCGTTGATGATCGGCCTGCGCTCTGGGGAGTTCATTAGGAACGAGCACCTCAGGACTGGTGATGACCATAATGTCTAGGCTAATGCGGCAGCTCAGCTGTAGGTTCAGGATGGTTATTAAGAGTGATTCAGCTGAAAAAGCCAAGACCTCAGACAGCTCCTGGATACAGGTCTTAACAGTTCCTGCTTCTTAATCACCCAAATGAAATGTAGATCCTGGATATACAATATATAGTTTGGAACACGACATGTCAAGCGACTGTCAAACTGGTGGAAGGCAAACCTTGGTCTTCTTTCACCTGATAAATTCTTGTGTTCTTACTATGGAGTCTTGTTACTTCAACACACACAGATGGACGGATCAAGGAGGTGCTGGGAATAGTCTCATTGGGTGGGAGGGGTACAGCTGGGTATGATGTGCCTGGGCCCCCTACCCAGCTCATTGTGATGACCACCACCGCAACAACAACAACAGCAAAATGGCATGTCAGGAGGACGTCCCAAGGCGCTGGGAATGACTGAAAAGGGGGTAAGTTCACTATAAATAGAACAGGAAATGAAGTCAACAGTCAACAGGAAACAAAGTTCAGAAAAGTTTCGAAAAGCTTGCGCACTTGTTGAAGTTAAAAGCACAAAGTAAATTGAAATGTAGCAAGAAATGGAACTCGTTTAGGTTCACTGCACTCTAAATTCTCCAGACAAAGCTAGTAAAACAATCCCTTCCGGGTCACCTGCTGCGGAAGCGATTAATGAATTGGATGAAGTGTAAAGTGCGCCATTTCCAACAAGTTATTTGTCCTTTTCTTAGAGGGCTGGCGAAAGCACAAATAAAATGATGGGAAAGATGACTTTAATACTAAATTATTTATGATGCAAACCCAATTATTCGTGTGGGAAACGTTACAAAATTAATTCACATTAACATTTTTAAGAGTTAGATCAATCATAGTCGTATATGCCGGTTCCATAGTAACCCTTCCTTGATGCAGACTCCAGCCAGTTAGCTTTGAAAGCCGCACGTCGTTCCTCAGGGGACCTGAACGTATCCAGGTGAGACTGAATCTGCAAAAACAAAAGCCAGAGTTAATCAGCTTTTTCGATCAAGTGCTGAGCTGGTGTCCATGACTTCCGCTCTCTTGTTGTCCAAACCCTTGCATTTGACATTCTCACAATTATCAACAGAAATGTTAACCACAACTATTTGTGGGACACTGCAGTGTGCAATTGGCTACCATGTTTCACCCACAATATACACGGTCAATCCACTTTACATTGTACACTGTGAAGCGCATTGAGACAGCTCGATGATGTGATACAGCTCTATATCAAATGCAAGGATTATTATTATTATTAATAATACGTTTGATTTGTATACAATGGGGAGATTGACTGATCAATTGAACTGGGTCTATCTCGAGCAGTGCCTTCGGATGTCCTCCTGAAGTGAAAGACGCTACTAATGTAATTTGTTGTTAGGTACATTTTGGAAACCAGCACTCATTCACATGCTTTGTGTATTTCAGGGGCTGAGTTTAATGTTTTAATTCATTTTCAATTAAATGGGAGACAAAGTTTTATTTTGAGTTTAAGTTAATGTCATACACATTGTGACATCCCTAACAATTACCTGCTATCTGTGGAGGCACTCAGCTATGTTTGACTTAGTCATTTTAAGAAGCGACTCCTTTGATGGCATTTCTTTGATCTCTCCGCTTTCCCTGACGCTCTTTAACACTTACAAACTGTGTTTGTCAGATTCCCCGTTTTGTTAACCCATCTCTCAGTGTGAACAAATGGGGGAAAAAAAATCTTGTAATGGTAATTCCATGAAACAGAACAAGTTTCGTCAAAAAGAAAAAAACAGATTTGAGAAAAAAATCAAAAGAAATCACATCAAAGAGCTTGATAGAACTGATGTGATTTGTTTCTCTGATGTCTCTGGAAGGACCACACTGGGAGCCATACAGAACTGGGGCTATTGGGGAGAATCCAGAAAGGAGTGAGCCAATGGAACTAGCAGTAGACTACAGTGGACCAGAGAAAAGTTCCCTGAGTGAGACTGGGATGAACATCAGTGTGGAGAAATGCCCAACGAGTCCATGCCAGTGTTTATACTTCACATAATCCTCCATTCCTGCTAGTCCCCTCTCTCATGACCCTCTGTTCCCTTTTCCCTCAAGTATGCATCAAGTTATTAAACATATTGACAATTTCAGCTTCAACCACAGCATCCGATAGTGAGTGAGTTCCACATTCACACCACCGTCTTCATAAATAATTTCCTCCTAGCCTCCCCTTTTAGATCTGTTGCTGGCTACCTTAGCTCCAATTTGACTTTCGTGTTACCTGTACCCACTCAGCCCTAAGAACATCCAGGTAAACCTGTGCTGCACGCCCTCCAATCAATACTCTTCCTGAAGTACACTGACCAGAAATGCACAGATGTGGCCCAACCAAAGCTTTATATAAATCTAATATCACTTCACTGGTTGCATACTCTGTGCCTATGAATATAAAATGAATAACTCTATGTGCATTCTTTATGGCCTTGTCCATATGATCGGATATATGAAGAAGGCCCCAAGGAATGCTGGTCTGGCTCTGCCCTCCTCTCCTGTCCTGACCACAGTGTTGGACGTCACAATAAAAGTTGAGCACAAGCCACACACCTGGCCACGTGCCTCCACAGGACAATAGTCCTTGCATTTGATTTAGCTCCAATATAGCCTTGTCCAGCATCTCAAAGGGTTTGATAGAGATTTGACTGTAAAGTGTAGTAATAATTAGAATAATAATTATCCTTGCATTTGATATAGCACCTTATCGGTCTTTGAGATGTCTCAAAATGATTCACAAAATATACTGTAAAGTGATTGTATACTTTGTGGGCAAAACTGTATTTGTCGGGAAACGTGTGTTTCTTATCGCACTTGTTACCCAATACAATGGGCAGACCACACTGGTTGATGGCAGCTGGCACGGTCCTTCAGTGGGCATGGCCACTGTAGTGAGTGACTTTGGAAGCTCCTTTGAGTAATAACCAATGTTAATCCTTTCATTGCACAGCCAGACAGTGGTCCAGGCTGGTGTCAGTGATATGCTCCTTGTACTATTCTCCTGTTTTGCACTAGACATTGGAAGATCGATTTCAACATATCCAGTGCGGATTAAAATGACAAGTTTTATCTCTTTACTAGATTACAACACACATTGTAATGACTTTTAGCCCAGTTATCCCAAGAAATTTACTGTACGCACACAAAATATACAGTCACTCCACTATAGAATATATTCGGTGAAGCACTTTGTGACATCTTGAAGACGTGATAAGGCGCTATATTCATTGTAAGGATTGTTATTACTAAGAAATGGAACCCAGGTTTGGATGAACCCTCTCCGCACTCACTCCGTGACAGGAAAAAAGGCTGCAACAGTTACTGTTGTTTCTGATATAACAACATGCTGCAAAGATATGCACGGGAAGGCTAGATGCAAATGACTTCGAAACACATCACTCTGCTACTTGACAGAATATAATGAGAATCACTAAATCTTTTATAAGGTCAACACTCCTCTTCCCAAGCAGCTGTCAAACAAAAGAAATTCAGCAAACCCAAAACTTCCATCGCCTCATTAAACTCAGCAGCCGCGGACGACATGTTCCGCCATCAATACAAGTTGTTTTGTGTCAGTAATTTGCAGTAAAAGTCTGATCGAGAGCCTGTGGAGACTAGGGAATCGTTAGCGCTCCAGGAGCGGCTCTGCTCCTAATTGGAAGCACTGGGCGTTCTCAACAGAGGATTTTCCTGCCTCCCTGACAGCTACCGGTGCTGGAATGATTGTCCACTTGTCAGTGTAAAAGACCATTAAAAACAAACAATTTTTCTTTAATTGGAGGCTTGTGCTCAGAGCTCAGGTGAGAAGCCTCATCACTTTCTTTGGGCCTATTGATGATTATGGCTTATTTCAGGATCTGTCTGACACAATTGAAAGCTTTTTTTTTCAATCCTTGCACTGGATAGGAAAGCGTTTTCAATACAACTACAAAAAGCTGTGGCAGGTGAATTTTTTTTTTGCTGTCTGCAGTGCCTTGATTAACCATCTGTATGTTCATGCCATAACTAGGACTGTTGGGCTCCAAAACTGATAGACGTTACTGAGGTGAACAAACCATGGCTGACTCCCAACTGAGATCCTGCCTAATGCTAACTGAAGCATTATTGAATTGACCCAAGTCAAAGCCACGATCCCTAGAATTGTGATCTCTTCAACAAAGAGTGGGAAAGGGTGTATTCTCCTGTGCCTCTTACCCTCCAGCAGTAACACAATTTATGTCCGAGGTGGCCAAATTCTTAGTTTTAATCACTGCGGTGATAGGACAAAAAGAACAAAATGGCTCAAGGTAAAACATTAAATGGGATTTGTTCCACAGCAAGTATACAATGAGTGGGTCTGTGCTTACCTCCAGCTGAGGTTCAGTGCGTCCAACCAGAATATACACCTGCCCGACACCACATTGAGGAAACAGGACTACAGTTGGAGCGATGTGTAGATAGAGAGAAGCTCAAAATTGGATTTGGATGCAATTGTACAGAATTGCATTTGAATACAAGAATTGCTTAGACAAAAGAAGGTCCATCAAGGGGCCAGATTGCACCAAGGTCCATCCAGTTCGCCTTCCACCACCTTGGCAGTTGCATGCACATGTCATGTCTCAAACTATATTATTTCCTAAACGAAATCTAGCTCATCTGCTTTTGAGAGAATCAACATTTTGTAGCCTGTTCCATACATTTAGTAACTAATTGGTCAATTAAATAGTGTTTCTGCAGATTTGTTTTGAATTTACCCCTTCAATTGTAGGCTATGTTCTCTGGTTTTAATATGCTCTGATTGTGTGGACATTGTTTCAAATACACACATGGTTAGCTATCTCTAAACAAACTGTGAATTTTTGAGACAAGTGTTTTTGTTTCTAAATGTTTTAGACTGTAATAACGGTTTTGTGACTCAGTGGGTGGTGTCAAAAACTGCGGTAATAAAGCTAACTGGAAGTGGAGAGCAGTAAAATGGGACTTTAATGTTTATAAATTGGCCTCGGTGACTGGTTAGCAAGTGGAGAGATCTCAGAACAATATAAGGTGGATCTTTTTGTGGGCAAATGCAGTGAAGCAGAGTGAGAATGCAAGTGGGTCAGCGCAGAATGATGTTAGTGAGGACAGATTGCCGGAGCTAGATGGAAGAACCCTCTGGAATTTCTGGGTTGCAGGCCACAAAATGCTCATCAGTCACCGAGGCAGTGATGCAAATCTGTTGTTATATTGAACAGTAACTATCTGGGGGTAAATATCTTTTAAAATATGTTTTTGAAATTGCAAAACGTACTTAATCGATGCACCAAGTGTAGAGGTAACTGGTCCCTGAGCTCCAGAGAATCTGGATTAGAATGTCTCGCTCGCCCATTAGAAATTCCTATTGACTTTCCACCTTTCAAGGGCATTGGTTGAAGGACGGATCCTGATGACTTTACAATGATCGGAAGAGCAGGAATTAACATTGTGATACAATTTCCTGCAAAATGAAGGCAGTTTATGAAGTCATCTTTGCACAATTAGGGCTGGAAGTACCCAATTTATGCTGATGGCTGGTGGAGAGTCTCTCTGGGTCTGCATTGGAGCCGGAACTCTTACTCAGCTCCATGTTACACTGAAGAGTTATATTATTGGAGCAAATAATAAAATGGACATGTTTATACAGACTCCAAACTAGGAGAAGCAGGAATAGGGAATCAAAAGCTGTTTTGAATGAGATAAGCTACAACCACAACAAATTATATTTGTATTGCACCTTTCACATTGGGAGGATATCCCAAACAACAACAAAATACAACAAAATTATATTTCTAGAGTGGCTTTCATGTCGGGAGGACACTGGCACTGGATAGTCAATGATTTGTACCCAAGGAGTGGGGTTGGGATCAGGAGCGGTGGAGGGCAGGGAGGGGAGGGGTAACCAAAGGCGTGGTCGAAGAGGAAGCTCTTGAGACAGACCTTGAAGGAAGTAAGGAGGTAGGGAGGGGGTCGAAGAGAAGGAACTATGGGATGAAGCGCCACAGGGTGGGGGGCAGACCATTGATGGTGATAAGATGGCAATCCTCTACCAATCTTCCTGACTTTTGCTGTTAAGAATTAAAATTCCTTCATTCAGTTCTATTGCCTCACTCTCTGGACCGGTTGCATGCTCACCATCCTGCCACACTGGCCTGTTTGCAGGTGCATCAGAGTTCTCTGGGTTTCTACCTATTACTATATTTTCTAAGAATTGAAGATTAGCTAAGCCAGGCTAGGTAGAGTGGGGAATCACTCCTAACCAGCCTTTGGAGGCTGCAAACAACAACACCACCCTCGTGCAGAATAGCATTCTAGAGCAATAGTTCACTACAGTTGGAAATGATTACATTACTTTCTCCCCAGTCTATGTATTTGTGCTAATCTAACTGGTGGTTCCTTACAGATCTAAAATTAAATAATAATAATTCTTATATTTCCAACATGCTTTATACTCTGGTTGGCCTTCTGGAGTCTAGACTATGAGCTAAAACGTCTCGATATGAAGCTTGAACCCACAACTTTAATAATAAATAATAATCCTTGCATTTCACATCTTCTAGACATCTCAAAGCGCTTCACAGAATATGCTGTAAAGTGAAATGACTTGATGTGGGCGAAATGCGGCAGCCAATAACGCACAGCAGTGTCCCACAAACAATCGTGGATTGAAATAACAACAACAACTTCGATTTATATAGCACCCTGCATGCCGGAAGGTGTCTCAGAGTGCTTCACAGTAGCGGATCCCGGGATCGAGCCAGGGGCAGGGGTAGAAAGGTGACCAAAGGTGCGGTCAAAGAGAAAGGTCTTCAGCTAGGACCTAAAGCTGAGAAAAGAGGGGGCGAGGCGAAGGTAGTGAGGAAGGGTATTCCAGACCAATTCCAGACCAATCACAAATTACCAAATTTTTTTTAGGGATTATTATCAAGGGTGTGGCGTAAAGGAAACTTAGATTCATAGATTCATAGAATTTTACGGCACAAAAGGAGGCCATTCGGCCCATCTAGTCTGTGCCGGCTCTTTGAAAAGAGCGATTCAATCCCACTGCCCTGCCCGCTCCCCATAGCCTAATAGACCTGTTCTCCCTAAATAAAGATCTAATTCGCTTTTAAAAGTTGTTATCGAACTTGCCCAAGGTTTCGCCCTGCCTGGAATTGAACCCAGGTCTCTCGTTTGTAAGGCGAGTGCTCTAACCATTGAGCTATCGGACTCCACAACTTTCTGACATATAAGAGAGTGTTACCAACACTTTCAGCCAGGCTGAACAGAAAGACTAGTGTTGTGGAGCGCACTGTTCCAGCTGTATCCCCATTCTACCTCCTCAATGAATGTTCTTGCCCTGCATCCTTCTTCCTTATCCCTTGTCTCCACTTCCCTCCCACTCTCTGCTTCTCATATAATCTTAGGGCCACTAGCTTACTGTTCTATGAGTGTAAGTCTGTGCTGAATGGTATCCCGATCATATAGGCAAACTATTAATTCTCCATATCTGTGTACACTTCTATGGATAGGGCCCACAGGAAGGCAGCAGCAACAATCTGGAACTCTTCAGTCTCTCCCTCAGAGGCGGCATAAACCAAGCGCAATCTGGCCCCATCTCTCATGTTGCTCACTGCATTATCGGGGCAGGCATATTCACCATCATTAAGAGAATGCAGGTGGTTCAGGTGGCAGCGGTTGTGGAGTTGTGCAGAAGGCGGAGGCAACAATGGAGAGGGCGAAGGAGGGAGCCGTGTGCGAGCTGGCCCTTCAGATCTCTAGTGATTCGCACAATCTGCTGTACACTGAAGGGTCGTGTTCTTTCCTTGACATTACCTGGTGGAGCAGCCTTGAGCTGACAGGCAAGTTGTAAAATGATTACTGACATATGCTAATGGGACACATACATACAGAATGTCCTAGGAATTGAAAAATGTAACGTGCTGAGATATTTTGAGGGAGGTTTGGACAATGGTTTTTTTTTCCTTCAAAGCATCTTCCAATGACAGCAACTTTGAAGGGTTTTTCTTTTAGTTTTCCCTGTCATTTTCCTCATAAAACCTTTAAGTCTGAGTCAGGGATGTTTTTGCAGCATCACTTACACCACCTATTCCCCAAACAGGATTTGCTGTGTGTTAAACATGGGCAGCTAGAAATTGTTACCAAAGGGCCACTCTGGTAATGCCTTGTCATTTATGCTGTACCCTTAGATTTCTCCCACAAAACTCACAGTCAATTCACTTTACAGTATACTGTATTCTGTGAATTGCTTTGAGACGTCTTGAAGACATGAGAAGGCTCGATACAATAAAAAATTACATTTATAAAGTGCCTTTTATATTGGGAGGACGTCCCAAGGCGCTGGACAGTTAGGGAGTAGGAACTGAGCAGGCTGGGAGGTGTTGGGATCAGGGAGGAAGAGGGTCGGAGAGTGGATGAAGAGGAGGGCCTCGAGGCGTGCCTTGCATCCTGTATGCAAGGCACATTTCAATCCACGACTGTTTGTGGGGGACACTGCTGTGCGCAATTGGCTGCCGCGATTCACCCACAAATATACAGTCAATTCACTTTACAGTATATTCTGTGAAGTGCTTTAGGATGTTGATAAGATGTGAAAAGCGCTATATCAAACACAAGGATTATTATTATTATTATATCAAATGTAAGGATTATTATTGTTATTCTACCCTTTTCCATGTATCTTTATGTCATTATACAGTACATTGCCCTGCATCACTGCACCATATCCTGTGCCATTGCGCCAGGCTGTTACCCTGTGTCCTTTGCTGTGATTCAGGCAATTTTATTGTTAAATAACATGCTTTAAAAGGTGAAAGCAAAGAGTGGCCTTACTTTGCGTAGGTGTAGTGGGGGACGGATTGGCGGCTCTTCCACGAACGGCAAACGTTTGCGTAATATCGAGCTCCTGGTTTCGTAAATCTTTCCTAGTTTAACCTGCAGGCACAGAATAGAAATGACCATTCCCATCAGGTGTATTTAACAATGTATCGCGTTGATTTGTGTTGGAGATATTCTGCCTTGTTAACGCTTGCCCATACCGTGCGTGGTATGAAAATGACCGATCTTTTGGAGGCCTAAATACAAAAAGGCAGCACCTCTCATGCAGGCTACTGTCCCAGAGCGCTTGTTACTTAGCTACTTACTTAAATACAATTATCATCATTCTTCCAGATGTTTCAGTTGTTGGTCAGTGCGTTGTGTGTGTGCGTGGTGTGCGGACCCTGTACTGAGTACTCTCCTACTGGGTACCTCCACCCTCACTACACCCTTTGTGAACACCCTGCACTGAATTGAATGAGTTTCAATTGCAAACTAACCTCCCGCAACTTTTTCTTTTTCCTCGCCTTGTCGGACGCCCTCTGCTCCTCCAGCCACTTCTGCTGGTACTTGTGTTCCATGAGGTCAAACATGGGGGTCGAAGGCCTGGGTGAACAATCAATTCAGGTGCATATAAGCAGCTAGTGGATGCCTTGTCCTTTTATCCCAGTTTGTGCTGTCTCGATAAACAAAACATTTAAAAAAAACTGTTTGTGGGACACAATTCGTTGCCCAGTTTCGCCCGCAAAATACACAGTCACTGCACTTTACAGTGCTGGCAATGAAGTGCTTTGTGAAATCTCAATGACACGATAAGGCATCAAAAGGCAAGAATTATAATTATTTCAGACAGCTCGATAATGTGATAAAACGTTACATCAAGTGCAAGGATTATTATTATTATTACCCTCACCATAAGAACATTACTATCAAAATAACCTCCCAGAATGTCAGTGATTTCGCCCATAAATATATACAGTCAATTCACATTACAGTATATTCTGTGAAGTGCTTTGAGATGTCGATCAGATGTGAAAAGCGCTATATCAAATGCAAGCATTATATTATTATAAGCTTATCAGCTCTTCCAACTCTCAGCAATTTGTTGTGCCATCGTTTTTCCCTCTCGCTCTTTCTCTGTGATGGAAATAAACAAACACAGCACTATACCTCTCTGCATTCTAACCTATTTAAACCCTTGCCTTCTTCACACCAAATGCACAAATCACAATTAATAATCTGCTTTTAAAGTAACTATTTTAAGGAACTATTTGGGGAAACAGGGGAATCCGAGGTGATGGTCTGGGTCTGAGAGCTAACGGCTGCAGGAGTGAAAGCTCCTGGGGGCTTTGTTGGTGTAATCCAGGGTTAGATTCCGGTGTGGGAATCGCTTGCTGCAACCTGCAATTCATTATAATACAAAATGCTTGTGCTTAAATGCATGTTCAGGGGGATGAGGAGGCATCTGCTTCAGTCAGGTACCTGTCCCAGAGGACACTTACTATCTCTCTCTCTCTGGCTGCTGTTTCCTGCCTGCAGTTTAAAGATTTTTGTGTTAGTGTGTGTATTTGTATGTGTGAGTGTGTGTGTGTAATTGAATGATTTAATGAGTGTGTGAGTGAGTTGATATCTATCTGGGTGTGTAGTGAATGATTGAAGAAAAACAACAACAAAATTACATTTATAGAGTGCTTTTCACGTCGGGAGGACATCCCAAGGTGCTAACAATTTACTATTTTCACACAAAATCACTCACAAACGCACTCACAAATCCATGTTAATGTATGAAAGAGTCTGTATGTGTATCCGAGAATGATTGAATGTGTGTGTGTATGCAGCTAAATGTGTAAGTCAATGTTTTTTGTCTGTGTGTATTTGTGAATGCGTCTGTGAGTGTGATTTGGGTGAAAATTGTAAACCACTGGAAAGTTTAAATTCAGAGTTAAAGTCTGTAACCAAGAGAGAGAGTGAGGGGGGAAAAAATTATTTCATGTTTATTCAGAGGAGATAACCCAACTAATTTATGGATTAAAAATATCGCACGGTTCAGTTCATTCCTCTAATTCTGCTGTCTTATTTGCTACTAAAGATTTGCGGAAAGTCTCTTACAGATGAGAAATATGCGCATATTTTGGAAAAAAAATGTGGGGCTCAAGGAATTAATTTTTTTTATTTGAGGGGCTAATGGTGGCTGCAGCATGGGTTTCCACACTCTAATTGCTGGCAACCATTGTGTGGATTTGACAGTGCATCTGTGAGAGTGATTTTCTGTGAAAATAGTAAATTGTTCGAAAGTTTAAATTCAGTTAAAATGGGTAACTGGGTATGTTTATGTGAAAGTGTTAGTGCGTTTGTGTGTGTGTTAATGTGTATTTGTATGTGAGTGTGTAAGTGTGTTTGTTTCTGTGTATTATGTGAGGGTGTTTGTGTGTATTAGTGTGTTTTTGCGTGTGTCAGTGTGTATTTCTGCGCCTTGGGACATCCTACCGACGTGAAAGGCGCTCTATAAATATAATTTTGTTGTTGTTGCATTTGTGTGAGTGTGTATTTGTGTAAGTGTGTGAGTTTTTGAGTGTCTTAGTGTGTGTATTTATTTAAGTGTGTTTGTGTGAGTATCTATTTGTGTGAGTTTGTCAGTGTCTTTGTGGGTGTGTGTGTGTGTGAGCTGTCCACACTGCAGTCTCCTCGCTCCTCAGCTGAGAGAAGCAGGCAATGGTAACAGAGTCCCTTAGTGGCTGGGCCCACAATACAATTTCCCACCTGCACACTGCACACTTCCAGTCAAGTAATTGTTCCCTTCTGGCCACTCCGTCTGTACACTAACAAGGACAGTATAGCAGGCTGCTAATTGAGGTACTTAGCAATACATACATGGACAGGACACTGTGACTAATTGGAGGAGGGCCACTGGGCCTTTTAATTGTTTGTGGGATTTTTTTTAATAAAAGGAAAATCTTCAAGCAGAGGTTAAAATATTAATTGGGAGATTTTCAATGATGAGGTGGAGCTGAACTGTATTTCCAATCGAAACGGCACAAGATACGTTTCTCCCCACGGGGAGTGGAGCGATTAGCAACACCAAAGCTCATTTGTATTTCCCGCCGCCAAAATCCTATTGGCTACGGACTAGCCTTTAATGCATGACAAGGTTCTTTAATAGCGTGAGAAGTGGTCCCCATAGTCTGTCCAGGCAGCCATCTCTGATCAGAGGTTGAATTAAAGGATCAACAGAGGCAACTCAGCATGTCCAGCCTGGTCTACCAGTTTACTATACATCATGACAGAACTTTTAATCCTATTTCCCCACCATTTTGCCACACTCCTTAATACTCTTCCGAAGTATCCATCCCAATCCCTTTTAAACGTTCAACCTCCAGGGACAGTGTATCCCACCTGCTTATGGTGGTGTCCTGCAGCTTAGTGATTAGTGAGTTTGCCATGCAAGTGGGAGAACTGGGGTTCAATTTCCAAGAAGAGCGAAACCTTGGGCAAATTTCCTTGCTCCAGGATTATTATTATTATTATGTGTGGTTGTGGATAGCATTTGGTTGGTGGTGAGGTATGCAGTTTGCCAGTGAAGTTGTGCGAATATTGGGTGAAGGACGATGAATGATCAATGCTCATACCCTATATGGCATACAGGTTTTCAAATGGATTGACGCCAGATATCTATTTAAATGTTTGCTCAAGTGGCTTGCATGATAGTTCTAAGAATGCACTTGGAGCTGCTCTGTACTGTATTACTGATGGGTTTAGCAGGGGTACTGTATTAGCTATGGCTGCATTAATCCTTCAGTGTCACATAAGCCATTTATACGGAGAGATTAGACAAGGGTGGGTTGAAAGGAGACCTGGTACAGGTGTTCAGAATCATGAGAGGTTTTCAATGGTCAGTACTCGGTAAGCAGATTGTATATACATATAAGAACATAACAAAACAAAGAGGTTAAACTGACTGTGCGCAATTGGTAGCTGCGTTTTGCACACAAATATACAGCAATTCAGCGAAGCAGCATTTTGAGATGTCTTGAAGGTGTGATAAGGCGCAATATCAAATGCAAGGATTATTATTAATAATTTTTTTGACCAATGGTTAGTTATTAGAATATGGAATGCCCCACCCAAACATTGGTTGAAGCAGAATCCTTAAACCTTTTAAAAGGGAATCAGAAAAAAAATTGAAAAGTTAATAAATATATTTTAAAAATATGGGGGTGGAGAAGTGGGTGGGTGGGGGAAAGCAGGGATGATGGACAATGGGTTGATTGGCCTTTGTCTGTAATAATATTAATCTTTTGATTTGATATAGCGCCTCATCTTTGAGACATCTCAAAGCACTTCACAGAATATCTGGTAAAGGGAATTGACTATATATTGTGTGGATGAAACTATAGTGTAAAATTGGATGATTCTGGTGTCTTGATCTCCCTCTTTTGACTTAGGAAGTATGTACTGTACATATAGACAAACCTCCACCTAGGGTGGAGGAGCCAGGCAGGCATGGCTCAGCTACATGATGTTTAGCTACTGCGCTGCTCACTCTGGCTCAGTCTCTGGCCCTTGCATTGCAACGCCCGGGTGTTGCTGGGAGCTGTTTGGAGGATCCCTAGGGGCCTACATCCTTATTAACGCTGACCTTGGTTAGAGGGAGAGGCAGCTGATGGATAGAGTGTGCGGCCGACAAGCCCCGTGGGAGCCCCTATCTTATCTATTATTGTACTCTCCCCACCTCCTTGACCCTCCCTAGATCTGAACACCACAGGCATCACGGAGAGAATAAATCTGCCTCTGATCCTGAACAGGCAAAAAAGAGGACAGAATAAGGATGTCCTTTTTTGTTCTGCGTGTGTGTGCATGTGCAAGTGTACGTGGATGTGCGGGTGTGTGTGACATCAAAAACAAAATGTATCAAACAATAGATTATTATATTTTAAATATAAATAAATAATGTTGAGCCATTGCCATATGGTTTGTTTAAATTCAGAGTACTACGTGAGTAACCTGCTTATACACAGCCAATTCACTTTACAGTATGTTCTGCGAGAAGACGTTATACGGTGATATATCTAATGCAAGTATAATTATTTTTATTTGGAAGTTGAAAGGACCATGTCTTTTCATGAGAGCTGCGAGCAGGGGAGCAAGGGTCTGCAAGGATCTGTAAGTGAGTGTTCAGCATAGCACAGCGCAGCACAGCCCGGCTGTAACAAGCATGTGATTTGGATGATGTCAGGCAGACAGACAGACACTGAGTAGCCATCAACAAGCTGTCAGCATAACAATGTGGAGGGAACCTGAGCAGGCCGGCTGCACCGGTGCCACCAGTTAGGGTCTGTGCGCTTAGAATACACCGGCATCAAAGCCCAGAGATACACTGATGGCAGATATAAACCTCGCACAGTCTGTAAAGTGATGCTCACCCACAATAATTACACGCCTTGTGCCTTTCTTTACATAGATATGTTTTGGACCATTTTGAAAAAACAGGACTTGAATTATTCATAGTGCACACATACATAATACACATTCCGAATACTCAGTGCTTCTACATATATCTTGCCTGGTTTAAATTAAAGCTCAGTACAATGTTGCACCCCAGATGCTGTTTATGAGGGTGCTCACTGTATAGAGAGCTGGTGTTTGTATCTAGGATACTGGATGGATGGCTTCTGACTCCTAAATCAATACAGGTTTTTCCTGTCCTTTCAAAGTTTGGCTGCTCTGCTCCACTAAGCACCTGATGTACCTTAGCGTGTAGTGTTCACATGTGCTGCTTGACACTGAGACATAACAGAGACGAGTGAAATGTTGTGTTTTATCCAGTAATGATTGAGGCTGCGTGACGTTAGGTTGAACAAGCCAATCCAAGATGCACGTCTCAATATTCCAGGTAGATTACTGATGTGCAATGGCAACATGCGAGTATTCTACTGTAACAGTATTTACAGGTAATCTACGTATAGCAAAGGCATTCATTCCTATTGACCATGGTGCATGATGATTGAACTCAGATGCCCGTTTTTGAAGCAATACGTTTGGATATTTTGCCGCTTTTATTCATATGTTTACTCAAACATTTCCGGTACAAGGCAGAACTTGTGGGCAAACAATCTGAATAATAGCCACAAAAATGTTGCCATTTCCTGATTGAAGATCTTTGAAGATGAGCGTAAATGAAATGTGTTCTGTCTGTACTGTATTCTTTACTAACTAGGCAGAGGCACAACACTACCTCTGTAATGCTGTCATTCTGTTTGCAGTAGATCCTTCTTTATGTAGGGCGGTACTATTGGCACTAATCATACTGAATTCCATGGCCAGGATTCAGAGGATTGTAGCTGAGCTGGGACAGGGTCTCAATGTTATTTGTGCTCTTGATAACCTTTGTGGCTGAGCATGATCAAGTTTGATGTCAAAACTAATTATCTTCTGGCTTGTATCACGTATGTTGAGGCTTCTGCCCCTACTCACCCAAACATGCACCTTCTCTGACCTTTTCCAACTCCACAGAGGTTCAGAGTCAGGAAAGCAAAGGGCTTCTAAATCCATACTTGTTTGGTGTGCATTAGAGATTGCATAATGCACTCACTTGTTGTGTTTGAAGCGATGGGACTGAACAAAGTACTCATTACAGATTGTCACAAGGTGCACCTGAGCATGTGTGTAGCAGGTGCATTATCTGTGGCTATACATTAAAATTGAATCTTTCAACTAACTGTCTTAGTTGGTGAACAGCCAACAATGTCTCACAGCACCTACTGATAGGATTATATAGTTAACTGTGAGTTTGCAAAGAAACAACTTTTGGGACCAGACAGATAGGCCTCTCCCCCCACCCCCACCCACCCAACCTATATAGAACACTGTGCCAAGTTTAGACAATTAACTTACTGAGAACATATTGCTTCTTTTCTCCCCCTTAGAGTTGAGGGGGAGAAAGGTCATTATATTTCTGTATTCATTTCAGGCTATTATCAACAAGAAACTGAGCACAACATTGAGGGATTGACTGGAAGTTTAATGGAAGCTCCTTGATATAATTCCTCTACAGGTGTAATTTTGTTGTTATTGTTACTGATTACTCAAATGCACTGTAGAATGTAGCCCTGAGCTTAACACTAAAGTTTTCAATCCCAAGTCTGTGCTGAGTTTGCCAATGTTAGCCAGAGTAGAACTGGGATATACACGAGAGGATATGAATTGAAATGTGGATAAAATTTCTCCTAAATTCCTACCGTGGTGGCTTTCCGAAGGCTATGTCTGGAAGAGTGAGTTCATTCTTTACTTTCTGATCCAGGGTGACTCCGATGTCATGGGTTACCCTGAATTGGTAATGCTCATCTGCGGTGACCAACCCAGCTTTGAGCGCTGCTTTATTCATTGCCTGGAAATCCCTCTTGACTTTCAGACGACCGTCTGCAGCTTTGTGTTCCACTGTACGCCAGTGGCCAATGGCTGAGGAGAATGGTGATCAAGGAGAATCAAACTCATTGTTTCAAACATTATTTGCATGGATCATGTTTGTTCTTTTACCCAGTCAGATAGATGGTGTGCAAAGGCCTATAGTATATAATCCCTAATTCATATAATTCCTAATTCCTGACTGTTTAGCGCTTGGGACGTCCTCCCGATGCGAAAGTTGCTTTACAAAAGTAATTCTATATTGTATGGTACAGCATATATCAAAGTCAACAAAGAACTAGAGAGAAAATCAGTCACAAATAAGTTAACATTTCTTTATACAAAGAGTTGTGAGAATGACGAATGCATTGTCCAGAGCACAAGATACATGTGTTGATACGGGTGAGTGGGTGGTTGGAAGCAAAACAGTACAGGAACAGCTCGCTGGTTAGTTCAAAGTAGCAAGAGTATTGCTAATGTCCATGGCGTGAGATTACTTGCTTGGACTATGGTCATCAACTAAAGCTCACTGAATTTCAGGGACCAGAAGCGCAAGAGGTTAATGGAAAATAATGCATAAGGTTTTGTGCTAAGACAATTTTGACAGTATATATTGCAGGCAATTTTACTGTCCTTTATACGTCTGCTGATTTATAAGGTAAATAATAATAATTCACAGCCATATATAATAAAGTTAAAAGGAAGTAAAATAATAATGTAATGTAATGTTTAAATATAAAAATTGCTGATTTACCTTCAGGCACACCACCATCACTGCGGTCGTAATAGAAGCCGTACACAAAACTTGGCCCTGGTAGAAGGAGGCCTCTGGTCCTTGGCTTGCCAAGCTCTGACTTTAAAAAAACACACACACCCAGAATAAGACAACTTAGTTTGTGGAATGTTCCTGCCCAGGCAAGGGTTTGTGAGCTAACGCCAACTAAACTCCCCCTCTGCTGGACTGAAGTGGATTTGAAACCCACCCCAACAATGGGGTGAAGCTTCATGCTTCTTATTATCGGTCTTTGTTAGGCCTGCTGTGACTGGGAGAGCTAAGCTACAATCATCCAATAGTAAGCATGCAATTGCAGCCTCTTTGTGTGGGTCTCTGCAGATTGCTGCCTCCGTCTGTCCACACACTGATCTAAATCTCCAGAAAATGCAATTACATGCTGAAGAGATAGCCCAGCACAGGGGAAAGGTGAGGAGGAAGCCTTGTGATCAGACTCAGGCACCTGGCAAAATCCATCTCCTCCTCTGAGTTTTATTTACCATTCAGTACAGTCAGGACTTAATAATAATAATCCTTACATTTAATATAGTGCCTTATCATGTCTTCTAGATGTCTCAAAACTCTTCACGGAATAGAAGAGTCTATTCTGTGAATTGACTGTATGTTTTGTGGCCGAAACGCAACCAATTGCTAACAGCAGTGTCCCACAAACAGTTGTGGAATGAGTGACCAAATTATTAGGATTCATTTTTGTAAATCAATTTTTTAATCAATTGAGAAAGAAATCTGCCAATTGATTAACAAAGATAAATGATAATAATCCTTGCATTTTGATATTTTTTTCATATCTTCTAGTTGTCTCAAAGCACTTCACAGAATACTGTATACTGTAAAGTGAATTGACTGTATATTTGTGGGCGAAATGCGGCAGCCAATTGCGCACAGCAGCGTCCCCACAAACAGCCATGGATTGAAATGACCAATTTATTATAGTTTATTTAGGGATTATTATCAGGCATTTGGAGTAAGGAAACGTGCCCAAGGTTTCGCCCTGCCTGGATTCAAACTCAGATCTCATGCTTGTAAGCCTAGTGCTCTAACCACTGAGCTACAGGACTCCAACAGGGAGAAATCCACTACCAGACTTTTTAGATCTCATAGAACAACATGGCTCTGACCTGTGTCCGTATTCTCTTAGTGACTAAAATAACAAAATTATATTTGTATAGCACCTTTCACGTCTTCTCCTGATCACTGCATTGGGTTTGTGCAGTTTGTGACTCCCTACTCAGTACTTGGGAACAATGATTGAGCTGTTTGGCTAGGCTGTGAAGCGCTGCCTGTCAGCTGTCCCTGCTAGCAGACAGCTTCATTAAACCTCATTAAGTCGTCATCTTTCTGCCCTACTTCCCACCTCAAAGCTCTTCCTCTTGATTCTGATTCTAACCAGCTTGGTTTCCCAGGTCTTACCCTCTGCTAACTTCTGACTGTTGGTTTGAACTTTGTATATATTGGCCCTTTCATCCAGTGGGAAAATCTTCAGGATCTCTTTTTGGCACAGGGAATATATTGCAAAGTCTGACTGAGAAAAGCAAACTTAAGGGTGCTTCCCTTTCATAAAGGAGATTCAACATAAAAAAAAAGTGTAAAGTTTGGAATCAAGAAAGATGTAGGTTTGTTTTTGCTTTTAAGAAAATAACTATTCTAAATGACATTCAACTTCAAGATCCTCATGCTCATCTACAAATCCTTTCATGCCTTGCCTAGCACTTCCCTACCTCTCTGGCCTACTGACCATCTCACTCCACCACCCGTTCTGTCTAGCTCCAGCCTTCTGCTTGTGCTGTGTCCCCTCTGCTCCACCATCAGTGGCCATGCTTTAATCCACTATGCCACAGAACTCTAGAAATTTCTCCCTCTGTCTTGTTCCTTTCTTCTTTATTTTCAGATCCAGCCTGAAAACCTTCCTCTTTGACCACACTATACTTGTGGTCACCTCACCCCAGTGTCACTCTCCACCACTATTAAGCATCTGAGATGTTTCCCTGTGGGAAGGGTACTATATAAATTCAAGCTGTTGTTGTTTTTGTTGTAACTGGGATGGAGGTTCATGTCACACTTGCTCTGAGGCTTTGACCAGTAAAAGTACAACATGGAACCAATAACATGTGGCGACAATGACATTTATTTGTTCAGTAAGCCTGAGAGTGAGAGCTTGCAGAGACTGAGCTTCTATTTGCCAATCTGAGGATGAGTGAATACATTCCCCACTTGCTGATAACAAAAACAGAAGTCACTGGGAACACTCAGCAGGTCAGGCAGCATCTATGGAGAAAGGAAAAGTGAGTCAACATTTCGGGTCCATGACTCTTCGTCAGAACTACTGATGCCTGGGGATGCCAGGAGTAAGTTTGTAGAACAAATTAAGGATGGTGTGAATAAATTGGCTTGTTTCCTTGCAATGGCTGATATTTCCTCTATAGGGTTACACAGAAGCTTGTAACAGCAGGTGCTACTGAGCACATGTCTCCCAGAACTGGAGGCCAGGTCACTCTCAAACTCATTGCAGGAAGGAGAGCAGTACCACCCCTTAGTGGTGCAAACATTTCATATTTTGTCAATCCACAATTGGGCAAACAACTTTTGGATAATAGGCTGAATATAGTTTTCATGAACTCATAGAAACATTCATCCCTCGATCCTGTCCCACTGTTCTATTAGATCATGGCTGATCTGTACCTCTATTCCAAGTAACGTAGTGAGTTTCCAGTCATGGAGGGAATGATGTGTGATGCAAAACAACAACAAAATTACATTTGTATAGCGCCTGTCATGTCAGGACAATGTCCTAAAGAGCTAGACAATCAGTGTTTCGGACCCAAGCTCAGAGAGGCTAGAGGGCAGTGGTGAAGGAGGATAAACAAAGGCATGGTCGAAGAGAAGGGTCTTGAGTTGGGTATTAATAATAATAATAATAATAATGATAATAATAATAATAATAGAAATCCTTAAATCTATTGTCAATCAAGTTCCTTTTAATTTTCCATCAAAATTATTTTCTTGCCATTTAAATAATAGTCCCTTCCTGGATACATTTATTTGGCGTTACATTATTCCCTCCCTCAATCGTGTAACACTTTCTCTTTCTCTCTCTCTCATCGCTTCTCTACTCGTTCGCAAATATATTCCTCCTGCTTTTTAGTCTTCCTTACTTCTCCGCAGAGCGTGAAATGTGGGAATGGAAGTCAGATTTGATTTGATGAGGAGCGTTCCCTGGGAGCTGGGAGATCTTGAGCATTGCAACAACAGCAGCAGCGGCATGGGACACAGGCAACAGATTTTGCTTAAAAAACACACAAGATTATTGCCAAAAATCGTTCAATTATTGAACAGCATTGTTGCTGTGCAAGATAGTATGATTAAACACTGTTCATTTCATATTTATCTGCTCCGCTCTGGCAATGCAATTCAATGGAATGCTCCCTGGCTCCGTAGTTCAGCATCCGCAATTCATTCTGCATAACTGCTTGCCTTTCTCTCGGCTATTTGTAATAGTTGTATTAAGACTGTTTAAGACTCCCTGCTGATTGTAATTCTTTCTATTTCCCTCGCTTGCTCTCCTGATTCCCAAGGAGATGGGGAAGGGAGCACCTTATGACGTCCTCCCAATGTGAAAGGGGGAATACAAATGTAATTTGTTGTTGTTGTTGATTCTAATTGTGCTCCCTCCTTCCCTCCTTTCCCCATCTCCTCACTCTCTAGTTCCTATTTCTCTCTCTCCTCCGCTGTGAAACTGCACTGACCTCCTCCGCAACTCTCCCTTTTCACCTTTTTGTACAAGCTAAGCCGGCCCATCATGCACTTATTATTTCTTGTTGATTTAGTGAGCTGCCCCCAATGAAGTGATTGCTGTGACGGGGCTCTGATTTCCCCTGGTGGTGACTTCGAAAAACCATCCCTCCTCATTTGCATTTACATGATCTCGCTGTGCTGCTTATGAGATCTGGATATTTATTTTCCACTTAGTTGATGTTTGATTACACTTCAATAACGTACCCGTGCTTTACACTGTGCCTGAGTGCATCTCATCTGAGCAACTTGACTTCTGCACTGCTACACAGACTGGCTGCCTGGCGGTTGGGAGAACAAGAGAGTAAAATTGCAAATACACAGATTTTGAAAGTCATGACATTTTGTTTTGCTATGTTGTGAGACTTTCTCATAATCCCTGCATTTGATATATAGCACCTTATCAAACTATTGAGATGTCTCACACATTTTGCCCACAAAATACACATTCGATCCACTTTACAGTATATTGTGAAGCGCTTTAACATGCCCCGAAGACGTGATGAGGCACTATATAAAATGTAAGGATTATAAGGAAGTCTCACGCCAAAAAAAAATGTTCATGTCTCTTTCTAAACTGCGTATTTTGCAATTTTACCAGAACTTTGCTGTGAATTTCCTGATAGTTTGTGTTAACGGCTCAACAATTTGTGCCCAGGAATGGTCACATGAAACATTAGTGACCACAGCTTCTTCAGGTTCAGTAATATAATAATAATCCTTGCATTAATAATCATATATGATGTTGAGGCAGCTCAAAGTGCATCACAGAATATACTGGAAAGTGAATTTTGTGGGCAAAATGCAGGCAGCCAATTGTGGACAACCGCCACCGAAACCACTACTGAGATTTGGGCCGTTAGTTCAGGATGCAGCATGCAGAGCTACACACTGTGTGTCTGCGGGGAGCTGGGGCTGGTCTGCCTGAACACGGGCATTTCGTCGGCTGCGGCCAAGGGCGAGGTGAACTCGCTCGACGGCGACGTCTTTGGGCGGTTCCCCTGCGAGGCCTTTCGCCTGGTCCGGTGCTGCAAGCGGCGGATCATCTCGTCACGGGAGATCCGGACGATGATCAGGCTGCTGCTGCTGCTGCTGCTGCTGCTGCTGCTGCGTGAATTGGCCGGACACTCCGTGTCTGAGGTACCAGGACCGACACCAAGTCTCCGGGTACACCGGCTGAGGAGCCGGTCGGTTCTCGGGCCTGTCGCCACACTGGGCCCTGTTTCCCACTGTTTTGAAGATGGTCTAGGCGGGCGGCGGGGAGAGGGAGTGGTTGCTGGACTATTGTTAGTTGTTGATTGGTATTGTTTTTGTTGTTAATATTGTTGCTTTTCTTGTTTATTGTTTATTGTTGTGATTTTGGTGTTTATTGTTGTTGTTTGATTCCCCCTCCTCCTTGCCCCCTGTCCTTCCCCCCCCCTCTTCTTCTTCCCTCACTCCTTTTCCCCACTTTCTCTTCCCCGTTTTCCCCTTCTCTCCCTCTTCCCTCTTGCCCCCTTTCTCCCTGATTTTGCCCCCACCCACCTTTCCCTTCCTCTCTCCTTTGCCCCCCCTTTCTCTCCCCTCTTCCTCCCTAACCTTACTCTACATCACCTTTCCCTCCCTCTCCCACCTTGCCCTCTTTTCCCCCTTTCTCCCCTGGCCCCATTTCTACGACTATTTGTGGGACACTGCTGTGCGCAATTTGGCTGCTGCGTTTTGCCCACAAGTATACAGTCGGCTTTCCTGCTCTCCTTCCCCCTGTCCCGACCCTTTCCCTTGACATCTTTTCCCCCCCATTTCCCTTAATCCCACTTCCATGACTGTTTGTGGGACACTGCTGTGCGCAATTTGGCTGCCGCGTTTCGCCCACAAATAAACGGTCAATTTTCCTACTCTTCTTCGTCCTGCCCCGCCCCCTCCCCTGCTCTTGTCCCTACCTAATTGTACAGCACCTTGGAACATCCTCTTGATGTGAAAGGCGCTATATAAATGTAAGTTTTGATTGATTGATTGATTGACAGCAGTGTGCCACAAACATTCATGGATTGAGTGGCACAATTTTTTTTTAAGGGGTCATTCCCCCCGGGAAAGCAATCCGCCAATTGACTAATAGCAGAGTTTCTACTTACTGCTAGGTAAACAGAAGCATGCAGAGTAAGGAAATTTACTCAACTTTTTGCTTTGCCCAAGAATCAAACCCAGGTCCTCTCGTCTGTGAGGTGAATGCTCTAACCATTACAGGACTTCACAATGCAAAATACATAGCATAAAGCTGGTAAGAGAAATGGAAGTGCACATCAGTAGTGCAGAACTGGCGCAGGCTGAGCCGCCTCTCCTTAGGAGTGGTGAGTTCATTTGTTACCCAGAAAGCTTCTCCCTAGGGTCCGGGAAGCATCCTCGCTTCTTTCAAGCATTCGCTGTTCACTTCAGCACTAACCTGCACTATGAAACCAATAATCCCGCAAGAGGCTGAAGTAATTCACAGAGCGTCTAATTTATGGAGAGCAGACGATTGACAGTGCAGTACATGCAAAAATAATTGTTGGGAGGCACCGGTAGTACATGGCAGAATGGATATGGAACAATGTTAACTACAAATACCATGTTTGTGCTGTTACTAGAGAAGAATTAACCTGTTCCTTTCTCACAGAACCTTCCCCCCCTTTTCAAACCCACAACTTCGTCTAGATGACTAGATTATTTCACCTCCCAGATAATTAGCATTTTACGCACATCAGTGAAGCAGCTTTAAGCCATAAGAGTTTGTTTCTGGAGAGCTAGCAAATGTTAGGGTCACAACTGACAATTGTGTCTCTCTTCTCCTAAATACCAGTTTAGCCTCAAATTATCCTATTCCCATATCCTGTATCCCTTTATTCCCTTCTCCCTCATATGTACATCAGCAAAGACCATAATAACCAAAGGGTCTCACACTATAACGCAGAGGTTTCCTTTACTAGAACATTCAAGGTCAACTGCTGGTGCCCAACACACGATCTGTAGAATATCTCAAACTTTCTCCTAATGACAGACAGCCACCTCAGATGTCATTCAAAAGGAATTAAGTGTAGAATTGGTGAGCTCCTTGCTGATATTATCCAAGCTAGGAATTTGCAATACTGCAGATTTCAGCACTTGTGTAATTGTCATCCAATCTCAATCTTTCCTCACTGCTCCCAAAGACTTCTAACATGATGTAAAAACCTGCTACAGCGAAGGCCTCATTATTGTACCCAGTTTGACACCGAAATCTGTGACATTAAACAGGGTAAGAGAACAAATGAAAAGAGGATAAACAAAATCAAAAAAAAAGTCAGGAAGTGAGAAGAGGCTGATGTGATGTGTAGTGATAAAATACGCGAGAAAAGTTTGCTTGTTTTAATATTTAAGAAAAGAAAAGCAAAGGGATTAAAAGGTTCCATCAGCCATCATCTCCTCTCGGCCCACAATGCAGGTGACACACCTGATATAAATGTGTTGTTAATGACATGTTTCATGCACTTCTGTCAGGGCAATGCACCTCCACAGTCTGACCCTCTACATAATTCCCCCAAACTGAAACTTCTCATTGTTTTAATAATAATAATACACCTTGCATTTGATATAGCGCCTTATCACATCTTCGAGACGTCTCAAAACGCTTCACAGAATAAAGTGAATTAACTTTGTAGTTTGTGGGCAAAACGTGGGAACAATTAGACAAAACCACAAACAGTCATGGATTGAGTGACCAATTTTTTTCGTTATTGATGCATACTGCAGACAGTTGTTCCATTCAGATAACACCTCTCAGCAGGGCACTCCTGTGATGGCATCTTATTTTGTATCCTGGTGCCCTTCATTTAAAAAATATGGTTGCTTAATCCCGACTGTTTGTGGGACACTGCTCTGCATAATTGGCTGTGTTTCACCTACAAAAAAAATACAGTCAATTTACTTTACAGAATATTCTGTGAAGCATTTGGAGGTGTCTAGAGGACGTGAAAAGCACTACTTTAAATGCATGGATTATTATTATTATTTATTTTATTACTAATGGAGGCTAGGATCCCCGTAGCAAAAGCTATCACCAATTTAAGATGGGATAGGGAGGGAGGAATGTGCCATGAAAGTATGAACTCAATCAAAGCTGCTGTCTCTCCTATGGCCCCTGATGCCCTTGACCCCACAGTTTTCAAACATGACGTCCCGTTATTACTGTCAAGAGAGAAGCATTTGGAATTGGAAAATTGTGACTGCAACTTTGACTTATATCATTGAGACGTCTAAAAGCGCTTCACAGAATATACAGCAAAGTGAATTGACTGGATTGATTTTGTGGGTGGCCTCCAGAGCAATCTCTCTAACAGGCTATCTGCAGTAAAATGAAACCGAGAGGGAAGAGAAGCACAGTATCATGCTCAAAAAAGGAAAGTTTCATGCAACGCCCTGCATTCCGTTTGTGCTATTGTTGGGGGCAGAGAGCATGCCTCGGCAGCATTAGAAGCTGTTAAACTTACGTTTAACCCTGACAGAGTGTTGGCTTTCTGCGAAAATATAAAAATCTGTAATTGGATTTCATTGTTTTAACTCCTTCAAAAAAAATACTGTGAAGTAAAAGTCTCTATTCTTGTGGTTTTGAACATTTGGATAATTGGACAATATTCAGCATTAGGAACTGACAGGAAACCATTTGTGGCGGTGCTGTTAGGTGACAGAAAACACGCACGTTTTGAAAGCTGCAAAAGACATTCAAGATGAAATGTTCTCTCACTCATTACAAATGAAGAGACGAAAAAAAAAACTTGCGCTCAGTACTGGGGGATAGATGTGCTGTGTGTTCTGATTGCTTGTCTGAAAGGCTTCCTATAATGATATCCCTTCAATATGCAATTCCATTTCTTTTCCCTTCCTTGACACTTGAAGTCTACTGTCTTTTCTGTTTAAACTGTGGAGTCCTGTAGCTCAGTGGTTGGAGCACTCACCTTACAAGTGAGAGAGACCTGGGTTCACTTTCAGGCAAGTCAGGGTGAAACCATGGGCAAGTTTCCTTATTCAACATGCCTAATAATAATCCCCCCAAAAAAACAATAATAAATTGGTTATTTCAATCCATGACTATTTGTGGGACATTGCTGTGTGCTCCCATATTCCGCCCACAAATACACAGTCAATTCACTCTACAGTATATTCTGTGAAGTGCTTTGTGACATCTAGAAGATGTGAAAAGCGCTATATCAAATGCAAGGATTATTATTATTATTATAAACTGCAGCCCAATCTCTGCCTCCCAATTTACCCAGTTATAATAATAGTATAATAATTCTTGCATTTGATATAGTGCCTCATCACATTGTTGAGACGTTTCAAAGCGCTTCACAGTATATATTGTAAAGTGGATTGATTGTATATTTTGTGGGTGAAACACGGCAACCAATTGCTAACAGCAGTGTCTCACAAACAGTTGTGGATTGAGATATAGAGACATTGCAATCACTGTCATGGGGTCTGGCTACATCAACAAAACAACAAAAATACATTTGTACAGCACTTTTCATATCGGTAGGACATCCCAAGGAACTGGTAATGCTGTTGGCTGACCCACAACCACACACACTCTGCTTGCACTCTTCCTGTTATTAACATGGACAATTGGTCATGTGTATTCTGGGGTACTGTAGTCACTTCCCACCTATTGCCCCCATCAATGTACGATTATGAGATTTACTACCGAACTAAACTAATATTACTGAGGGAAGGAGAAGTAAAGGGGGAGCCTTGCAGCAAAACAAAAACAGTGTTTCAGGTTAGAGACTGAGCAGAGAAACACTGTACAGTACACAAGAGAAATACTTTCCTCACCTATTAGGTGCGAGTCAAAACCCAAGGTCATTGTTTCCAAATAAAAGGGAGTGGGGGTAGACAAAGAGCAAGAGCGATTCTTTTAGCAAAAGGGTGACAGGTTTATGAAACACATTTGCAGCACAGGCGGTGGGATAAATAACCGTATAGTGTTTCAAGAAAAACAGACTGTAGGAAAATTCCTAGAAATGAAAAGGGATTAAGGTTACTGAATTCCTTGTGTAGGGAGTCTTTTGGCGGATGTTTGGGCAGTGAATGTACTAAAAATATATAGCTGTGATTTAATATAACGCCAATGGTAAATGATCAAATGTGAGCACAGATAGACCTCAACAAAATCTCTCAATAACCGCTGAACTCTCGCTGACAATTATTTCATTTGTTGTGACCACAAATACATCCCTTCACGGTGCAGTGTTATCTATTTCTGGGAATTGTTGAGCATGTCAGATATTGAACAAGTTATCCAGTGACTGACAAAACCACCTTGTCAAAATTAGTGTGTGCACGGGGAGGTGATGTGATCGGCGCACTTATTGATTCCTCTGTAAGTTTTCCATATCTTTTAGATGTGTCACCTGAACTATCAATTTACCCGGGGAAGAGAGGAGAAACATGTCTTTCACAGAGGTCTGTGGTTCCACTCACTTTCAGTTATAAAGAATACTCAGCATAAAGCACATAAGGTCTTAGTTCTTTTTCAATTTATGTTCAGTTAGTCCAACTCTATCGGGTATTAACTTAAGTGGAATTAGCAGTTAGTTGTGCTGCTTTCTTAAAACAGAATGGCTCTGACACAGACACCAACCAGGCTGATTTATTGTCCATGAAAGGATAATCGCTAACTCAACAATCTATCCTTGAATTTAAAAAAATAAAGTCAGACAATAGGAGGCAATCCTTTACTCGCCCTGTTCCACAAAGTGAAGCCAGAGGTAAATCTTGGTGCTAATCTCATTTTTACGCTCGCCCTGGGAATGAAAAGGGAGGCAGGATTTATTCTCCACACCATCAAAGTGAAACAGCGGGGGAGAGCAAGCTCAACCACCCAACTGCTGCCGTTAGCCATCGGAGCAAAGAGCGCGCCTGAGCCCCTCCCTGAAGAGAATAATTAAACCATTATTGATGATCTGGGGGTTAGGAGGAGGGGGCATTTCATTCAACGCTTCTCACTTGTCACACCATGCGGACAGGGAAGCTCCAGCGATTAGTTCGAGACAGAGCAATGAGGAAAGCTGTTCATTCACATCTGATAAGGCGGGTCGGGTAGTTTCCCCCAATCTATTTTGAACCATGTCAGATTAGGAACACAGGAATTGCTAGACAAAAAAAGACCAAGGTCCATCTAGTTCACCTTCCACCATCTTGGTACAATAATGGAGATGTTGATATCAATTAATTTTGTATGGATTAGTCTACGACACAGTGGGAAGCTTTGAAAATCTTGAATCCAAAGTTTCTAGGTTCTTCCAAGCATACTACTCTTACTCTATGTCATTGATTATTTAAATAGGTACTACAACATTATAATAGGCAACTGATTGTATGCAGTTGCGGGGTCAGAAGTGCAGATTATTTCTTCATACTAGACATCAGAAACATTTTATTATCACTGCTCTCCCATTCACGCCAAGTACAAGTCCATGCCATCCTTGCACCATATGGTAAGTAGACCACATGGCACAAGGATGTGGTAAGTAGTGAGCACCCTGCACAGGGTTACTTTAGGTCAATTCGCCGTTTCCCAGGACTCAACCCAATGGTCACTCAACTTAGAGATCACTATGTTGTAAAGCCACTGTAAAGCACTTTCCTGGTAAAACGACATTTAGCAGGAGAGAAGCATTAGCATTCTCACACTACTAAGTCATTTTACACAACCTGCTACTTTGTTCTCTCCAAATTTCTAACATAGACAAAATGCAGCTTCCACCCAAAAACAGTGCCACAGCACAACATTCTAGATTTCCTCATAAATGTTCCCTTCTCCCTACCCCTCACTCTTTCCCCTTCTTTCCTCTCTCCTTTCCTGATTCATCTCTCCCTCTCTTTCTCACACACTACCCCTCCAAACACACACACCCTCCCCAGTGTAGAAAGGATGGAAGCTCTTTCTTGTTAAATGGCAGAGTGTAACATGAGCAAGACTCATGCCGAGTGCTCCCAGTAGTGCTGCCCCAATGGCAGTTGCACAGACACAGAAAACAAACGCCATCAGTAAGCTGTCAGAGGCGGTGCACACACCAGTTTTTTTCTTCTCCCTGCCGAGCCATAAGTTGCAATCTACTTTGCCAGCCCTTAGCACGGTCATTCCTGGAGCTATGTTATGATGATTTATAAACCCCACTATGTGCACAAAACCAATAGATCAACAGTGCAGCCAAGAAGAGAGTAGCAGCTGCGGTATTTATTGAAATACCCCCCAAAAAAGCAAGTGATAGACAATTGAACAATTTCTAGCTAAACTAGAGAGGTGCCTGTAAATACATCCCACAGAAGCACTGCGTATTGTGAAAATTAAGCGGTTTAAGAGCTCCTCATCCTTTATCTAATTACTCATAAACCTTGGTAATCCTCTAACATTAAGACGCATAATGTACCTCTCAGGTGCAATGCACACAACTAGTTTTCTGCATAGATTGTACTGGTCCAGAGCACCTACTCTTCCCTGAAGTACCTTCTTTCCCATTCAGGGAATCTCTCATCTCAAGAGTCCCTACTCCCCTTGAGAGCACACCCAATTCAGAGGCCTGAGCACCAAAAGGTAGGATGATTCAAATAGTTCCTTGCCAGGCTCTGAGGTCAAAGAGAAACGTCTATTGTTTCATGTGATTGGAAATGTGATGCTTACTTCCAAACTGCTAAAAATAAATTGTTTTAATAACAACAATAAACCTATAATAATCCTTGCATTTGATATAGCACCTTATCATGTCTTCAAGTATCACAAAGCGCTTCACAGAATATACTGGATTGTATAGAATGGATTGACTGTATATGGTGAAACGTGGCAGGCGATTGCTTACAGCAGTAACTCACAAGTGAAATAATTATTACTGTATTTATTCATTTATTTCATAAAACTTCTTTCAAAGACTAATTCTTAGCTGTTAGTCTGTTAGTTATGTGCTATATGTAATTATTCCTGGTTTTCCTATTACTTACCTTTTCTCTGTTATTAAATATCTGCTTGTAATTGATTATAGCCTGTGGCAAGATAGTAATACTTCAGCTTACCCAAGTGGTAAGTAACTGGGTGTAGCACATAGTCTGTGTAGTAAAATATTAAACACTGAGTGTCTGGTTGTTACATTCCTGATAATGGCCTCTCTACATGGCGTTTGACCCAAAAAGGTCTAGTTCAAGCTCATAAGAGACACAGTGTGCTTCTGTGAATTGTGGGCATGCATTAATTTTAAGAATAATTCCTGGAAGCCTTTACAAACCTTAATGAGTATTCAAGATCAAATAGGTCAAAGCAACTTCTTCGTCCCAGCGTCTCGTGAACTTCAGTACACAGATTTCTCATCTCTCCTTAGACAGTGCAACTTGCCTCATTTGCAACTTGCTTCGTGTGTATCAGTTAGGGAGGATCACAGACAACAGTGATAGCTGCCATGGTCACTTCTCTGCTGTGTAAATGAAATATCCATCACTAACAACAACACATTACACTTGGATAGTGCCCCGCACGTCGGAAAGACTTCCCAGGGCGCTGAGTGCATTGCACACATTCCCAGCTGTGTAACAGAACACGCATGGAAAAAGGTGTCAGGTTGTGTGTACAGATTCACTCTTTTGAAGAGATATTAACATCTGTCTCTCAGATGTTATTTGACTGTAACAATCAATACCGAGGTGTGAGACTTTCTGTATCCCAATGTTCAAAATAGAAAGGATCTACCAAAAAGCAACACTTTTTTGTATGTTTTTGTTTGCCCAGCAAACAAATCAGAATCCCATCACCATGTTTAAAAGAGCATCCAAACCAAGATAAAGTATAGCTTTCGTTTAGTGCATGGCAACTGGGTAAAAACACATGATGGTGTAGGAGTGGGCTGTATGTAAGTGGAAAACACCAGGAATGGGCATACGGGGCAAACTGCATTTGCACATCCCAGAACCCTTGCCTTATTTTACACTTCATTAACCAACAGAGGGGAGGCTGACTATCACGTTAATTATTAGTGATGTAAAGCATTCATTTAAACTCTGTCTTCCCTCTCGCCGATGGGTGGAAAGATGGCCCTGCCAGCTTACAAACTAATCACCAAATCATTACACAGACAAAAAAAACAACAGCAGTAGCCCAGAGCTTTGAAGTTAAAGAACTAAAAAAAAGGAAAACACAAGAGAAATGCAGATCTGAAGTGCAAACTCTCTGGGGCTCGCCATGTTCCTCTGCTTTTCCCCTTTGTTCTGTTCAAAAATATTAACCTCACTCGTTGATTAAGACTCCCATTCGATTATCGTATTCATTTAAATACTGTAATCTCATTTTCAGCGTCAGGGAGCGGGAAGGGAATAAATTATCTGACAAAAAAGGATGTTCTTGTTAAAGCCTATTTCCTTCTTCCAGTTCATTGGGAAAGTTGATGAAGTTGCAGTGAAGCAGAATTAGAGGATAAAGGCTGGGTGTATTGACCATATCCCTTCTGTATGAAAATTCAATGGCCAAATATCTGCAGAAAATGAGGGGGAGCCTAAATGCTATAATCTTCAATCAAATCTAACATCGACTCCGACAAACTTTGGTAATGAGAGCTCCAATGAAGCATGCTGGCTCAAGAATTAATCCTCTTTACTCAGGCAGGCTCAGCTTTGAAGCATATTATAGCCCAGTCCTGTCAATCTAAATGCTAACGACGAGGGGGATTGCACTTTTCATTGCTGGCTAATCTGATAACCATTTTATCAGTACCATCAGATGTGTGTGGGGGGGGGGGGGGGGGGGGTGGAGAGATATGGTACACGGGAGGTGTTAATCATGTTTTGTGCCAATCTGCTTCCAAACTGCAGGGGCTGATCACAATTTAAGATACCTAATTTTGTTTTCAGCAAATGAACTTTAAAGACATAGAACTTTTTCCCCCCCATCCCAATCAAAAAAATCAATCCCAATTGTGTTCTCAATATAAGTGTGCTATTTACAGTCCCATTCAGTGACAGCATCCCTTCTAGAACATTCCTACGTAACCTCTAGTTTATATAACAAAGCATTTGGTAATGTGAATTTTAGTTATTTTTAATATTGGAGTGGGAATAATTTCATTTGTTAAAGGATATGTGATTTAAAACACATGAGGGAGAGAGCAAGAATAACATATTTTATAAAATATACAATTAATCCACTTAACAGTATATTCAGTGAAGCTTTAAATTGTCTCAACAACATGATTAGACACAATACCAAATGCAAGGATTATTTTTATTATTAAAATCATGAAATATGGGTCAAATAGCCAGTCTGAAAAAAGGTGGTCCTTCTTGTAAGCATTAATGCACTACCGCATGGATTTAATGTGGAGGCAAAAATGTTAGGAAACCATTCCAATTGCATAGCTGATGGAGTGATCCCATTCCTATTATTTCGGTGGAAGGAGAAAAGATTGGTGTGACCCAACCCCTGGGAATGTAAGGAATGAGTCTGATTTTCAGAGGTCCACTTGTGGATTATTTTTCTCAGCATAAAAGGCAACTGTACTCTTGTGTTACACTAACAGCACGTACTGGCATTCATATCTATGCCTTCCTGCTCATCAGAAACGTACAACATTGTAATGAAGTTACTATATGGAGGAACCAAAATGTACGCATTTCATGGTGAAATTTCATGGTGAATTATCCTCTCTCTCTCTTTTGTCAAGTCCTGCCTCAAAACCTTCCTCTTCGACTATGCCCATCTCCCCCCAACTCCCCAGTTCGGAGTTTGGCTCTGGCCAAATGCTCTGAGACGCTAACTGGCATGGAGGGTGCAAAACAAGTGCCAGTTGTTGCCAAAAATGAAGAGCAATAATATAGTGCTTTCAACCGGCATCAATCAGAGCAACAAAGACACTTGTTCAGATTAATTCATGCTTGTAAATTACAACAACAAAAAAACAAAATTACACTTGTATATTGTGCCTTTCACGCCTGGAGGTAAATTAGTAAATAAACAAAATTAAATTGCCTGGAACTCTCGTCTTCTTGGTTAGATTGAAAAAAATCTGTGTGATTATGCTTCCTTTCTGCCGCATTAATGACAACAATTCATTCAGACTCTCCATAAATATTATCCCAAGATTGAGCCCCTGTTGTTACTTTGTCCTTTAAGACTTCTAGAAATCACAGCAGAGAATGGTCCAACAAGCCTACACTGATGATCTCTACTACAGGTATGCACCCCAATCCCGCTTCTCTCTGCTCTTTCCACACACCCTTTCATGGTGTTTCTCTTGAAACGTTAACCAGTGGCATTTTAAATGATGTCTCAGTCAGCGCTGCAAATAGCAAAGTGCATAACGCAGAGAGGTGTCCGATAGCAGCTGTGTACACAACTGAAAACAGGGTACAGTACAAAACACATCTGGTGAAGAGCTCCCCCCGCAGGCCACACTGCAGGATAGCTGGTCAATAATAATAATAATAATCCTTGCATTTGATATAGCGCTTCTCATGTCTTCTGGTCGTCACAAAGTGTGAACAGCTTTTCCTGAAGGTAACACTGCAGTATGGCTGGTGAAGAGCTCCCCCTGCAGGCTACACTACAGAATGGTTGGTGCTCTCCCCATAGCCCTCAAACGTGTCCTCTCCAGAAAATTGTCTACTTTTCTCTTAAAAGTTGTTATCGATTGGCTTCCATCACCCTTTCAGGCAATGCATTCCAGATCCCAACAACACGCTGTGTGAAAATTTCTTCACACCTCTGTTTCTTTCAATAATAATTATTTTATCAACTATTTTAAATCTGTGTCCTCAGGTTACCGACCCATCTGTAATAATTTTAGTCCACAACTATAGGAATTCTCACCAATCAAGTATAGAAGTTAACTTGAAACGAGTTAAACAAGTTAACTTGTTTATTCTCAGTTCACAATCAATTCTCCACTCTCCAGCCTTCCCTGGCTCCATTCCCATCATCATTTATATACCTGCTTCTATTTCATTGGCTCTTTTTTATTGCTTAAAGGGATATCCAACACCATCTTCCAGTGGAAATGGTTTCTCCTTGTCCACCCTATTAATCCCTCATAATTTTGAAAACATCTATTAATTCTCCTCTGCTCAAAGGAGAATAATACAAGCCTTACTAGCTTCTCCTGATAGCTCTCCTGATAAGTCCCTCATTCCAGGCACCATCCTGGTAAATCTAATTTGCAATCTTTCTGATGCCTTGACGTCCTATCTAAAGTGTCTAAAGAACTGAACACAGTACACTAGCTAACCAGTGTTTTATAAAGGTTCATCATAAATTTCTGACTTTTGTATTTTATGCCCCTATTTATAAAGCATAGTATCCCGTGAAGCGCTTTGAGAAGATGTGATAAGCACTATATCAAAATGCAAGGATTATTATTATATGCTTTTGAACAGCTTTATTTACTTCTCCTGCCAACTTCAAAGATTTACTTATATGAACCTCCAGGTCTCTCTGGTCCTTAACCCCTTTTAAGATTGTCCCAGTACCTTGGCACGACCTTCTGACACGAAAAGTGCTACACAAATGTAATTTTGTTGTTGTTTTGTTGTATCGTCTATCTTATATTGCCTCTTTTCATTCTTCCTCACAAAATGTATCACTTCACATTTCTCCACATTAAACTTCATTTGCCACATTTCTGCCCATTTTATCTATGTCCTGATCTTATACCCTTTTTTGAGGTGATTTTATATCTTTCTTTTAGAAAGTTTACCCCTGCTGAATTACAACCAGTGGAGTAAATCTGTGGTTTCAAGCTTTAAATGATTATTCTAATGACCTATCATTTTGTACATAAACCTATAAATATTGTGGGATTAGGGTGAGTAAATTGGTCAGATTAGCTGTAGGATGGACCCTGCAGTTATGACAGACAGTTCTACATCAGATGAATGCAAAGTAAAGTATGAAAACATAACCCCATTATATCAAATTCATATAAATTAGGCACACACAAAATAGGGAACCTTGAAGTAGCCTTCATGCGGTGTAGGATCTCAGAGCAGTTAGCAGCGGTGGAAGCATATCTACTCCAATCTTTTTTCCGAAAGATTTTATATTTTTGGTCACTGATGGATTCAATTAGACCCAACTTCACTAATTATTTGAATAAATTCTTCCAAACTTCAAGCTAATGAACATATTTGGTAAAAGTTTATTTTTAATCATAAATCTGTTTCTATCCATTTGCCTTTTTCTGATTAAACTGTAAACTCTCATGCTGTTGCCTAAATTGTGGGATGCTGATAAAGAAAATGGGAATGGTTTTAACATGTATGATTGTGTGGTCCTGTGGTGCCTCATTGCATTATAGAACCTCCCCATCCTGTGATCTCAACGCTGTTGAGGGAATGTGGTTACAGAGGTTTGTGCACGTCATGTGGATAATGCCAAAGTGATCACTGATCTGAGTCTGGGATTGAAAGGGTGAAAAGATCCCAGGAGCACGGAGCGGATGGGTAGAGTTTATTAGTCGCTGGTGATCTGGATGACACAAAGCAGAAATAAGTCTATGTTTGTAGGATTGCAGTGTAAATTCTGCTGTCACCTTGGCATCTCTTTCCAGTGCACACAACAGAATTGATTCTTATGGAATTATTAATGGTTACGTCAGATTGTTCAGACTGAGCTCAGTTCTGGTGTTGACTATTTTCCAAGGAGTTCACTTTGTTGTGTCATATGCATAGTCACAGCCTTTTGCTCAAAGCAACACATTCAAACATGGGAGCAGCCAGATGGAGCATCCCGTATATTCATATGAGTGAATGGTGAGCTCAAACTGAATATTAAAAGTCTCTTCTTTATTCTCAAAACTGCCATATTTAGAATGACCAAATGGTTCAGGTTTAATAATACCAATGCTCAGTGCCACCTACTTTCAATCCTGACCAACCTTCCTTGCTTTGGGACATCCTCCTGACATGAAAGGCGCAATATAAGAGCAATTTTGTTGTTGTTGTTGCTACACTGGTAATTTGACCAAATGTTAACGGTTTAACAATTTTGATTTGCTAAGAGAGAGTGCCAGCTGCCAAGAATTGTAAATGCTCTGGTAACTTACCCTAATCAAAAGTGGATTATTCAGCATGGAGTCCCTGACCTCGCCGACTCGGTCTACGTCTATTGCACTTGTCGACATTGTACTAGGGCTTTGTGTCTAGTGATGATGAGCTGTGAATTCTCCCAGACCGGCTGACTGATGACAATCAGGCCTTGGCACGTTGGTTCCCTTGCGACCAATACTGTCCAGTCGAGATCACTGTGGGCACAAAACGGTTTAGGATTGAGAATAAAATAATCCTTGCTTTTGATTGACCACCTTCTCAATGTCGTCGTGACAGTTCAAAGTGCTTGGCAGGATTAATTGTAAAGTATAGTAACTGTCCCACAAACAGCAATGAAGTGAACTGACCAATTTTATCTGGGGGGTGGTGGCGGGAAGGAGGCTTGTTGCTCACGATGCAGGGAGAAACTCCCTTATCTTTTTCAACAACATAAGTTGCATTATATAGAGCCCATCATGCAGGGTAGCGTACCAAGGCACTCGCAATGGCACGACACCGAGGTGGGGCAGGTGACCGTAGACACGGTCAAAGAGGAAAGTCTCCCAATATTTTGGGAGGTAGCGCCTGAAAGCGAATCCAACACAGGGAATGAGCAGGAGGCAGGAACCGAGGGATATTGGGATGGGTACAGAGTTTAGTGTATGTGAAGAGGAGCCGGCTCAGTGGAGCCCGGAGAGGGGTTGGGGTGATGGGAATACTGTGTTTAGTAAGAGTAATCCTTGCATTTCATGGAGCGCGTTCACTTCTACGTCTCAAAGCGCTTCACAGAATATACTGTAAAGTGAATTGACTGTATATGTTTGTGGGCGAGACACGGCAGCCAATCGCGCACAGCAGCGTCCCCCCCACAAACAGTCGTGGATTGAAGTGACCAATTTATTATCGTGGGTTTTTTTCTTGAGGGATTATTATCAGGTGTGTGTGTGTGTGGGTGTGTGTGTGTGTGGGTGGGTGTGGGTGTGTGTGTGTGTGGGTGGAGTGAGGAAAACGTGCCCAAGGTTTCGCCCTGACCTGCCGGGGATCGAACCCAGGTCTCTCGCTTGTGAGGCGGGTGCGCTGACCACTGAGCTACAGGAGTCTACAAATCCAACTCCGGCGATGGCTCGGGTGACGGGTGGGGAGGGTGGTACCTGTGGCTGCCTCGGGCTGCCCTACATCAGTCCCTCACAGACGCGGTCGGGCCTGAGCTGAGCAGCCGATGCGGCTGTTGTTGTTAGGGCGCGATCCCCATGGTAACCGTAACTAAGGGGCAGACCGCTGCCGCTAACCTTTCACCCCGCCTTCCCATCTGCTCTCTGCCGCCACTTCCGGTTGTGCTGCCCTTCCCCCCCTCCCCCCCCCCCACGCGCTTTCGGCAGAGCGGAGCGAGTCACGTGAGAGGGGGGAGGCGAACGGTTAGTGTTGGCGGTTTAATCGTTTCCACGAGAGAACGGGCGGGAAATCGATCGATGGTATGTGTGTGTGTAACAAAGCCCGGGGGGGTGCCCGGGGGGGGGGGGGCTGGAGCACTCCCAGAACCCGAGTCTGAGGCACAGAAAGCGAGTTACGGAAGGCCTCGGGGGAGAGCCCACACAGACACAGGCCGGATGGCCTCCCTTCTGTGCTGCTTAACACGCGTTGAGACGTCTGAAGACATGATAAGGTGCCGTATCAACTGCAAGGATATCCCGCAAAGCTCTGATACCCGACTTCCTCCCGACGTGAAAGGCGATCTGTAAATGTGATTTTGTGTTTTTGTTGTTCACTGAGCCAGGGCGGGGTATCACTGCGCTTGGCTAGGGTTCAGCAGCCTTTCTTTGCTAAGGTAGACAGACCCCCTGGTAGTTGGGGTTGCAGTTGTGAGTACTGTTTTACATTATTATTAGGATGATTTATTACTAATTATTATTACTATAATAATCACCATCCTTGCATTTGATACAACACCTGATCATGTCTTCTAGACGTCTCTACGCGTTTTTTGCGGGATTTACTGTGAAGTGAATTGTTTTTGTGGTGAAAACTCAGCAGCCATGGCACGCAGCAGTGTCCCCCACAATCGGTCCTGGATTGGGTGACCAAATGATTTGTTTTAATTGCCTGGAAGGGATTATTATCCCCGGTAAAGCGATCCACCAATTTACTTAACAACCGAGTTCCTACTTACTACTAGGTAAACATTGGGTTCTTACTTACTAGTAAGGAAACTTGCGGAATGTTTTGCCCTGCCAAGGAATCAAACCCAGATGCTCTTGCTTGCGAGGCAAGTGGTCTAAAAATACGCTGTGGGAAATGGCAGCAAACATTATATTTGTAGGGGTAGGCAATGACAACATCTGCAGAGTGAAGCAATCTTGCGGTATACTATGTTTTACTCTCGATTTTCTAAATGCGCAATAATATTGTTTTTCATGTTTGAGAAAAGCAAGATGATGTCCGAGGAAGACAGCTCTCCGGTTCCAGGTTCGGTGTATAAAAAACGAAAGAAACACCATCAATCATTCGGGGAAGACGAGAACACAAAAGTACAGCATTGTTCTGGGTTGGTGGGGAATGGGAACGGATTAGAGATCGGTGCACTAGAAGCTGATATGTGCAATGGTGGAAAGCGCCACAAGAAGAAAAAGCATGGTATGAGAGACAATAGCAGCTGCACTGAAAATGTTGATGCTGTCATGCCATGCAAAGAGATAAAGCAAGACATTACATTTCCCGAGGCGCTTGAAAAAATAAAGAAAAAGAAGAAGAAAAAGAAAAAAGAAAAGCATTTCAGACGAGCGGATGACGCAATGTTACGGCCCAATACAGCTGGAAGTGACATCACCGAGCCTTCTGAAGTCGTTGGAGAAATTCCAATCATTAAACGCAAAAAAAAACGTAAAGACCAAATGGACGGGGTTGCAACACCTCAAGCCAAAGATGACAGTTCTGAAATGCAACAAACATCTCCCAAGAAACATCGAAAACCTAGTAAATTGGAGTTGAAAACTACAATGGAGGGAAATTGGCAGGATAAGAGTGCAGAAACTCCTAGGAATTCTTCAAAGAAACATCTCAAAAAGCACAAAGATGCTAAAGCAGAGAATAAGGTAGAGGGCAATCTACAACTAAGTAGCGCAGTTTGCAAAGAAACTCTAGGTAGTCCTACAAAGAAGCATAAGAAAAAGAGCAAGGCACTCAAACTCCTCCAAGAGTCTGGGGAAGTCAAGGACTCGAAAGAGACTGATGCTGTGCGACGTTCTCCTTTCAAGAGAAAGTCGGTCACTGCACCTGAGGACAGCATCCATACCGAAAACGATTTGCCAGCTTCAAATGGTCATCAGAGGAAGAAGCACAAAAAATCTGTTAAAAAGAAAAGTACTACTTGTCAGCAATCACTTGCAGAAAGTGCTCTAGACTTGACGGACCTTAAATTGGAGCAGAGCACAGGTGAAATGGTTGAACAGCTAAGCGAGTTTATTCCCAATGCGAGGATGATGGCAAATGGTACTATATGCTCCATGTTTAAATATGACCTACCACGATTTAAAATGTTGAAAGAGGAAGGTAAGACTAAAAATCTTTGCATTTCTTATAGCGCCTTTATAATAGAATAAATAATGAGGTTTTACTGTAACCGTGTATCAAATGCCTCCTGGCATTTGATACACGGTTACAGTAAAACCTCAACAGTTACAGTAAAACTGGAGTTTTGCCGGACATCGGAAAAAATCTAATGCGGTATGTGTTTTGAAATCTTGCCGGTTTTAGTGAGTTCCAGGTTTCGAATGTTGGATTATCAAGGTTTTGCTGTAGCGCTTTTCACATCTTTCACGTGTTTTAAAGCGTTTCACAGAATATACTGTGAAGGGAATTGACTGTACCTTTGTGAGTGAAACAGTCATGGATTGAAATTTACTAGTTTCGGTTGTTGGTCAGGGATTATTATGGAATAAGGAAACTTGCCCAAAGTTTTGCCCCGCTTGGAATCAAACCCACGTCTCACTTGCAAGGCGAATACTCTAACCACTAACTCCATGGGCCTTATTACATTTTTGATCTGTCTCAAAGCGCTTCACAGAATATACTATGAAGTGAATTGACTGTCTTGCAGTTAAAACACCAAATAGCTACTTCTAATCACTTCTGAGGATTATTGCAAGTTCTTGTGTTGTACTTTTAATTACAGTTGATGCTTTTTGAAAATGAATAACATTTCACTGGCACACTTGTATTGTTGTCATATATTGTGGGAACAGATGTTGCTCAGCATCTTGTACAAATTGTGATCGCGTCAGGTTACAAAGCAAATACGGTACTGGAAAATCTGCTTTTTCTTGGTGTTGAATTTGCTGAATCTGACGTTTGAGCTACTAAACCATTTAATAGACCAAGGATCTTGGAATTAAGTTTGAGACTGAAACCAGAGTTTCTGAGCTCATTGGTAAGGAAAGAGTGAATCCTGCACTTCAAAAGACTTGCTCACTGCCTCCTTCAAACTATACGCCGCCTTCTACAACCAATTTGCTACTCAGGGCTGAATTTAAACCTTTTAAAAAAAAGTATGTAATGAATATGCTGTTCTTTTCTAATATCTTTCTTATGCTTCCCATTTCCTGTCTTGCACACAAAGTCTGATCCTTGCTGTACTATTTTAGTATACCTCTCTCTGTGAATAATGACCTGAATGATTGTGCACAGACCCTCTTATAGTCGGGTGTGCCAAGCAAGTCTAGGTAGGACATGTATGTACTGCCCATTGGTGTGCACAGAGCTGCTGTTGTGAAGGTCCTAAACAGTTGTTTATTCCACATCGCATAGAAAATTGTCGTCATGAACCTGCAGCCAGACAACAGAAAATTTCTCGGCTGTGTAATATGATGACAGACATAAAAAAATGAATATTAGAAACTATTGCTCTGAGATTTCCAAATTCCTGGTGGAGTTTGGGACCTGAACTTGCCATTGCTTTTTTACACTCTTTGCTTTACATTCCATGCTTTGGGATAGACAATCTATCCCAAAGCAAGCACAGTACTACCTTGGCTCTGGATCATTGCATTAATAAATTCTCAATACCAACAACAGCCATAGGCTCACTTGTACTCTGCTTTTAGTGTCTAGAGCTATTTTTAAACTGTAATTATAACCTTCTCTAGAAATGTGAGGTGGTTTCAATCCTGGTTTTTAGTTGGTGTTGCTACTGCTCCTGTGCGATCAGTGACACCAGGAGGAGTTAACTCTGAGCCCCTGTGGCTCAGTGGTTAGAGCACTTGTCTTGCAAGCTGGGGAGACCTGTGTTCGAATCCAGGCAGGTCAGGGCGAAACCTTGGGCAAGTTTCCTTACTCCACACACCTAATAATAATCCCTCCAAAAAACCCACAATAATAAAATTGGTCATTTCAATCCACGACTGTGTGTGGGACACTGCTGTGCGCAATTGGCTGCCGCGATTCGCCCACAAATATATACAGTCAATTCACTTTACAGTATATTCTGTGAAGTGCTTTGGGACGTTGATAAGATGTGGAAAGCGCTATATCAAATGCAAGGATTATTATTATTATTATTACTAATATTACAGTTCTAGTCATTTGTTAGGAGTAAACTGCACTCAAGCAAAGTTAGTAGCATTCCCCCTATTTATCCTTTCAATGTTAAATAAATGTCTTCAGCCAGTATAGATTGAATGTCCTCTCGCGCTGCACAAATGTAATCTGTTGTTAGTGACCTGGTCTTTGGACCCTTGAATCATCTGTCTTCTTTTATTCCCTCGCCCATTATTGACTGTGTTTCTCACTCCACACTACTGTGTAGGAATTTGTATCCGACAGGGGAGGTACACTAAACAGGAGAATAAGCAGATACGGAAAAACCTAAAGGAATTAATGTTGCTGACGGGCATTGAAGATGAGTGGGATTTTTTCCAAGCTCCTGAATCAACTGAGGAATTATTGAGAATAAAACAGCTGAAAATCAAGCACTTATTCTGTATCAAGCTTGGTATGTGAATTACCTATAGTTATTTAGATATTTTCCCCAATAGTTTGATAAAAAGTGATTGTTCTGCACATCAGCTTCTCCTTCCCACAAGAAAGTAACATTACTTAGTTTATATTCTTTGTGTTTTACATTAACTTGGGTCTCCCTGAAGACAATGCTAGATCAATATTTTTTATGGATTATTATTATTTTTTATTACTTTTTCCCCAGCTGAGGGCATTGCAAGACCATGGAAAAGTGTTTACCATCGAGCTAGGAAGATGTACGATCCCCACAGATGTAAAGGCAGGTGAGTTGAACCTGGAATATTGGATTCCTAATCATTTAACTAATTGAGTAAATCCTATCCTTTGCAACTTCGAAAGACATAGAAACAAAATCTGCATATATTCACTGTGTCTCCTATGAGTAACCACTGTGTTTTATTATCAGATACACAGAGGAAGAACTGAAGAAAATTAAGCGCTTGGTGACTATGCATGGGAATCACTGGAAAAAGATTGCCGATGGTCTAGAGCGCAGTGATCTATCAGTGATGTGTCGAGCCAGAATAATGAAGGACTGTAGGTCTAATTATTCAAATGAATCATTCTTATTTTAGATTTTATAATTTATTTAATGTTTTGAGAACTATCGTCAAATTTTTGTGCAAATTGAATGACTACCAAATTAGGTGGTTTATACACAGAATGAGGTGAAGAAAAACTTTTGTGTGCTTCTGGACTCGATTCTGGTTTTGCTTTTACCTATCCTGCCCCTCTCCCTTGCTCGGGTTCCGACCTGACTATTCAACGCCTCGGGACGTCCTCCCAATGTGAAAAGTGCTCTATAAATGTAATTTTGTTGTTGTTGTTGTACCTGAAAGGTGAACTGAAGTCTAGATGTTGCCGTAATTTAAACTTGAATGCTGTAAACTAATGGTTGAACCCATCACTGATTGACAAGAGTCAAATGATACAGCAATGCAGAGAAATAAAAAAATTGATTCAAGTCTAGTTTTCGTGTTGATTAAATAACTTCAGCCAACGCAAAACTTCATTAACTGTGTTTCTTAATAGCCTTGAAGAGTGGCCCATGGAGTAAGGAGGAAGAGAGGAAACTCATGAAAATAATGAAGGAGGTCATTAATAAGCGGGCAAAAAAAGATAACTCTCTAGCGATCACAGCACCAACTAAATCCAAGCTTGTTTCAATCCTTCGAGAAAAGCTATACAAGGGTCTCCCTTGGTTGGAAATTTCAAACCAAATGGAGGAAAGACACTGGATACAATGCAGAAAAAAATGGTGCGTATTATCATTTGATCACAGGAGTAGTCTTCAACTGATTATAAGGATTGCATTCAATAATAACATGCTAGTTGATTTTGAGTGAATTCGTGGAGTCCTGTAGCTCAGCAGTTAGAGCACTCGCTTTACAAGCGTGAGACCTTCCACATCCAGGCAGGTCAGGGTGAACTTTTAGCAAGTTTCCTTACTCCACACACCTAATAATAATCCCTCCCAAAAAAATTGGTCATTTCAATCCATGACTATTTGTGCAAAGATTTTAACTTTGGTCTTCATACTATTCATTAGGATGAAGACTGCTGTGCGCAATTGACTGCCACATTTCACCCACAATTATACAGTCAATTCACTTTATAGTATATATTCTGTGAAGCGCATTGAGATGTCTAGAAGATGTGAAAAGCCCTATATCAAATGCAAGGATTATTATTATTATAAGCATTTGCCCTCCACCTCTCCTGGCCTCAGCTCCCAAATTGGGTCCAAAACCTGCTAACTATCCTAAATTATTCAGCACATCTTTCCAATATGATGGGAGCTATACAAGTGTAATTTGTTGTTGTTGTGATAACAGTCCAACATTTATCTTTTATTTGCACACCCTTTTGAAATGTTTCGAACAAACATTTCAGTTTATAGAAAGGGGAATGCAAAGATTTTAACTTTGGTCTTCATACTATTCATTAGGATGAAGATTTTGAGTAACAAAATGTCCCGAGAATCGGTGTCTGGTCACTGTGAAAAAAACTACCAATACAAGATCAACCTAATTAAAAGGTAAGGTTGAATTGAAAACTTTATCAGAGGGAAAATGCAAATAGTTTTATAATAAGGCATTTATTAATGGAACAGACTCTTATCTTCAGGTGTATTTTTTTTATTGCTGAATTAATATTGTACTGGATACAGACCTAGAACAAATACTGCCCTCACCCTTTCTTGTGCTGTGAAAGCAGCCTTGTAACCAGCAACAGTAGAAAGCAATGTTGTTTATCCCTCAAGGGGTGAAAGGCACTATACAAATGTAATTTATTGTTTGTTGTTGAACTTGGAGTCGTGTTTTATAATTAGACCAGAGTCTCTGACCTAAACGTTTTGGAATGGTTCAAGCCAAGGATTTGGTGGTGCGGGCCATCACAAGCCACATACATAATAGCTGTGGCCTTTCGCCATTCTAATATAATTGAATTGTTTCTAAATATGCCTCAACAAACACATTGCTAATACTGTATATCAGAAAGTAATTGCTGACTACCGGAAGGTTCTTCCTAAGCTCTTCAGCAAGTTTCTTTATATCACTTCATTCTGTCTCTGAAGAGCTCTCTGTTGTAAATTGCAGGCTATATTTGCTGAACGTGGACGATGATAGCAAAGTGGACTGGGAGGCGTTGTGTGATGCTGTGGGGTAAGAAAAAATTCATCCTCTTTCCGGCGGGGGGGGGGGGGGGGGGGGGGGGAATTGGAAGTGGATTGAATGTGCATTTTGTGGACGAAACACAGCATACAATGAAATGTCCCACAAACAGTCATAAATTGAGTGACCACATTTTTTCATGAGGGATTATTACCCTTGGAATGCGATCTGCCAATCAATTAACACCGGGTCTAACTGTAATTGTAAGACAACAGCCAGCAGTGGTATAAACAATTAGCATGGCACCTGCAAGGCCTGGAAACACTTAACACAAGATCTCTCCTTGATTAAATGTAGTGCACCTGTCCTCAGCCCATAGGAAGTGGGTTTGTTTTATTCTAAATGTGTCTTCATGGCTTACAACGTGTTTTATTCAATATTATTTTCTAGCAACGTACCTCCTCAGTTCGTTCAAACAATGTTCTACAAGTTGAAAGCTCGCAATGTACCCTGTTGGCAAAGGAAAACCTTTGGAGGTTAGTATTGTAGCTCGCAGAGAATGAACCATGATGGATGAGTTATCACTGCAAGGGATAGGCGTCAGTCAGCAGTTACTGCATTTCATTTTCATGGTGGGTAGCAGTATCAAGACAACAGCTTCCCTTACTGTTGTGTGTTGCAGTCAATAATGGCACAGAACTACAGTTTAACAAACCATGCTAGATGGAGATTTTACATGTGTTAAAGTGTAGAGCGGTGAAAATAGATGCACTAGCAATGTGGCCATCTATAATCTTTATTCATATCCTTGGCTTCATCTCTGAGCTTGCTTTTGTACTGCCTAAATATTAATTAAATGGATTTAGTGTTTTTACTGAATGATCAAAATCAGGTTAAAAATATGTTGGTTAAAAGCCTATCTGAATTTAACATGAATTTTATTCTCTTCCACAGAAATTGTGGACTTCCTTCATGAGAAAATATGTCCAAAGTATGAAGCAAGCTTGAGAAAGAGCACAAAACATTCTAGTGATTGCAGCACAGAGGCTATTCCTAAACCACTGAAATGTGAATTTCAGTTAAGTGACATTTTTAACAGTGATGAAGATGATGATAATCACATTTTTGACGATAAGAAAGATGAAGACAAAGCACACCCAACAGCAAGTGATGCAGGATATGAGGAATCATCACAGCCTCCGGCAGCTGGAGAATAGAACTGAAGACGTCAACCAGCGAGGCAATAGCTCTGTAATGTCCTGTAAAATGGGGGATTGTCCGTACCAGCAATAACAAGGCCCTGTTGTAGCAAGATACACTGGTTCTTCCGAGTAACTACTGTCATCTGCTCAAGTCATCTGCAATGTCTTGCTGATGTTTTAATAATCTTTGTCACAGTGGCTACTCTGTTGGATTGCCTTTTACGAACTTGCGATGTAACTGGCACTTGTACTGAAAAGTCATAACCGATCAGTGTACACACGCAAGGTGGATCTTTGCATAGTGGAATGCACAGCTCTCCTGGAACGAGGATAGGAGCCAGGCACAGACTGGCAAATAGTAGCTGTTGACATTTGAGAGAACATTTGGATTTCTCACCCTCAATTCGCAGAAGTTAAAATACTATTTTCCCTAACTGTACATTGTGCATATAATCCCTAAATCAGGGACTTAGGAGAGTGCTAGAGTGTTTCCTTTCTGTATGTGAACTATTTTGAGAGAATAGTCCAGATTTTTGTTTAGAAAAATTAACCTTAACACAGGTTCCTGTATATAGAGAAATGATTTTTGAGAAAGAAGATGCAAAAAAAATTATTTTTAAATGCACTGCCATCATTGCTTAAGTTGTTACTTTATTAAAAAAAAGCTTTGAATGCAGATATGTGTCAGCTGATAGTTTTATTTTTTAAATTGTGCTTTTTGCAATAAAAGACATCACTTCAGTGACTGCTCGGATGGACATTTGTCCATCACTTTATGCCATCAGAGCAATGTGAGGAGGTAAGTGAGGTGGAACAGAGTGGGAATTCTGGGCAGGAATTTGGTGAGAGTGGAATTCTTGAGCAAGAAAGAAAGTAGAAACTGAAGAGCAAGTGAGAACCTTTTCAGCAAAAGAGTGGGAATTGTTTAGGAAGAGAGAACTTTTCAAGTTAATGAGTAAATAAATCAAATTAGCAGTTGGTCACAGACCAGGTGTTGGGGGAGTTAGTTAATTAATTAATTAGCTGATCAGCTGAAACTGGTGTGACTGAGGCCTATATAAAAGGGGAAAGACTTGTGAGCCTAGCAGCATGAGGCAGTAACTGAGTGAGCTGGGACAGAATGGAAAAAGTATGCAGGAATTTGGTGAGAGTGGGAATTAGGTGCAGGAGGATGGGGGGAATAAGGTGCATAATTATTCAATTATATTAAAAATGTCTGGGAATATGACAGGGCAGCTACAACAATTTGCACACACATTGTGTGCCATGTGGGGACTCTAGGAAAAAGAGTGCTTTTTATAAATATATAAATATCGTGCACTTGTGTAAAAGGAATACAATTTTCAAGTTTGCAGATATAAAGCTGGGAAAAGTAGGAAACAGTGAGGATAGTAGCAAGGCGACACAGACAGGTTAAATGGACGAACATATGGCAGATTAAATTTAATGTGGAGAAATGTGAAGGGATGCATTTGGGGGGGGGGAGGAATGAGGCAGTATAAACTAGATGGTACAATCTTAAAGAGGGTGCAGGAATAAGAGACCAGGGAGTACACACAAGCAAATCTTTGAAGGTGACAGGACAGGTAGATAAAGCTATTTCTAAAAAAAAAACATACGGGATACTCGAGTATAATAGAGGCATAGAATACAAAAGTATTCTAGGTTATAATTAACCTTTATAAAACACTGGTTAGGTTTTAGCTGGAGTCCTGTGTTCAGTTCTGGGTATCACAGTTCGAGAAGAATGTCAAGGCCTTGGAGAGGGTGGTGAGGAGATTTAGAAGGATGGTACCAGGAATGAAGGACTTCAGTTATCAAGAGAGGCCAGAGAAGCCAGGATTATTCTTGGAGCAGAGAAGGTTGTTTGGATCTGGAATGCAATGCCTGAAAGGGTGGTGGAAGCCAATTCAATAACAACTTTCAAGAGACCAGAGAGATATTTGGGGAGAACAAATGGGTATGACTATGGGGAAAGCGCAGGGGAGTGGGACAGCTTTGGACGGGTCATTGTGTGTGGGGGCGGAGTCATTGTGTGTGTGTGTGGGGGGGGGGGGGCGGAGTCATTGTGTGTGTGTGTGGGGGGGGGGCAGAGTCATTGTGTGTGTGGGGGGGTGGGGGCAGAGTCATTGTGTGTGTGTGGGGGGGACAGAATCATTGTGTGTGTGTAGGGGGGCGGGGTCATTGTGTGTGTGGGGGGGGGGGTGCGAAGTCATTGTGTATGTGGGGGGGGGGGCGGGGTCATTGTGTGTGTGTGTGCGGGGGCGAGGTCATTGTGTGTGTGGGGGGGGCGGGGTCATTGTGCGTGTGTGGGGGCGAGGTCATTGTGTGTGTGGGGGGGGGCGGGGTCATTGTGTGTGTGTGTGTGGGGGAGAGGTCATTGTGTGTGTGGGGGGGGCGGGGTCATTGTGTGTGTGGGGGGGGCCATTGTGTGGGTGGGGGGGCGGGGTGTGGGTGGGGCCATTGTGTGTGTGGGGGGGGGGGGCGGGGTCATTGTGTGTGGGGCCATTGTGTGGGTGGGTGGGTGTGGCCTGGAGACAGGTGACCATTTCCGGCCGTGAGCTAAACGGTGCTGTGTGGCGGGACTAGCGGTCGTGACCGCCGCCGCTCAGGCTGACTCCAAGGTCCGCTCGCACAGCCAGGGTCTCGGCTGGGACTCGGGCCTGGACCTGGTACGTTAATTCGGGGCCTGAAGCTGCGGCCGGAGCGCTTCTCGTGGCGACAGCCGCCGTTTTTTTATATATCAGTTCCCGAGACTCGCGGCAGCCGCTGGAGATACAGTTGACAAACAGAGAGTCTCCAGGGTGCGGCGCGGGTGTGGGGGGATGGGATCACGTGCCGGGGTGGGGGGCACGTGTCGAGGGGGGGGCACGTGCCGGAGGTGGGGGGTTATGTGGGAGGAGGTGTTCATTCCTGGGAGAGGTGTCTGTGTGTGCTGGGGATGCTCTGTGTGTGTTAGCGTCTGGGTGGGTGGAGTGTGTACAGGTGTATGTGTGCGTGTGTGCATACATGGGAATGTATCCTGGGAGGGGCTGCTGTGTGTGTCTTGAGTGTGTAAATGTGTGTATATGCTCAGGATGCTGTAAGTGTGTGTATGCATGTGTGTGTGTGTGCGTCTGGCGGAATGGAGTGTGCATGGATGCAAATCAGGCCATTTCATTTAGCCCAACCAAGTTGTCTGCCTGCAAAATTGAATCACTACACTTTACAGTATATCCTGTGAAGCCCTTTGAGACATTCCCCTAATGTGAAAGGTGCAGTAAGAAAAGCAAGGATTATTATTGATGACTTCTGTTGTGTTAATGGGTACCGTTAAGTGACCCCTGGTGAAGCATGCCAATCCCCATTCTGCAGCTAAATCTGATGATGCTACTGCAGTATAGTGGGTGTGTGCATTATATTTGACCCCAGAAAATACAAATATAATGTGCTGTTATTCCAGTTTAACAGCAAAGCATTGCATTGTGTTGGCTGTCTTATTTTTAACTAGTACATGCCAATGTTTGTAGATCACCTCTTTATTTCCTTCTCCGTAATGGATGATTAAGTTTACTCTTAATTGCTCTTTAAATGGCGTAAACAGGATGCAGTTTAAATGGGTAAAGGTGCAGATGGAAACAAAAAGAAACACTTTTTCCTTCAGTCTTTCAGTGTGCTTTTAGAATACTGAAAGTGATGTGCATTTTGTACCTAAAGCATTCTGTAAAACAGTCACTCTAATTGCAATACAGGAGCTGAGACTATTTGGCTCATCAAGCCAAATATGTTGGCTATTATCAAGCCAATGTTGCACTTTATAAGGCATGTTATTGAAATAGGATTTCCTGTTAAGTGTAGTGACATACAGCACAAAACAGTTGTGAAGTGAACAATTTTTTTTGCATGCTTGTTGGTCAGAGCACCGAGAGAAGCATCATTCTGTTTTGAAAAGTGCCCTGGGATCATTTAATGTCCACTGGCACGGGCAGGAGGTAATTAATAATCTATCGTATTCAAAAGGAAGAACATTGCTTCTCTTTTTGTGGAATCTTTAATATTTACCTGTATCATCGGATGAGGTAGATGGCACACGATTAGTGACAGTTAAGGCATGGCACCTCTAGTAATGAATATAGTGTTTCCAAGTACTGTACTTTACTGTACTCCTCAGCTCGGATCTAAATCAATAACTGTCCAGCGCCTTGGGACGTCCTCCTGACGTGAAAGGCACTATACAAGTGTAATTTTGTTGTTGTTATAGCTTTGGTTATGAGCTCAAGGCCAGGATTGTGAGCTCATGCCCCAGATTGTGAGCTTAAGGTGTGTTGAGCAGCTTGAACCCACTACTTAGGGACACAAACATTTATTTACACCTCAAGGAAAAATCCTGAGTGTGAGAACTACATGGATTGTGTGAATTAGTGATTATGATGAGGAGTGAATTTGGTTATCTGTTGTTGGCGCAGTTTGTACAGGAACTAAAGAGTATGGTCGGATCACTCAACTGATGGCAAATCTACACAGGTATAATTATTTATGTCTGAAGGGAACCTGTGTAAATTTGCTTTGCTTCAGGATGCCTGGAGAAAGGTTATCAGACGAGCTAATTTGACTTCTGTGTGTTTTGTTTCTGTTTATTTCGGTTTGATAAATGTGAGGAAGAGACAAATTAACAAAATCTCAATAGATCCAATCCCCAGTTTGCTTCAGTGAGCTAGTCATTCCATTGAATTAAATTAATTTGACTCTCAGGCTGTCTACCTTTCCAGTCTCACAGGAGCTGTGTTTGCACTGTGGAGATGGGATTGTTTGCAGTGAGGTACAGATGCTCAAAGGCAGATTGTTGGACAGCATCAACAACAAAATTACCTTTATAGAGCGCCTTTCACGCCGGGAGGACGTCCCAAGGCGCTGAACAGTCAGGTCAGGATCCGAGCAAGAGAAAGGGGCAGGGTAGGGGGGAGGGACAGGAGAGAGTTAGGAGGGAGGGAGAGAGTTGGGAAGGCAGCAGAAGGCTCGATTAAAGAGCAGGGTCTTGAGACCGGCCTTGAAGGAGGCAAGGGAGGGAACGAGGTGAAGGCACTATGGGATGGAGTTCTAGAGTGTGGGGACAGAGAGGTTGAAAGCCCATCTACCGATGGTAGGGCGGGTCAGGAGACATGAGGCAGGCCGGAGCTGGCTGAATGGAGATTCATAGGGGACAGTGTGGTAAAGTAATTTCTTCATATTTCTTTTATATAATCAGAACACAGCATATGTCTTATTGTGTTATGCTAACATAGATAGAAAGATGGACTAAGCAGGAACAAAGTCTGAAAGATATCCTGTGATCAGGAAATGTGTTTTTCATTCGTCCATTGTATGTACCAGTAAAAACTAACCCATACAGCTGGAGCATCCTACACATTTCCTGCTGACTTAAGGTCTAAATGTATACTAACAATGATTCCCTGTCAAAAGATATTGATATGCATAAGTAAATCATTGCTAACAATTGTTAACCCTGTCTTGGAGATATTCACATATGTGAGCAAAATATCTCCGGCCCTTGTTGGATATAACGTCATTATGCTTGTTGTTGAAGTCTCATGATTGATTAAAATGTATCTTTATCCTATGCAATTTTGTATAAATATTGCTCACTGCTAAAGCCGAGCAGAGACATTACCACGGGTTGTATCCCTGTGTGACTGTCCCTGCGGCCGATAAAGATTAGACATCTTTCTACCTATAACAGTGTTGGTCTCTTATTAATGTACGACAACAGCAGGTCAGAGAGATGTGGGGAGGCAAAGCCGTGAATGGCCTTGAAAGTGAGGACGAGGATCTTGAATTCGATCCTCTGGGGGATGGGGATCCATGGAGCCGGGTGAGGGTGGGAGTGATGTGGTCCTTGGTATCAAAGGCGGCGGATAGGTCGAGGAGGAGGCAGAGGGAGCCCTGGTCACAGATGGTCAGGATATCATTTGTGACCTTGACCAGAGCAGTTTCTGTGCTGTGGGCAGCCTGGATGCCCGTTTGGAGGGGCTTGTGGAGGGAGTGAGATGAGCGAAGCTAGGAGACAACGACTCTTTCAAGCACCTTTGACAGGAAGGGAAGGTTGGAGATGGGCTGGTAGCTTGAGAGCTGCGACGCATCCAGCGAAGGTTTCTTAAGGATGGGGGTGTGATGGTGGCTGTTTTGAAGGGGGTGGGAACGATGCTGGATGAAAGGGACAGGTTGAATGTGTCAGCAAGGAGTGGGGCAAGGAGGTGGAGCTGGAGCTGGGAGGTAATGAGAGGAGTGGGGGTGGGATCCAGGGAGCAGTTAGTGGGCTTCATGGAGGATATCGTGCTGATGACGGAGGATGTGGGAGATATGTTCGAAGGTTTGGAAGGAGGAGTTGGTGTATGTGGGGAAGATGCGGAGGGGGTGGAAGATGGAAGAGACGGTCGCAGCTGAGTGGATTCCCTTGATTTTGGACTTGGAAATCCAGCATCTTCTCGCAGTGGGAGTTGGGAGGATAGGATCGGCAAGGCGGGGAGGGCGGGGGAGCTGGTTTGTTGTGGAGAACAGAAATTTTAGGGTTGTTCTTCACCTCCAGGATTATATTGAAACAGAAGTGCGATTTGGTGGAGGCCAGAGTGGTAGCTTTTCATTTGGTCCAGCCAGATGTACTGGTGGACCGTTAGACTGGATTTGAGCCAGGTGCAGGCCGCTGAATGAGGGAAGGTGGCTGGTGAACCAGGGTGAGGTTCGAGAGTAGGAGGAGACAGTTTGGGTGGTGATGGAGGCAAGGGCATTGAGTGTCGTGGAGAGGGTGTTGTGGAAGAGAGTGAGTGCGGAGGATGGGTTGGTGTGGGAGGTGGGCCAGAGGGGAGGAGTTCAAAGGACTCCCAAGGCAGCGGAGAGTGATTGTAGGGAGATCTTCTTCCGAGGGCGGTAGAAGATGGTGGTAGGTTTGGAGGGAGTGGGGAGAGTGATAGAAGAGTTCAAAGAAATGAAATGGTGCTCAGAGATGGCGTTGTCAGAGATGGTGACATCCGAGACATTGAGGCCCTGGGGATGATCAACGGGTCAAATGGGTGGCCGTGCATGTGGGTGGCGGAATGGATGTGGAGGGAGAGGTTGAAAGAGGAGGGAGGAGAAGTCTGAGGAGGTGGAGCAAGAAGGGGTAAAATGGAAGTTAAAATCGCTGAGGATAATGAGGCGATCGGAGCAGAGGCAGAGGGATGCTAGGAGGGTGGAGATGTCGGAGATGAAGATGGGGGTAAACAAGGAGAATTTTGACGTGGGGGTAAACAGATAATTTTGAGGGAGTGATGGGAGGGGTGCAAGAGGGTGAGGTGTTCAAACGAGGCGAAGGGGTATAGGGCAAGTGGAGCCCTGGAGATGAGGGCACACCACCGCCACGACGGATGTGGGGTGGTGAGAGATATAGCCGGGTGGTGTGGTCTCTCAGTGCTGAGGGAAATGTGAGAAACGATACTTAAATTGTTTAATAAGATAGTTTCACTTTCATTCCACTCTGTGGAATGTGTCACATCAATAGTACAGTGCAGGCGATAATAGTAATATTCCTTGCATTTCACAGAATATACTGTAAAGATAATTGACTGTATATTTGTGGGTGACTCAAGGGTGCTAATTAACCACATCAGTGTCCCACAAACAGTCGTGGATTGATGTTATATATTCTTGTGTTTTTCGAGGAATTATTACAAGGAGTGTGGAGTAAGGAAACCTGCCCAAAGTGATCCCAACTTAATAGCTCTAAAACTGCACAATGTGTGTTTCTGTGTGTGTGCATTTGTGCTTGTGTGTGCATCAGAATAATAATAATGCTTGTATTTTGATATAGCGCTTTTCACATCTTCTAGGCATCTCAAAGTACTTCACAGAATATACTGTAAATTTAATTGACTATATTTGTGGGCGAAATGCGGCAGCCAATTGTGCACAGCAGTGTCCCAGAACGTGGCTAGATGGAACAAGCTTCCAAGGGAGATGGTGGAAGCAGAAAATGTTGTTTGTTTCAAGAACAAATTAGATAAGATTTTTGCTGGAAAAAAATATCTCGGGATACAGTATATAGTTTGGGACACGACGTGTCAAATGAATGCCAGGATTTTGGAAGTGGAACTAGATGGACTTAGCTCTTCTTTTGCCTGGCAAATTCTTATGTTCTTATTGACAAATTCTTATGTGGATCTGAGCCGTTTATCTGTCTCCAATCGCATCCAGGATCGACTACGCAAACTCCCTGCTTGTCGGACTCCCCAACTCTCCCTCCGTAGGCTGCAGATCATCCAGAACTCTGCAGCCTGTGTCCTCCCTCACACCTGACTCTGCGACCCCATCACCCACATTCTCGTCCGACTCCACTATCTTCCTCTCATTCAGATACAGTTCAAGACCTTGGTAATCACCTTCAAAGCCTTCCAAGGCCTTGCTTTTCCCTACCTCTGTGACCTCCTAACCCCCTGCCAACCTGCCCACTCCCTCCGCTCAGCGGGCTCCGGTCTGCTTCATGTCCCCCACCTCACCCGCCCCACCACTGATGGTCAGCCTCTCTGCCCTCACCTTCTGGAACTCTTATCCCACAGAACCTCCACCTCACGCTCTCCCTTACGTCCTTCAAGACGCTCCGCTTTGACTGTTCTTTCGGTCAGCCTCCAACCCCCACCCTCCATTACTGATCCCAACCACCAGCTTGGTGTTGAGCCTTGGGATACCCTCCTGATGTGAAAGGTGCTATATACAAAAGGTAATTGTTGTTCTGTCTTTTCTGTTTTTCCAGACAAGCCCTCAGGTGATCCAAAGATCCAGCACACTGATTACTGGAAGTCTTTGATTAATTCAAAATAATTAAGGGAAGTGCACCTGCTACAGAGTCAGGGAGCAAAGGGCTAACCCACTGGAGTGGGGTCTGTGCCTGGGATAGAGACAATTGATATGCATGTTTGTCTGAACTTTTGCATATTACGACTGAAGTCTCTGTGGGTTTCGCTAGTAAGGATGCGACTATTAGGAAGTCGGTGCCTGATATTTATGCAGTGAGCTAACGGGGTTTGGTCACACACCGTCTGCTGAGCGTGTGACTGAGTTGTATTTCTCCTGTTACAGTGGGTAAGATGAGCACGTGCCGCTGGTGTACCCCACGAGACCAGACAACCGTCCAGTTTTTACTCCGGTATTGTTCGGGTGAGCTCTCCTCACAGGAAGTGAAAGCAGCCAATGAAGATCTCTGCTACTGCTTGGAGTGTGTGGTGGAATACCATCAAGCACGCGATGAAGTCCACGCAAAACACAAGGTAATGTACAGAGCAAGAGTGGGAGCTAAAGGTGCCATAGTGGTATACTGCTGAACTGTGTTGTGTGACTGATGTCTTCATTCCAGTCCTGGTAAATGTTTGGAACCAACTCCCTTGGGATGCAGTGGAAGCAGAAAGTCTTTGAAATGCAAATTCAATCATTTGTTTTTAAGAATAGTATCTCAAGATTCACTTTATAGTTTATGACATGACATACAAGCGATTGCCAGAATGGTAAAAGGCGAACATGTTGGATCTTGTTCTTTCGTCGAGCATTCTTATGGTAACTCCATAGTGACTGCGGAACCTTTGGCGTCAACCTCTTTGGGTTCAGGAGGGGAGAGGGGACACACGTTAAAGGCTCCTGATTGTTCGAAAATGGTAATTTGTGGACATTGGGTTTAGACAGGATTGGGCTTTGCTGTGATTTTTTTTCTTTTCACTCTTTTCCTCTGCCCCCTCCCCCAAATGGTCGTGTATTTTTCTGGGCAATGCCCCATCCCCTAGCTTGAGGGCAATCAGCTTCCCACAAATGAGCAGTCAGGTGACTCCATTGGGGGTTTTGCTTATCCCTCTTGTCTACTTATAGAATAAAACCACTTACTGTATTTTGCAAGTAATGGCGGGTAAAATTGGAGCCCTGCTGATGTTTGGTGATTGACCCCCGCAGGCTCTGTACAAGCTGGAGACCAGGCGTTTGACTGACCATTTTGAAAATGCTTTGAAGGACGCGCTGGAGGATGATGAGTTGTTTTTGATTGAAGGCGAGCAAGAGATTCAGCTCAGTGGCTACACTGGGCCCGACCTTGAGAACAACCTGCGGGTCCCAATCCTGGAGATTCTCAAATACCCATACCTGTTGCTGGATGAAGGCCTCAGTGAGTAACCTTGACCTTGTGCATTACTGTGGGGTGTACTATACTATACACTACGACCGTTCTCACCTGTGTTGTTATACGCAAGTTTCATTAACACAAAGTATACAGGCGGGGTGGCTCTGTTTCAGTTCAGACAACACTCCACACTGTTCCTCATCACTGGACAGATTCATCACCCTGACTAAAGTGCAGTCACCTCTGCAACCTTGGCTCAGCACAGAGTGTGAGCGTTCTGGCACTCTGCCCTGCGTAATGGCCAGTATAAATGTAAATTGTCGTTATAAATGTCATGCCAAACAAACGCAGCGTCATGTCTTTTTGTTCTTTCTTATTCTGGGGTGCAATAGCTAAGACCGCATTTTGAGGTACAGTAAACCTCGTTAATCTGATATTCCAAAAGCCGGCAACTCCCTAAAACCGGCAAGTTTTCAAAACATATACAGTGTTAGACTGTATATCCAATGTCCGGCAAATCTCCCAAAGTTCAGAGCAGCTGCTTGTAAAGCTCCCGGCTTTGCTGCTCTGTCATATGCGCTGCAGTTGGAGCTCGGGCATGTTTGGCTTCAGGGCTGTGTTTACAGCACATGTGGTGTATGGGACAAAGCTTCCCCAGCCATTTCTAGGTAAATATCAGCAAACTCAGAAATCCGGGAAGTGAATGGGCCCAACCATGCCGGATTATCAAGGTTTAACTGTAGAGTGATTGGTTTTGAAATGAGTTGCACTGATTTCCCCTAGGAACACTCGTTAGTCTAGTTTCTCCTTGAACATTGGAATGGACTGGTTATTGAGTGGAGATGACATAGACAATTTGACACAACAATGGTCTCTCATATGTGAAAGGTGTCATTTTGTTGTTGTTTTGACCTATCTAAACTAAACATATTTGGGTATTTTTCCAGAGAGATGTAAGAATATAGTTAAAGTCATTGTTTGATGCCCGGGGTGTGTGTAAGAACTGGGACAATCTTAATTGATCTTAAGGAATGTGAAAGTGACTTTGATCCAAATTTAGTGATTTCTGTGGTTGTGTTGATGACGACTTTATGAATAGGTGTTATTCCTTTCCTTATTCGGAAAGATGGTACCTAACAGTCTCTCAGTCAATACAATCGACATTGTGTTGATACAAAAAGATTCAAGATCAATGAAGACCCAAATGTCAGCAATCACGTGATCAGAAGTGCGTGGCTTCGAGTTAACCTGACATTGCCCTGATTAATTGGAACTCTTGGTACCTTCCAGTCTGCATGGATGAGATCTTGAAAGGTCTTTAAGACATGAAGGTGTCAAGGAAGGACAATTGACCTTGTCAAGGAAAGTTGCTTCAAACTTTTCAAAAATTTGTTATCGGGGGAACTCTCACATTCCTAAACCTATTTAGATTAAAGCTAGATAACCTATGGGGCACCCTTTGGGTAAGGATTTGATTGGCCCAAATAATAATCTTTGAATTCCATGTTTGGTGGTAGGGATCACATGGGCTAAATTGGGGTTAGAAACACTTAAAATATGTAATTTTGAAGAGAGGGGAATCATCCTAAGAGAGGAAAAAGGAAATCAATCTAGGAGACAGCTGGTGATCAGCGACTTTCCCTTCGGAATCGGGCAATATTGATTTCATTTAAATCTTACTGCTTTAAGATGCATCTATATGCAGTCCTGATGTGAAAGGTGCTCTATAAATGTAATTTTGTTATTAATGTAACTTGTTAAAGCTTTAACAAGCTTTAAAAAAGCGCTCTGAGACACTGTCCGGTGTGGAGGGCGCTATATAAATCGAAGTTGTTGTTGTTGTTGTAAAGCTTTAACCTTCGAATTGTGTAAATTGTGCATAATATTAGAAGATCTGTAATCCAGTCCCTTGCATTGAGTAAAGTATTTTTCTGGCAAACCTTGCAATTTACTGAAAACCTTACAGAGACCACCAACCAAGTGCGGATCAGTCAGTTCTCACTCCCAATAATAATTTTAGGTTTTCATAAATTGCCCTTTTTTTGTTTAAGATTTTGTTTTAGTCTGGAAGCCAAAACCTCTCCTGGTAACAGATCCAGCTGTAATCACACTGTACAATACTTAAATATCCTTTGTTGTATGATACAGGTCAACTATGTATTGAAGCTCTTGCTAAGATGGAGAAGTCAAATTTCTCCTTCCAGGCATTTGATAAACATCCTGGGATCTACCTACTGCTAGTACATCCTAATGAAACGGTGAGTCACGTTAATTTGAGTGTAATCAGTTCGCGCTTGAAGACAATCCTCTTTCTACAGTCCCCTCCCCTTTCTCCGCAGTTTGGATGTCAAACAATGCGTTTGTATGCGCATGTTGTTGTTCTATGAGAGGCACAATGTGTCATTGTGTGGGTGTGTGCAATATCTATTGCTTTCCAGAATGCCCACACCTCGTGTTAAATAGCGAAACTTAGTGATTGTGTAGCTCAGGTGGGGCCAACCGTTTGAAGGCTGACAGCTGGATGCCATATTTGGGAAATGTCCATGGGCCACATGAGCAACATTTTTGTGTTTGTGGATCATGGAGTGAGTGGGTGGGTTAGATGACATGGGTGGCGGGGTTGGTGGGGGTTAAATCGCATGCAAGTTCCTGGTTCTCACCAGGATGAAATCGGCCCACAAGCCACCAGTTGGACTGCCCTAGTGTAACTCATTGCAGCTGAGCTGGATGTTCTCACTTGAGGATGTTCTACTGGTTGTTTGCAGCAGAAATCCTGGATAATAATCAGCAGTGGAAATCATGACTGTCCCCTTCACTGTTTTCCCCCACTCTCAAAATATCCCTGAACTAAACAATAGTCCTAAAATTACCTGAAATCACACTCCTCCTGCTGTTGCTTTGCCGTATCTGAAAGTAACTAACATCTTATAAACCACAGATAAGCTCTTCTCCGAGATGTCTCAAGTCTGAAGAGTTCAAACTTAAATAATTTGCTTCTCACAGCTTGTGTGTCCTCACTAGTGTCTGTCTGTCTGCGTCTAGGTGAGGAAATGGGCTATCCTGACCGCTAGGTCTCTGGGAAAGGTGGAGCGGGATGATTTCTATGACCTACAGGAAGTAATCACCTGCCTGCTCAAGGTCATTGAGCTGGATCTCTTTGAGAATTCTGATATCTACAACTCAGTTGAGACAGAAACTAATCAATTGATTCTCCTGCCACCCCATTTGTATGACATAACCAACCACAAGAACTACTGGCTTGGTGAGTTTTATGCTTGCATTTTGTGGACTCGTAAGCCATCACAGAACAAACTGGGAGGGCAGTGGAGCTTGTTTGTGGGGCACTGTTTTGAGGGGGAATTTACTCTTCCATTCACTGCACTCATTCTTTACTACTCAAGAGGTCTTCCATTTATAGGAATCTGATCATATCTACAGAATGGAAAAATATTAACATTTGTGTCTGTAGCCATTTGGATTTTCCAAGCCTTCTGTCAAGCTTTGAGTTCACGGCTCAGGATGGGTCTCCAGTGCAGTACTGGAGAGTGCTGTTCTGTTGCGGCTGCCATCATTTGGATCTGGCTATTTACTATTAATGTTAAATATTATTATTTGTTTACCTAGCAGTTAAGAAGGAACCCTGTTGTTAGTCGATTGGCAGAGATTTCTGGGGGGTAATAATCCCTTCACAGAAAAAAAAATGAGTTACTCAATCCACGATTGTTTGTGGGGGGCATTGCGTCAACAATTGGCTGCCGCATTTCACCCACAAAATGCACAGTCACTTCACTTCACAATATATTCTGTGAATCGTTTTGAGACATCTCAACGGACGTGATAAGGTGCTGTTTCAAATGCAAGGATTATTATTATTAAAGCGAGTTTGCATTTAGACTTTGGGGATAATTAAAGAGTTTGTTGCAGGTATCTGCATGCTGTTCATGGTGCTGGATGAGCAAGCGATGGATTCGCTACTCCTTGCCCAAGACAAGCAGAATGACTTCATGAACTCCATCCTGAACACCATGAAGAAAAGCGAAGACGGTGAGTTTCCATGTGGTTTGGAGTAGAAAGATATCTCCGTGCATTTTTATCACTGTTTAATACAGAGGAACCCAATTGTAACATTGCCTACCCTGGACAGTATCTGGGAGGCTGTCGATAAACAAAGTACAGAGAAATAGCTAATGGCTTAGTCATCATAACCATCAGGTGTATGGGAGTTGCTAGTGTCTACAAAACTGGGTACTTTACTACACAGCAGTCATTGTTTATGAAGCTCTTTGAGGTGTTTTGACAAAAGGTGCTGTACATATTTGACTTTTTTGCCTATGCATATGAATATGCAAATACTGTAACATCAAACGGAAAAAAACTGAACTGAAACAGACGCCGCTTCTGGCCGAGTGGAAGCAGCGGGTTTGTGACAAATATTTTTTGGTAGTCATCATCATACTGTTGCTTTCAATCCGCACAATGTGTTTTTCTAAAATGCACGTGATTAAAAGCTTTTTTTTACTCCGTGGCAAGCATTGATTGGAGATGTGTATTTTTTTGTTAACAATATGCCTGTTTTGAACTGATCACCGTGCTTTCAGCCACTACACCTCAAAGCTTTGGAATTCTCTTTCCCCCAATCCCTCCACATTGTCACGTACTTCCGGTCACCTCCTCCCTCCCCTCAGAGTCGGGCTCTGCCACTTTTAAATTCAGCTCTGAGATGCTGCCCTGTGTAAAGGGTGCTATATAAATGTTGTTGTAGTTGTTGATCTTCTACATGATTTGACCTGTAGATGACACTTCTGATCCATTCTGGCCGGCCTTGCAGTGCTTCATGGTAATCCTCGATCGACTTGGATCAAAGGTATGGGGTCATCTCATTGACCCAATGGAGGCATTCCAGATCATTACCAGCAGCCATAGCTACAACAAGGAGATAGAAAACATTCGTAACAATATGAGGTGAGTGAAGTTGAAACCAAGAGGTCCACCCAGGATAGAATGCACCAGTGCAGAACAGTGAGATGTTTCCTTTGACCGCGAGACAAAAAAAATTACCCGGGACCTGCCTGCTAATATTTTTTCTAGTCTTATAGTGTATCTTAGCTTTTCACTCACCTTCCAAGTCTGAAAATCCAAGTCATCGATATATACGACGCTAAACATTGGCAATATTAAAGATATTAAAGATACTGATATCTTTAATATTGAAAACATAGAAAAAGGAGTAGGCTATTTAGCCCCTTGAGCCTGTTCTGCCATTATATAAGATCATGGCTGATCTATACCTCAACTCCAGTTACCTGCCTTTGCCTCCTTAATACTTTGACCTAACAAATACTTATCTGTCCTGTTTAACATGTGTTTATTCTACATGTTTTTTGACAGCAGCAAAAGAATAACGAACGTTTGTGAGGATGATGATGATGACAACTTGGTCTCATGCAGCCAGATTGTTTATGACTACAATACCAAAAGGCAAAACAAGGTACCTCCATTAGAAATCCCATGACACTATTCGAAAAGGGAACATAAGAACATAAGAATTAGGAGCAGGAGTAGGCCATTCGGCCCCTCAAGCCTGCCCCATCATTCAATAAAATCATGGCTAATCTATTCTAACTCCACCTACCCGCCTTATCCCCATTTCCCTTTATCCATAAGAAATTTAGACTGTAGATTAAAAAGTGAGTTTCTCTTCTGGTTTCCTGACCAGCAATCCCCCAAATAAAATTGGCAGACAGCACAAAAAGAGGTGGACGGGCAAACACGAGGGGGCGAGTGGCTTCGGTAACAGGCAGGTGTCGGAGAAGAGGAGCGGGATTAGGGAGAGCCGACCAAGCTTTGCCGCGTGCCGAATATGCAAGTGGCGAGGTCAGAGCAGCCAGAGTGGAGGCCTTGAGTGAGTAAACAATCATTGATGGACAAGGGACTGAGGTAGTGATCGAGGTAGTAATCGGTGAGGGATGCAGGTAGGCGTTTGCCTTCTACCCTTGACCCGAGCCACCTCCTCCCCTAATGCACAGTCACTTTACTTTACAGTGTAATCGGTGAAGCGGTTGTGAGACATCTCAACAATGTAGTGAGGCGTTACAGCAAATGCAAGGATTATTAATATTTTTCTTTTTCAAGCATCTATCGAATTCCTTTTTAAAAGAATTGATATGTTGAATTGAATTCTATATTGACTTGTACACCTGACATACCTTGACAGAAATATTACCGCATTTCTGTGTGGTGTTTTTTTTTAAGGATACTGGATGGAAGAATGCAATATGTCCAGATTATTATCCAAATATGTACGATGAAATGCAAACTCTGGTGCACGTGCTACAGTGTGATATCGGGCAGGACATGCGAGTCCACAACAGCACTTTCCTCTGGTTCATTCCCTTCGTCAATTCTGTTATGGACTTAAAGAACCTGGGAGTGGTGTACATCGGAGAGGTGGTACACCATATCCACTCCGAGATCAAGGACGTCTTGAATCGCAAGGTGAACTCCTGCGACAAAGTGGCTGGCTTTTTCATTCTGATCATGGTGTGCATCGTGGAGCTGCACAGGAACAAGAAGAACCTGCATCTCCTGTGGTACAGTTCGCAGAAATGGGTAGACTTGCTGGTCAAGTGCGCCAACCTCCCCGCCCGGGTGTTCGACCAGCACAAAGAGAAGGCAGGGATGCTAGGCAGCTCCAGGATCACATCCATCTCGCTGGTGACCAAGTCCTCGGGACCTTGTTCCTCCATTACCAGCTCCGTCCAGCAAGCCTGCGTCCAGCTGGTTCGAAGTTTCCTGAAGGAGGGCTGCCAGTCTCAGCAGAGAGGCACGTCACAACAATTTCTGGATAAACTGAATCTGCAGCTAAGGAACACCTTTATCCTGGGCTGGCAACTGAGCAACAGAGAACAACAGGAACTAAAGACCTGCTTAATAGAAATAGTCAAAGGGGCAAAAGATCGAGTGACTGAAGTGAAGCAATCGAGCAGTGTTGGTAGACGAGACATACCACTTTGCCCTCTGATTAAGCAAGAGAAAGTGGAGCCATGGGAGTTGGGGAAGATGGTAGGGTACTGTAAGAGCGATCCTGAACCACCAGCTCATGCAATATCCCAAAGTACAACCTTTCAGTCAAATGTCCAAGAGAAGCCACTGAATTCTAGGAGTATAGAAGATCTTTGTGAGTTTCCGGGTTCATCAGAGTTATCTGTCAATCCAGTCAAGTCCCCCACCCTCTTGTGTGATAGCAGCACTTTCCCTCAGGAGACCAGCCCTGCTGAAGTTGGTTTTGATATAGTCACTGACGACGAATTGTGCGAAATGTTCAAGGAAGTCTCCGACCCCGTCAGAAAGATTTCTCCAGAGGACAGCAAATGCAAACGGGCGGCAGATCGTATGGACTCTCCCAAGTGTGGCTCGGGTCCGATTTCTCACCAAAAAGACGATGGCCAAATAAAACCACTTCACCCAGTTGATAGCACTGACCATCGGCAAACGGGACCCATGGTGCCAGTGCAGGATCCGATGAGAGGGAGCACGTGGTATCTCTCTACAAAAATTAAAGATGAGCAGATTCGAGTCGAGGTTCCGACGCTCTTTAATTCCACAGAGGTCATCCCGCAGTCGCCCAACAAAACCGACTTGCCTTATCCTAAGCCTGAAAAAAACAACAGGTTTAAGTTTGATCAAACCCGACTGTTATATCTGAATATCAAGATGAAGGCCGTCAATCACGAGAGAAAGATAGGTAAAGAAGAGGCAAGCTCCCCTCCTAAAGAAAGCACGGACACGGATTTTGCAAACTCGAGGGTTGGTCATGGACAATCTGGTGACGCGCTGAGTGATTGGGATTCCAACCCAAAGCCCAAGGCACTTATCCAAGGTGGGGACTGTACACGAGATACGTCGATGCCTCATAGACATGAGCCACCAAACTCGGATGGTCCATTGTCTTCAAAAGACGCAACAGATCCTGACAGTCCGAAAACACCTTGTGTCTCACCAAAGCCAGATCAGTGCAGTTATAGCACGTCAGATGCTGATGATGACAGTGATGTGCCGTTTGATACATTAATGAATAAGTTGAAGAAAAGAAACAATGATAAGATCTGCTTACTGACTAATTCTGAGATCGATCGGGATCTCAATCAGCTCGCGCTGGCGGCAGCTTCCACCAAGTCCGCTAATTTCTCTGCCGGTTTGACCCAGGAGTCTTGTGTTATGCAATTTCCAGAGACAATTGAGAGGAAAATTAAAGGCTGGGTGCAAAAGAGTGAAATCCCCAAGTCTACCTCGTTTGTCAATGACCTGACAACCAACGAGAAAGGAAGAAAAATGGTTACCGATTCACACTCGCCAAAACAAAAGAGTAGCACAGTAAAACTTGAGGCATATGACCCAGAGGATCCAGATGGTATAATTGGAGATTCAATCCCGGGCAGCGCATCTTCTGAAGGAAATAAAGCCTCCAACCAGAGCACCGCTGACACCACATCCACCAAAAATGTAAGACATCCGAAGGAAGGGGTAAGCTTTAACCGGTCTCCAATTGTGATTGAGGAAGATGATTCGCAGTTTTTCGAATTTGAAACTGAAGAAGAAATCTACTCTGTTTGGGAAGACACTCAGCCACAGGAAGTGCAAGCCACAGTGGCCAAAAAGACGGTGGTGGAACCTTCTGATAAGGCCCATCATCAGCCGGGGTACATAGATGCAGAGATGGACATGCTGAATGAGTGGGGCTACGACACCGATTATGCGTCTGATGACCTGATTGAGAAGGTCACCAGCATGGCAGAACTTCACCTGGCGAAGGCACGACCAACACTGAAGTTGAGCAATTCTTCTCCCGGGAGCACAACCGATGAAGAAGACTTGGACGCACCTCACGTGAACAAGGGCAAAGCTTCACTTGCGGTGTCCTCTTTCTACTCCGCCTCTGACCTTCTGAAAGGAAAACGTCTTGAAAAAGATATCTCAACTCGGCTCCCGGATGGAAAACGTTTCCTACTTCCTGGCAAAAAAAAGCAGAAACCCGTGTCTGCAAGTAGAGGAGCAGCAGAGTCTCAGTTAGCAAAAAAACTGTCCGTGAAAAAGGCGATAGGTGAAGATACGAAGTTTGATTCATTTATTGCACCACTTCCCAAAGTAAAAGAGAAATGCTCATTACAGGGCAAGGCAAGAGGCAAGGCAACACAGGTCAGCGCAAGAAAAGGCTTAAGCAAGTTCAACTCAAGCAAGAAGAGGACTAACTCGAGTGCTTGCTTCAGGAAGAGTTCGGGAGAAGTTTACCCGAGTACTAATGCGCGTCACTCTAGCCTAGAGAAAAAAGGTTCTGGAAAATCGGTCACGACTGGCTTCAAATGCCCTTTCAAGGATCTACAGATAGACAAACCATCAGACAAACCTCCTTTGAGTTTACAACAGAAAAAGGTCCGTAAACGGCCCGAACCAACGTCATTGGTTGAAAAGCTGGGACTCAAGAAGAAGACCCGCAAAGCCGTTGACCTTTCTCAGGGCAGTCTTGACAGCTTGAATGAACTGCGTAATTACGGTCAAGCGAGGGGCACCATTGAGCACCCCCGAAGCAAGAAGACCAAGCTGATTTCACCTCAGAAATTGACCAACTATAAAGATCCAAGGTTGTTAGCTTCTCAAGACCTCCAGTACCTGAGACAGAATAAACAAAGGAAGGAGAAGAAAAAGGACACAGTTTCACACAATCAGTCTTCACAGCTGCTGCCTACAGAGGAAGTACGATGTGGCAGTTCCTCATCGATCACTAGAATGTCAGGGAACCACAGTGGCCATTTTACATCTAGAGAAAAGCATATTAATCTAACTGTGGCCAACATGGCTTCTGTAAAGGTTCAACTGGGTAGGAAGGTTGACAGTGCCTGCACCAAGAAACTTACATTGCACATAATTAGAGTTAAGGATAATGACCATTGTGACTTCAACTTAACCCAGCGCGATCCTGTCGATATGGACGTGGATGACGAACAGCGGGACGACGTTGATGAATTCAACTTGACCCAGAGAGATCCTGTGGATATGGACCTCGATAGTCAAGAAGAAGAAGTCGACCATGGCAATTCAAAAGAGGAGGCTGGCTGCCAGCACTCAGAACTTGCAAATGTATCTGTTAATGCAGAGACCTTGGAGAAGAAAAAGTCACCCCTACCCGAACAAAAAGCTGATGTAGTGTTCGCCAAGCCGGCGTTGCCTCCCTTGCTCTCAAAGAGTTCCAGACCCTCAACCTCCAAGCGGTTTGCCTCCAGCACCACCTCCCGCAACGCTCAGCTTGCTAACGAATTGGACATACTGCCCAAGCGTCTGATTTCTAAGGTCAAACAAGCCGGTCAGCTTCCACTCCTGAAATTGACCGAGTCAAAGCCTCTGGTGTCCAAACCTGCCCCCACGACCAACATCCTTCGAGCGCTGAACAAAGTGGTGAACGCCACGCCAGTAGCAGCCCCCACCGGGACCCCTCCCAGCTCCATTGCTCAGCCCTACACAAGGTTCAAGCCCTTGCAGGATCCTCTCCGCATCAAAGTGGACCTGGCTGACCGGCAAAACCGAGATGCCTCGTACTTGATCAAGGATATCCTGAAGTGGACCTATCAGATGTTTGACTCGCTCAGCCAATTCGGACCTCCTGATCCCCTTTGTGAGTTTCCGCCCAGAGAGGTGCCTCAGAGGTTTAGTTCTTATGAAGAGTATTTCTGTGTCTTCTACCCCTTACTGATGCTCAACACGTTTGAACAGGTGAGTGAGGCTTGTCCCACAGATGTTGAGACTCACAATTCTTAATTAAATTAAATTCAGTCTTGGTTTGGAAGCTGGTTTGTTTCCGGTTTAAAAAAAAACTTCCAAGAATTTGACAATATTCCCAAAATTCTACTCTGTTTGAAATGCAAATTAAAATACAAAATTACATTTGTACAGAGCCTTTCATGTTGGTATGTCATCACAAGTCACTCGGTCAAAGGGGAAGGTCTTGAGGCATGCATTGAAGGATGCAAGGGAAGGAGCAAGGTTAATTAAATGTGGGATGGCGTTCCAAAGGAACATGGTGTTCCAAAGGATGGGGGCAGAGAGGCTGAAGGCCTGACCGCCGATGGTGGGGAAGGCCAGACGGAGGATATGGAGCAGGCCACAGCCTGCTGAGGTTGCCAGGTTGTTAAGGGGTTAGCTGGTCGCAGAAGTAGGGGGGGGCAAAGCCATGGAGGGCCTGGAAGGTGAAGGCGGGCACTTTGAACTCTATTCTCTGAGGGATGTGGAGGGAATTAGTAGGGATGATGGCCAATGACCTTGTGCTCAAACCCTGTGGAATTTTGGGGCCTCTGATGTGTCAACTTCCTTTATGCAGCTTGCTAAGGAGTGGACAGAATCCAAACAGTCACACAGATTGATCCAGAACTCCCTCACCCTGAAGAACCACTGGGTGCAGGAGCAAGTATACCACGCAGAGTTTCAAGGTGAGAAACCTTTTTTTTGTGTGAAGATATCACTGTAGCTAATAATTTTTTAACTAACTCAACCTATAACTGTCTGTGGGACACTGGTATGCTCAATTGGCTGCCAAGTTTTTCCCACAAAATGCAGTCAATTTTTTACATTATAATATTATTATTACTTTACACTATATTCTGTGGAGAGCTTTGAGACATGATAAGGCACTATATCGAATGCAAGGAAATGTTGTTGTTGTTATGATTATTATTATCGCAATGCAGGTCTCTGTGGGAGGACTGCTTGCCATCTCTTGCATTCACCAGTTGTTTGTGGGACACTGCTGTGCGGTATTGGCTGCTGTATTGCGCCCTCAAAATTCATAGTAAATTTACCTTACAATAATAATAACCAAAAACCTTACAGTGTATTCTGTGAAGCTCTTTGAGACGTCTCACAGAATATACTGTTAAGGTTTTTGGTATGGACTGGAAAAGTTTTTATTGCAATTTACTGTGTATCCTGTGAAGCTATTTGAGATGTCTCAACAATGTGATAAGGTGCTGCATGAAATGCAAGAATTATTATTAATATTTGATTTGCTTTGCCCGGCCTTAATGCTGTCTAAAATATTGGTGTTTGTAATGATGATGAGTATATTAAGGGTATATTAATTACGTTTCCCTTAGATGAGCGCCTAAGAAAGATAAACTTGAATGCTATCCCCTATCATGTTGCTATCCAACTGTTGTTTTAGAGCATTGGGGAGCGCTTACCTCCAGCTGAACTGGGAGAGTGGAAGGGTATTCCAAAATTCTAAATAAGATTGCTGCTTTGTTAGTGCTCAAACATCTTCGACCACACTTTCGGTAACCCTCCTACCCCTACACACTCTGCTAGGCTTGGGGCGTCCACCCGAAGTGAAAGGCGCTCTACACATGTAATTGGCTGCCGTATTTCGTCCACAAATATACAGTCAATTTGCTTTACAGTTTATTCTGTGAAGCGCTTTGAGACGTCGATAAGATATGAAAAGCGCTATATCAAATGTAAGGGTTATTATTATTCATTTGTTATTGATTATCTTCTATCCATTTGTTCAGTTTTGCTGCATGATACCGACCTGCATGATAAGCAACCCAAGGATGATGATGTTGTGTTTCTCTGGCTGCCCGAGAATCACATTCCATATTTACAAGAGGAGATTGTTGATGGCATTCTTGAGGGTCACCTCGGCCATATCTCAAGAGCATCTTACTCTTCAGATGGTGAGTTAAGGAAGGCGATCCTCACATTACTTTAGAGCAACCTTGTGAGAGAGTGTACTGTGAGAGATTCAGGTGGAGACAACCAATACGGTGGTGTGACAATCCAAAGTTTATTAAGTAATACGAATAGCCTAACTTATTCTGAAAACTGAGACCACAGATTCAGTAAAATTGATATTAATTCCAACGGGAAGTGAGCTGGCCATCTAAGGCGACTTAAACTATTCCAAAGTTACATCTCTCTTTTAAGTGTTTTAATTGTAACTGATCCACAGTTTCCCGCAAACGTTAGGCACTGCCAGATTCTCAGCCTTGAGATTCACAGGAATATGGAATGTGTCTCCTTTCTGAGCCCCTTTGTTGCCACATCTGTACTCAAGGACACAATTACTCAATTCGCAGAGAAGTGAACGTCTTCCCAGGAAAAGTTGGAACTTTTATCAGAAATAGACCTCAGGTTAAGGCGATATATCTTTTATCACAACTCTCTCAGGGGCCCTAGTCTAGTCATTAAAACAAATGCTCTGCTCAGCTGTACTGAAAGGATTATAAATGTTTGGTTACATTTCAAAGGTGTATAAAGAGGAATTAACAAAAAGCCTTAAACATTAAGCATCCAAAATATAATCTTACAGTGATAGATCTACATACCGTATATCTCCGCGTATAAGGCGCACTTTTTTTCAGGTCGGAAGATCTCGAAAGTGGGGGGTGCGCCCTATACGCAGGTACAAGCAATTTTGAGCCTCGGAGATACAGTAAACAGGGGGGGCGGCCGTCGCGCTGTCAGCCGGGGTTTGGTCAGTGTCCGGCGGGGGTTGGGAGGAGCGGGTGACGGGGCTTCGGCCTCGGCCGCCCGGGGAGCGGCAGCAGCAGCGGACTTCAGTGCTGTGCTTACCTTCTGCCGAACCCAGTCTGCCTGCCTCACTCCCTGCCTGCCGCTCTCTCTCTCTCTCCCTGCCGGCCTGCCTCTCTCCCTCACTCTCTCCCAGGCTGCTAACCTGCCTCTCTCCCTATCTCTCTCCCAGGCTGCCGGCCAGCCTCTCTCTCTCTCCCTGCCTGCCGGCCGGCCTCTCTCTCTCTCCCTGCCTGCCGGCCGGCCTCTCTCCCTCTCTCCCAGGCTGCCGACTTGCCTCTCTCTCTCTCTCTCCCGGGCTGCTGGCCTGCCTCTCTCCCACTCTCCCTCCCGGGCTGCCGACCTGCCTCTCTCCCTCCCGGGCTGCCGGCCTGCCGCTCTCCCTCTCTCTCTCCCGGGCTGCCAACCTGCCTCTCTCCCTCTCTCCCTCCCGGGCTGCCGGCCTGCCGCTCTCCCTCCCTCCCTCCCTGCCTGCGTGCCTGCCTCTCTGCCTACCTACCTGTCTCTCCTGTCTCTCCTCCCTTCTGCCGGCAATATCATTGAAAATGCTTCTGTTTTTTTTTCACCAAGAAAAGGTCAAAAACGGGGGGGTGCGCCTTAGACGCGGGTGCGCCTTATACGCGGAGATATACGGTATCCAATATCCCACAACAATAATTCAGGAATCATTCTTTCAATCTTAATAATTGCGGAGACTCTTAGCAAGGTGGTTAGCGTGCTCACCTTGCAAGCGAGGGGACTCAGGTTCGATTCCCAAGCAGGGTAGAACATGAGGTAAGTTTCCTTACTCCACATGCCTCTGTTTACCTAGTAGAACGCAGGAGCCAGTGCAGCCTGTCAGGCACTGGTGTGCTGGATTTCTTGAGTTTTGTACAGGTGGAAATCTGGGTGGCAGAGTTCTGAATTAATTGTATTTTATGTATGGTGGAACTGGGGTGGTCAGTTCCACCATACATAAGGGGGTATTTGCAGGGTATTTGAAAAGTCCAGCTTGAAAGTGTCAAAGACATGGACGAGGGTTTTGGCTGCTGTGTGTGAGGTACGGACGGAGGCGGGCAATGTAGCGGGGGTGGTCCTGGTTAGGGAATGAATGTGGGGGAGAATGGAAAGCTGTGGAGTGAACCTGGTGCCTAAATTGTGCATGGGTTCAATGAGTCTGAGAGAGTGCCCGAGAAGTTCGTGAAAGAAGGCATTGATGTGAGCCAAAGACTATGACTTCCATATTACTGACGTTCAGCTGCAGGAAACAACAAAAACAAAATTACACTTGTATAGCGCCTTTCGTGTCAGGAGGACGTCCCAAGTCACTGTGTCAGACCTGAGCTGGGAATAGGGAGGGGTAGGGAAGTGGGGGATTAGGAGTTGCTGGTGGAACCATCAAAGAGGAGAGTCTTGAGGCGAGACTTGAAGGAGGCCAGAGAGGGGGCGAGGCGGAGGGACCTTGGGATGGAGTTCGAGAGGTTGGGCGCAGAGTGGCTAAAGGCTCGCCCGCCAATGATGCGCGGGCGAGCCTTGGTGGATGCGCTCATCCAGGCCTTGATGTCCGTCAGACAAGCTGACAGGATGTCAGGATTAAGAGTCACAGCTGGAGGGGGAAAAGTAGATTTGGATGTCATCTGCATATATGAGGAAATTGACCCCATGTCTGCGGATGACATCGCTGAGAGGGAGCATGTAAATGATGAAAAGAAGGGGGTCAAGTGTTGGGATTTCTGATCCCGAGGTTCAAATAATCACCTAACAATCCAAATATGGTGTAATGGAATTTTATTAGTCAAGTAACAAGTACAAAACCAGTAAAATAATAGTGCTACTATATGTAACAAAGTTATACTGTTAGGTAAGAAAATTTAGACAGTCTGTAACTAGAAAATAGTCAGTCATTACAGTCAAAAACAAGAGGCAAGTAGGTTCAGCAAAAAACGATTTATTCAACTACATGCATATAAGTCATCAAGCCTCATATGCCTATAGGGTCAGTTGTCTCTCAAGCAGACAAAGACCTCGTGTCCAGTGTTTTCATATCTTTTATACAGAGAAAAGAGATATATCTTAAGAAAGGGGTAGTCCCTTTCTTAAACCAATTATTGTTTCATCCCGTACACATACAGAAACTGGTAATCACTAACTCCAAACTACCTTTTGATCTCCTACACAGTCCGTTAGGTTCAACACATTCATTATTCTCGCTTATCTTAAGCCAATTATAGTTTCATCCCGTACCCATCTCGAACTTCCCCTTTGGTCTCCTACACCATCCATTCAACACATTCATTATTCTCGCTTATCTTAAACCAATTATAGTTTCATCACGTACACATCCAGAACTACCCTTTGGTCTCCTACACAATCCGTTCAACACATTCATTATCCTTGCTTATCTCTTCCGTTGTACCCAAGGCCGTGTCCGCATAGTTTGTGGTGTTAGGTCATTCTTGCTCATCTCATTAATCACAACCCAGGCTGCAGTTACAACAGGAGATAATTACTAACATGGTTAGGTATGCTCCTTAAATGTTAGGTCAACAATCGAACTAATCTGATCTCGATTGTGGTCTTGCTAAGTGTTAGTGAAGCCTTCTATTCAAAACAAAGCAATTAAAATCATCTATCAGGTAAAAAAAACAAGTCTTTGCTTTTTTTACTCAAATGCTGCCACAAATCAAGTTACTTTAAAATATATATATATCATAACCATTTTCTCCTCTAACAATAGAGGTTTTGGAGCAGTCAGTCGCAGTGGTCTCTGCACGTCTCTCCCCTTGGCTGGGTTTGCTACTCAACACCAAACTATGGCAATTATACCTTTTTGCCCCAAGGATCTGCTCCTTGGTTTCACCCATTAGGGGTCTGCCACGTACTCAACCCTTGCACATCCTTGGCCAAAAACTGTTTATCTGATAATTGAGTTCCTACAGAAAACAGTCTGCTCATTAGTTCTCAAAACCTGACAGCTCTCTGCCTCTCAAAGCCTTTGCCTGTCTCTAATTTACAGAACAAACCAACAACCAGGCTGGCAGATATTTCCTGGAGGATGTTGTTTCTTCCCATGTTTGTACAAGGAGTGCAAGGCCTCAATGTTATCAGCTTGTGACAGCCTTTCCCTGGTCTCAGGATACCCTTTACCTTTGTCCTTGCAACCTGCTGACTGTCTGGTTTTCTTACACGCAACCAGCTTGGATTAGTTTGAGCGCAAAATGGTTAATTCTGCCATTTTAATTCACCTGATCCTAGTTAATCATTTTAACATTTATGATCCGCATTAGTGATATTCTAATGGTTATATACTTACGTATCCGTTAATAATTTTGCTGCATATTAGTATAGCTCAACAGTTTCTAGTAATTTCTAACTGTTTCTTTTTGCTCAATATTAACCGTTTCTAACACAAGGATGGAGCTTTGAGGTACCCTGAGTGACCAAGCGGAGGCAGGAGGAGACAAAACTTTTCCAATATAAATTGTTAGCCATTAGTAGAACAGGACTCAAAAAATCAAATGTTTTTGCCTCGTGTTCTGTGACTACCTTTGACTGTGTGTTTTGCCTGTTGGCGCAGGTCGAGGATCCCGTACCACACTACACCTCTCTGTCCAGACACGAGGGAACGTCAGCGCGGTGAAAGGCCGGCCCATCCGGTGTGAAGTCATCGGCTCCCTCGTGAACACCATCCGACAGTTTAAGGCCCTGCTCTTCCTGCATAAGACTCCTCTGGCTCTGCCTATCATCTCCATCAGTTCCCCATTCTTTACACAGAGGGACTTGGTGGATGGTGCAAAGTGGAGCTCTGCTGTAAGTCAGGTGGAAACAACTGTCCCTGTACCTTTTGGGGTGTTTGTTAGTTTGTTCATATAATTGAAAGAAATGGAAACGTGAAACTTAACAGTGAAAATGTCAAACGTGTGTCGTCTCAGTGGTTTTAACAGCCTGGGGTAAGGGTTATGCAGAAATTGTGGGTTTAAGCCCACGTCAGGACCTTAGGCTCGCTACCTATACTGACACTCCACTGCAGTCCTGGGGCATGCTGTGTTGTCAGAGGTGTCAACCTTCAGGTGAGACGTTAAATTGATCTGCCTGTTCAGTTGAAATGTTATAGATCCCCTGTCACAATTGGAAGGGGAAGTACTTTGTTTATATTTGTGTATTAGAATGTTATGAGATCTGCTATCCAAGGAGACCACAGCTACAGAATTGTTTGGGTTGCTTAATAATTACTGTGTATGAGCATTGAGGGAAATAGTGTAAAATATCTGCCGCAATCTAAAAATCGGTGAAATAGGCCAGAGACTGAATGGCCTCCTGGTCTTACTGCAAACCTGCAGATTCTCAAGATACATTTCTGGAGTAGTTGTATCAGTCTAATCTGACTATTTGTGGTCTTTGTTGTTTTCCTCCTCTCTCTCCCACCCAGCAGAATGAGTATAATGAGTTTCAGCAGAGAGCCATCAACACAGCATATGCCATGGTCAAACAAAATTCCCGAATTCCGAAGATTTGCCTCATCCAGGGCCCCCCGGGTACAGGGAAATCCAAGACCATCGTTGGCTTCCTACATCGTTTGCTGGACGAGGTACTGAACTGACTGGAGTAACAGTCGGGATTGAGGCAAGAATCCTAGAGGTTCCATACGCCTGCCCACTTTAGTTTCTTTACCTGAACCTTTGACGAGTCGGCATCCGATAGAGCGAGATATATGCATAATTTCACTCTGATTTTCGATGGCTGTCACCCTTTTTGTACACCCGCAAAGTGCACCAGGTTCGATCCCTCTCTATGAGTGTAAGTCCCAAATTTAAGGTGTACGTCACCAGTGAGAGTTACCACCACGACAACGGGTATTGCCAATTGCCATTTATATTACAGTACAATGGGAATCTCATCACACGACAGACTGACATAGGCTCCCATCTGTTTGCATTCCCTCCTTTCAGATTGATTACAGCGATTTGAGAAAGCAAGAGAACTTGATGGAGGTTTTTTTTGCTATTCCATGAAACGCACCCCAAACGCACAACACAAAGCATTAGCAACTTAAACACTTCCTGACAAATCGGATAAATATGGCACCAACGAATAACAAACACTCAAAACACTTTAACTAAATGCCAGCTAGCAGCCACTAAACAGTCAGTTAGTGAAAAGATGCACGAAAAGCTAATTGTTGACCTAGACCTCAAGTACCTCAGGCATGTACCTCTTGATATGGAGTCCAGTGGCTAGAGCACTCACCTTGCAAGCAAGAGACTCAGGTTCGATTCCTGGCAGGGTGAATTGTTGGGCAAGATTCTTTACTCCACACACCTCTGTTTACTTCACAATAAGTATGAACCTGGTTGTTGGCAGATCGCATTTTGGGAGTAATAATCCTTTCATACAAGAACAAACTGATTTGATGTTAGTGCGAGAGAGTCAAAATTGGTTGAACTCCGCCTCACATTTGTATCCTTCATATGTAGGAAGAAGAGAATGTTGAACCTGCGATGAGCAGAAACCCCAGAACTAAACGCACCAGGATCCTTGTGTGTGCTCCATCAAACGCAGCCATTGACGACCTCATGAAGAAAATCATCGTCGATTTTAAGTCCAAATCCAAAGACAAGAACAATTATTTGGGCAAGTTGTTTCAAGTAGAGTTTTGAGCCTATTGATAGGGGGAGCGTTAGAACCCAATGTTACGAATGCAGATGATGCTGCTCTTGGCATTCGTAACATTGTGTGGATGATGTGAGGCTTGCATGGATGTCTTTTCTCACTGCCCCCAGATAGCAAAACACGGGAAATCAAACAAACGAAGAAAGATATTTGCTCATCCAGGACTGATAAGTGCTTTGAGATGTCCTCTCAAACTGAAAGGCTATGTAAATGGAACTTGTATTGACCCGATCCCATCTTACCATGCTTCCAGTTTACTTTGGTCATATCGCAATATACTTCCATCACTGAATGGGTGGTACTAATGGGTGAAATACACAGTGCAATATTATTTTGCCTTTCCATAAATCCTAGATTGGGACATCCTGTCATGAAAGGCACTATACAAGTGTAATTTTGTTGTTGTTGGTAGTATGATATTCTCACTTCTGGGTGCATTAAAAGAAACAGTTACTTGGAGATGAATGAAATATTTCTGTCTGTGATTCTATGATAAGTATGTGAGTTCGAACCTCATATCAGGACTTTCACCCACAAAATCCGCAGTCAATTCACTTTACAGTATATTCTGTGAAGCACTTTGAGACGTCTAGAAGATGTGATAAGGCGTTATATCAAAGGCAAGGATTACTGTTATTATTTGAGCTCAGTCTGAGCTGACATTCTGGCCCAATACTGGGGAGCACTCCATTGCTGCTGGTCCAATACTTTAGCTGAAATGTTGTATCAAGGTCCTATTGATGTGTTTAATTGAACATTAAATATCCTGTGACACGATTTAAAACAATGGCAAATTACATTGGTATAGTAATTTTCAAGTTGGGCAGTGGACAGTCAAACATTTGGACCCGAGCTGGGGGTTGGGATCAGGAGGGTAGGAAGGGTGGGCAAGCAAAGCGTGGGCAAATAGGTTCTAAGACAGACCTTGAGGGAGGGAATAATCCCTATTTTTAGGGATTTGGTTGCTCAATAGATGACTATTTATGGGACCCTGCAGTGCTGTCGTTATTTGCCTGCAAAAAATACAGTCGATTCACTTTACAGTATATTCTGTGAAACATATTTGAGACGATTCAACAGTATGTTAAGGCTCTATGTCAAATGCAGGGATTATTATTCTGAAAATGCAAGTTCTTTGCTTCATGTGTGGGTGGATTTGTGCCCCTCACCACAGGAAACTGCGGCGATGTCAACCTTGTGCGGTTGGGTGCTGAAAAAGCCATCTCACCTGACGTCGTCAAATTCAGTCTGGATTGCCAAGTAAACTACAAAATTAGTGAGTGCCTTTTTTTTTCCCTTTCATTCAACAAATAAACTCTTGATTGATGGCTAGGAGATTAATAAGCGAGTGATGTGAACATGAAGCTCTTCAAGCTTTGGTACCTCTAGAGCAATGTAAATGAGCAATAATTTACAGTTGTATAGCAGGTTCGGGGAGCGTGAAGAGCAATTTTAGGGCAGATGTTTAAAAATCAGGTGGCGGATAATTTAAAAACGTATTCTGCTATGCAAAAAGGCGCTCAACTGTGGAACTGGGTTACCATTTGTGGAATCCTGTAGCGTAGTGGTTAGAGCACTCACATCGCGAGCGAGTTTGATTCCCTGACGTGGCAAAACCTTGGGCAAGTTTCCTTACTTTACATGCCTCTGTTTATCAGTAAGTAGGAACCCAGCTGTTAGTTTGGCGCAGATCATGGAAACGAGCAATATTAATACAAGTCCACAAGACCATAAGTACAAGTTTGGCTGTTGAAAGTCCATAAATGGTATTCAGCAATCTTAGTTGTGCGCTGGTGATGTTACCCAGTACCGCCATTGCCATGTTGTCCTTGTGTTCCGAGAGATAGGTTGATTTGGAATTTGATCCTCTTGAGGGATGGGGAGCCAGTGGAGCCGGGCAAGGTTTGGGGTCAAGGAGTCCTGTAGCGTTGTGTAGTGGGGTGATGGGGTCACGGAGCCTGGTGCAGGAAAGGACACGAGCTGCAGAGTTTTGGATCATCTGCAGCTTGTGGGGGGAAGAGTTGGGACAAAGATATCTTCGGTACAATTCTATCTAAACGGATTATTAAAAACGGGATTATAATTCCAACAACCACATAACAAAAGCATCCGTGAACCATTTAAATGGAGAAGCAAACAAAAATGATATGTTACATACTAGTTGTCACTGACTCCATGCCTTTAAAGAATTTGTTCAATTTTTACTGACATTACCAAAAAAAAATCAAAGCTACCCAAGTCCTTGTGGTTTTCTGTAGCTCAGTGGTTCGAGCATTCGCCTTACAAGCAAGAGATCTGTGTTCAGTTCCAGGCAGGGGGAAATCTTGTGCAAGTTTCCTTACTCCATATGCCTGATAATAAGCCCTAAAAAAAAATAATAATAATAATTTGGTCATTTCAATCCACGATTGTTTGTGGGACACTGCTGTGCGCAATTGACTGCCTCATTTCGCCCGTAAATATACAGTCAATTCACTTTACAGTATATTCTGAAGCACTTTGAGACTTCTAGAGGATGTGAAAAGCGCTATATCAAATATAAGAATTAATTGAATCTTTGCAGCCAAATATGCTTCCCTTTCTTCTGCTGAAAAGATGCACTATAACAATTTATGCAGCTTGTTTTCTGTTAAATCCTGAATAGGACAGTTTAATTTCTCTTTCAATTGACTGAATGTTGCTGTTAGTTTCGGGAAATCTATTGATGAGGCTTGTTATGGTACAGTTACTGATGCTCAAGTTTTGTTAATTGTGGTAAAATGATGGAAGGCCATCGTAAATCAAACAGGATTAAGATCTTTCCTTGAACTACTGGCGCTTATGGGTTGCAGGTTGCAAAATTGTTCCGTTGTTTCCCTGGTCTCTGAGCTAATGTGTGTGTTTGTGTCTCACAGAGAAGAACCAGCCTGATATGGATCAGCAGGTTCAGTGGCGCAAACAATATCTAGACAAGCAGCTGGACGACCTGGGGAGACAATGTGCCATCATGAAGAAAAACAGTGAACAGGTAAATTATTAGCAAGTGCTAATAAATTGAGGCCGCTAAGGGATTTTCCCTTACTCGGGTCCCGACCTGACTGTTCAGCGCCTTGAGACGTCCTCCTGACATGAAAGGCGCTCTATAAATGTAATTGTGTTGTTGTTTTCACCCTTTATATCAAATTCCCGGACCCAGGGATCGAGGGCGCTGTTTCTAAGTGTGTACTGTACTGAGTTGTGGAACTATGAAGGTCACACAAACCGGATTTCCAGACTGTGGACGTTGTAACGCGGTTTGTTCTCACAGATTGCAAAGTTAACTAAGGAGCGGAGAAAATTGGAGGTGGAGAGACAGTATCTTGGGCGCAATCAGAAGGAGGTGAGAGGCGTGAGGAACTGATGAGATGTCGGGCCATTTATACGCACTGAGCTTGCCTCAATCGGCAGCTATACCCTCGGTGTTCTCATTTAAACTCTGCACTTTCAGTCCTGGTTACAAACAAACGATCACTGTTGTAGCCTTGCTACGCAATTGAGATATATCTCAGCACTTCACAGAATATACGGTAAAGGCATTTACAAACAAAATGTGCATTTTGTGGGCAAAATGCGGCAGGCAATGGCCGTGGATTGAATAGCAATTTTTTTTTCTGGATCATTGTCCCCGGAAAGTGGTCCACCAATTCAACTCACTTACCGCTAGGGAAACCGAGGCACACGAAGTAAGGAAATTTGCCCTACGTTTCACAATTCTGCCCGAGGGAGCCGAGCTCAGGTCCGCTCGCTTGAGACAAGTGCGCTGACCACTGCACTACACAACGCTACAGGACTCCTTTTAATATTTGTCTGTACCTAATTCCCTTTGGGGGGAAAAAAAATAACGTTCGCTAAGCACAGTCTAGTTCCTCACTTGCGTCTTGTCTTCGCAGAATCGTCGTCGAATGCAGGCCGTACAGCTGGACACCATCCTGGGATCCCACATTATCTGCTGCACACTGAGCACCAGCGGGGCCGGCCTGCTGGAAATGGCCTTCCGCAAACTGGGACACGAGCCCTTCAGCTGCGTTATCGTGGACGAGGTGAGCGCGCAGTGGTGTCGTGGCCAAGTAGGAACACAGGAACAGGATGTAGGCCGTTCAGCCCCTCAATCCTGTTCTGCCATTCAATACAATCATCCACCCCTCAACTCCCAATTGATCCACCTCTCAACTCCCAGTGACCTATCCTGCCCCATATCCCTTGATATCCTGACCTCTATCCACCTCAGTGTTGAAAATTTGAATGGATCCAGCATCCACAGCCTTCTGGGAAGGAGGAATTATTCCAGGTTGGTTGTGTTTCCCTATTGTTACTGTATCTTGACTCTGCGGAAGAGTTTATGTTCTGACAGGCAGTGTGGCCGGGCAACCGGTTGCTGAATTTTGCCAATTGAGAAATCCCCCGTTTACAAAACAGCCATATAGGACTGCAGAGGAACTGATACAAACTGTCAAGCATTTCACCTCCTCGCTCATTCCACCCATCCGCTATACACTAAACATAGCGACGGATCATTATCTCCCATGATAATGATGCCACTCTCACTCACACATCATCACTCACTCATACACTCACTCACACACTAATTCTGAATGTCCAGTGTCTTGGGACATCCTCCTGACTTGAAAAGCTCCATACAAGTGTAATTTTGTTGTTATCTAAATACAGTTAAACACTTGTACAGAATACAATGAAGTAACTTTTCAATGCAATTATCATCATTCTTCCACATGTTTGACCTTGTTGGTCAGTGCCCCTTAGGGGGGAAAAAAAATAATGGGGGGGTAACAGGACTGTGTGGAGACTATATTTTGTGCTCCACACTACACCTCTGCTCTGTGTGTTGCCCAGGCCGGACAGTCATGTGAAAGCGAAACGTTGATTCCTCTTGTATATCGATGCCCGAAACTCATCCTCCTGGGAGACCCTGAACAACTGCCACCAACAATCATCTCCATGGTAAGAATTTCCTTTTGAATGTGCTTCCTGGGGCGCCTCCCCGTATTACAGTGTAGCAATCGGAGGTTTGACGGCTGATTGAAGCTCTTGCCCTTTCCTGCTGACCAAGTTCAGTAATATTGATAATGATAATAAACCTTACACTTGATATAGCGCCTTATAATAATAATCCTTACATTTGTATATTGCTTTCCACGTCTTATCGACGTCTCAAAGCGCTGCATAGAATACAACAACTGATCACTAGGCAAGAGGTAAAGTGGATGTTTGTGTGTGTCCGCAGAAAGCGCGGGGCTTTGGCTACGGGCGATCGATGATGGAGCGGCTACAGAAGGGTCTGTGTGATGATGTGAAGCAGAGCGGTGTCCGACAGCAGCCACACGTGCTGGAGCTGCTCACTCAATACCGCATGCATCCTGACATCTGCCTGTTCCCATCCAGGCACATCTACGGAAGCAAGCTAAAAACTGCCAAGTAAGCGGCTGACCATTCAAGTGACAAAGAAAACTGTCAGGCGAGATCCTAACTCCTAACCTACCCACCAATTCTTTTCTGCAATACTGGTGTGCATGCTGCGTTACCCTGTGCACCTCGCCTCCTTGCCCAGGTTTCTGAATATAGTGTACACAAACCCCTCAGACAGGGCAGGGTCCCAGAGTGTTTGACAGTGGGCAGAACACAACACTGAGCCAGTATATCCAGTGCAAGTGTTATTATATATTCAGTTATTATATATTCAGTTCAGTTCAAAGCTTCCAAATTGAGATTATAATATAATAATCCGTGCATTTGATGTAGCGCTTTTCACATCTTCTAGACGTCTCAAAGCCCTTCACAGAATATACTGTAAAGTGAAGTGACTGTATATTGTGGGCGAGAATGTCTTGGGGAACCACTTGGATTCTAGTTACATTGAAGAGTTTCCGAACCCTTGACCAGCCAAGAGTATATGTGTGCCGCAGGAAAAAGTCCCTTTGTGGGAAGCCTCGCGTGACTTGTGACCTTTGCACTCATTATTATCATTATTATATTCCTCTTTTCGTGAGATTTATTGTGATAAAACTGCTCCATTCTCTCTTCCCTGATCTAACCTAAAAAATCTCTTGATTCTTTGTAGCTTTTTGATCCCCCCCGCCAGCCAGCCTGTTCAGTGTTGTTAGTAACACCAGCTGCAAACCAAGGAGAGACTTTTATCAAAATTGGCTTTTATCAAAATTCCAACAGCTTGTTTCAAAAACTTTTTTTTTCCCACGATGATTTTGACAAAAACATGCTTCCCAAGTCCTTGACTTTTAAGCAGCTGCAGCCTTCCTTTCTGAAGTAAAACACTGCCTTGGGAACCTCCTCCCAAAGTGAAAGGCGCTAGACAAATGTAATAGTGTATTGTAAATACATGAGCCTTTGCGATTTTTGGTCGAGTCAAGCAACCCAGAATTCCTGGAGGCCAGTAGCTCAGTTGTTAGAGCACTTGCCTTACAAGTGTGAGACCTGTGTTCGAATCTCGGCAGGGGGAAACCTTGTGCAAGTTTCCTTACTCCACACGCCTGATAATAATCACTATAAAGAAAATGAATAAATTGATCATTTCAATCCACTGTTGTGGGACATTAAGGTGTGTAATTGTCTGCCCACAAATATATAATAATGATAATAATCCTTGCATTTATACAGTCAATTCACTTTCCAGTATATTCTGTGAAGCCCTTTGAGACGTCTAGAAGACGTAAAAAGCTCTATATCAAATTGAAGGGATATTATTATTTCTGGATTGCTTCCAATTATGACGCCTCACTGAGCTCTCTCTCTCTCTGCCCGTCTGTCAAAGGGTTCAATGTGTGTCGCGGGTTCTTTCCATTTTCAAACTCAGCACAATGTCAGACTTCCTGACACAAAGTGCAATCTGCTGTGCAGTATTTTGACACACGCTCAAAATGTAACTGTAAAGACTTCACTGTATGGATTTGGAGGATTCACTCTGTTTTCTGTTCTCTCTGTTCTCCACCTTGTGTTTGCCCAGAGCTGTGGAGATGCAGCGATGTTCCCCCAGTTGGCCGTTCGAGTCGTACATGCTGTTCGATGTGACCGACGGCTGTGAAATCCGCGAGAAAGGGTGAGTATTGAAGGCAAGATACAAGAGGAGGTGTGGAGCCGTGAGCTTAACATAACAAATAACAACATTTGTATAGCGCCTTTCACATCACATCACGTTCCAAAGCAGAGCATCAGAGGGAGCTGACATCATTAAACCTCAGCGATTTGATGTCCAGACAATCCCAAAGGTTCCAACCTTGGAACAGTTGATATTTCCCTGTTCAGTGTTTGTGGTCTGATCCCTCCTTAATGTGGGTGTGAAAGCTGTTCCCAATTCAACAAACTATAGCACCGCTAATTGTTAACTACAGCACCTGGCTAAGGAGGAGCCTGTACAACAGAATTACATTTGTAGAGCGTCTTTCATGTCGGGAGGACATCTCAAAACGCTTTAGCGTGATTTGTGAGACTGGAATGCCTCAGAAGTCCTGTAGCTTAGTTGTTTGAGCACTCGCAAGCAAGAGGACCTGGGTTCGATTCCTGGGCAGGGTAAAACTTTTAAGCACGTTTCCTACTCCCCACGCCTCTATTTACCTATCAGTTTGCACAGCGCCTTTTCACATCCGTGCCTGGTTGCTAGTCGAATGGCAGATTGCTTTCCCTAGGTAATAATTCCTCCAAAACAAAAATAATTGTCACTCAGTCCACGACAGTTTGGGGAACACTGCCGTGTGCAATTGGATGCCGTGTTTCACCCACAGAATACAGTAATTTCAATTTGCAGTGTATGCTGTGAAGTGTGTTGAGACGGCTCAATAATGTGATAAGACGCTCTATCAAATGTACAGATTATTATTGTTATCAACAACAACTATCCTGTCAGTGAAAATTGTGTTCCATCAAAAAGGGGAGCAAAGCACATGGCTTTTGTTTTTTCCAGAGATAGATTGGTGGAATGGAATCCTCCCTATCTCCCTGGAGGGTCGCTTCCTGCTTACCAAATTCTGGACGGTATTGGGTGCAGGTTGCCAAGGCTTGGGGATGCCAGAGTGTGCATTGGGGTAACTGCTGGAGTAGAACAAGCTAAAACAGCATGGCCTGCCATTGATAGTGCTATCTAGCTAGGACCACTTTATCAGTCAGGGTTTTGAATTGGAAGGTTGACAGGAGCTGAGTGGGATGGCTCCCTGCCCTCAGTGACTGGTCTGCCCTTCCACGTCCTGCCAATGAGCCAGGCTGGGCTGTGCTGTCATCAGCAGTGAGAGCCCTGGAATACTGCGGACCTGCCTGGCTCAGGAACCGGACTAGAGACAGGGTGGGCTGGCTTGATTATGACATTCCGTGGCCAGGCAAGTCTCCTTGGGGCTAATTCAGCTCTGGGGAAGCTTCTTCTACTGAGATGTGTCTGAGATCTACTAACTCAAGACAGATCAAGCTTTGATCCCAAATCTGTCTTCTGTGTGGCTCAGTTCCTCTTTGAGCCACTTGGAGGAGCTCTTTCACAACTGGTCATTTCAGTGGGACTTTCTGAGAGTTTGTGGGAAGTTGCTGTGCACAATTGGCTGCCACGGTCCGCCCACAGAATTATACAGTCAATTCACTTGACAACATAACCTGTGAAGCGCTTTGAGACATCTTGACGATATGATAAGGCGCTATATGAAATGCAAGGATTGTTATTATTATTAATTTCATCTCTCTATTAGTTCTTTCAGCAACCGACAGGAGGTGAAAATGGTGATAGCTTTGATCACTCTGATTGCTGAGAAGCAGAAAGGCCGATGTAGTAATATCGCAGTGATCACCCCGTACAGTGCCCAGAAACAGGAGATTCAGAAACAGATTGAGCAAGCCTGCAGGAAAGGCTTGGACCAGGTCAGGTAAGGAGAACTCATCTCATAAACCCACACCATCCACCTCTCTTTCCTTTCAATGAGTGGGGTAATCGCCCACAAAATCTGCAGTGAATTCACTTTGCAGTATATTCTGTGAAGCGCTTTGAAACATCTTGAAGACATGATAAGGCGCTACATCAAATGCAAGGATTATTATGATAATGGAAGCAAATTCCACAGTAACTTTCAAAAGGGAATTGGATAGGTATTGAAATGGAAACATTTGCAAGGAAATAGGGAAAGATTGGTGGGAGTGGGATTAGTTGAGTAGTTCTTTCAAAGAACCAACAAAGGAACGATGGGCTGAATAATAATCATAATAATAATTCTTGCATTTTAATGTAGCACTTTTCAGTTCCTCCAGACGTCTCAAAACGCCTCACAGACTACTGTAAAGTGAATTGGCTGTATATTTGGGCGAGACACGGCAGCCAATTGCGCATAGCAGTGACCCACAAACAATCGTGGATTGGAATGAGCAAATTTTTATTTTTTTTGAGGGATTATTATTAGGCATGTAGAGGAAGGAAACTTGTCCGAGGTTTCACCCTGACCTGCCTGGATTCGAACCACAGGTCTCTTGCTTCAAAGGCAAGTGCTCTAACCACTGGTCTTCTGTGCTGTAAGATTCTGTAATTCCAATAAACGTCACCTCACTGGTTCCAGATAAGATAGAACCTGATTATCAGCTCACATGAGATACTGGGATGAGATACTATATCAAATGGAAGCCTTTATAAATCTCCTCGTATTTGATGTGGCGCTTTTATCAAAACATTGAGTCCTGGTTCCCAGGGTTAAACCCAGCGTTGTCGGTAGGTGGCGCTCTCCGCACACTGGATTGTTTAACCGCTGTTGTATCAGAAAAGGGAATGAAAGAGACTAAAGACACATTGACGTGCTGTTTTTCCCTTGTGTAGGACCATACAGGTGGGGACAGTGGATGGCTTTCAGGGCTGTGAGAAAGACTGTATCATCGTCACCTGTGTCCGGGCCAACAAACAGCAAGCCAACATAGGGTGAGGTGGTGCTTTCATCATTTCATTCCTTTCTCTTCCCACCCTATTTAACTCCGTCCCACATTCCCTTTGCCTCACTCTCTCTCTCTCTCTCTCTCGCTTCTTTCAAGGCATGTCTCAAAACCCTCCTGCCCTTCACCCTGAATCCAGCACCTTTGAATGTCCCCCTGATGTGAAAGGCGCTGTACATATGTCATTTTGTATTGTAATGCAATTCAAACCCTGCTTAGTGTTTATCTTCATAGAATCAGAGAATACTACAGTAAAGAAGGCCCATTGTGCCTATACCAGCTCTTGGGAAAAGCTTCCCAATCAGTCCCACTCCCCCTCTCTTTCCCCATTCCCCACTGAAAGTTGTTATTGAATCTGTTTCCACCACCCTTTCAGGCAGTGCGTTTGAGACCCGAGTTTTTCAATGACTCCTCCAGATGTGAGATTTAGGATTGCCTGTCACAAAGTAATCTCTATAATCTCTCACTCCCACACGTGACTTTCTCTCGCTCTTGCTCTCCTTTACACATTCTTACTCTCACACACTCCCTCCCGCTCCATTCTCTCTCCCTCCCGCTGTTTACTCAGAGCAGAGATTGTTGGTTTGTGATTGCCAGCACAAACAAAGCTGATATTCCCTAACCAGGTATATACTATATACAGTATATATCCTGTGAAGCACTTTGACATGTCTCAACGACATGATAAGGCGCTATATCAGCTGCAAGGAATATTATTATTGTTATTGCCTTGATGTTCTGTCATAAAACGTAATCAAAGGTAAGTGTGTATATGGGCGCGCGTTTGAGTGAGTGACTTTACCTCTGAATTCGCTGGCTTTGTGACCAAACATTGGAGCTGCTCATTGGAAGGGAATTAATTTATTGAGGAGTAATTTGGCTGTTTGCAGATTCCTGGACGATCGACAGCGACTGAATGTTACCATCACTCGAGCCCGCTTCAGTCTCTTCATTCTGGGGCACCTGAAAACACTGATGGTGAGTCTCTGCCTGTGTCAGCATATCTCTACCATGTTAGCGAATCAGCACGTTAATAATACACTTGTGGAATCCAGTTGCGTAGTGGTTAGCGCGTTCACCTTGCAAGCGACAGGACCTGGATTCGATTCCCCGGGTGGTATGAAACATTAGGCCCCTTTCCTTACTCCACAAGCTACTGTTTACTTATCGGGAATTAGAAACCTGATTGTGAGTTGATTGGAGGACCACATTCCAAGGGGAAATAATCTCTCAAAAAAATAAATTTGGTCACTCAATCCGCGACCGTTTGTGAGAATATTCCTGTGCGAAATGGCTGCCATGTTTCGCCCACAAAGTACGCATCAAGTGTTTTGTGACACCTCAATTACCTAATCAGGCACTATATCAACAGCAAGGAAAGGCAAAGATTAGTAATACCGGTATTCATTTAATCATTTACATAATCAGAAATTGGAACGTTTTGTATTGCGCAGATTGTTAAATGTTACTGTTATTTCTCACTGGTGTATCCAGTATATTGGTGTGACCTACACTATTATAGTATTCACACGGGCAGGGGAGAAGGCTCACATCAAGTCTTTCAGCCTCTCTGCCCCCACACTCTGGAACTCCATCCCACAGTCCCTTCGCCTCACTGCCTCCTTCAAGGCCGGTCTCAATCACTCTCTGTTTTGCTTCTGATGTTTAGGACAGCAAAGACTGGAACGCTTTGATTCAGGACGCCCAAAGGAGAGGGGCCATTGTGAAGACATGCGAGAGCGACTACAGGAAAGATTGCAGGAAGATCATGAAACCTAGGCCGGCATTCCAACGAGCCCTTTCAGCTCAGGGCACGGGAGACAGAAACGCTGGCCCTGAGCTGATGCGGAGAGTGAGCTTACCTGAGAGCCATGTGTCAGACCAGAGGGTTGGGCAGATGCTGAAACCTCCGGCCCCTTCTCTACTGGCGGCTGCCAATCGCCCGAGGGACCCCCGGTTGGCCCGAGAACTGGGAGCTCTGACTAAGGCCGTGGAGCCGAAGCCGAAAGACACCTCGATTTGGAGGCCAAATCCACAAGGCGGACACACGGCCCCGGCCAGCAGGGGGCAGAGCGTGCCTCGTCCATCACTCCCTGAGGCTTCTTGCCGGGAGGCCACTGATAGCAGAGGCGAGACCTCGTCCACCCCTGCTCCCAGGAGCTGTGCGTCCGTATTCAGTAAAGATCAGGACTACAGAGACAGGCGCCAACACTCGCACTGGGACAGGCCCCGCACACATTTGCAGGAGGCGAAGAGGAGAAGGGATGAGAGGAACGTGGAGGAGCAAGGTCACAGCAAAATGAAACGGAGACGGAAATGAGAAAAAATAAGATCTGAGCAGAAACGTTTTTGTCATTTTCAAGCCATTGTTAAAACGGTGGAGGTTTGTAACCTCGTAAACGGCTGGGATGGGGCGGGAGGAGGAAAGAGTGTGCAATGGACAAATCCTACTGTGAGAAGTCCTGGCTGAGGCTGGCCGGCGTGAGAGCCTGGCACAGCTCTCTGTGGCTTCGCCCGAAGGATAGTTTTTGTTCTTGTGCATTTATATTTGCATCGATGGCATGTTCCCGTTCCCGCTAAGGACTCCCCTGCGTGGAGGGCGCTATGTAAGTGCAAGTTGTTGTTCCCTCTTCTCTGGCCGCACATAGTCCTGATGTCAAAGGTGCCTCGGGCCTGGGTTGCTCTGAGGCACTTGGTGATTTGGATGCAAAACCAGCTTGCGCTTTGTCCTCTTGACATTTCACGTTTTATAAACTCAGACTAAAGAGATTTTTTTACACATATATATACAGGATATACATATCAGTGAAGGTAGAATTATATCATGGAGTTTTACCTCTTTCGCGATCAGAGGTTTGATCTTCCATTTGCTCTGTAAAGGTTTACCTCTGGTTCTGGTCAGCTTTTCCACTGATTTATATTTTTTTTGCTCCCATTCTTTTGTTTTCCTGGCTCTTAAACCTTTTGAGCGCTTGTTTGCATTTGTTCAACCTCAGAAGAGGAGGGAGGGAGGAGGCGTCTCATTAGGCATCGAGTCTGTTCCGAGCTGCGTCCAACCTTTGGTTGTGAGCTTGTGTCTCAATTGTGTGTTTTCATTCACACAGTATTGCTTTTAATCGATCACCAAGTTGTTTTTTTTCTTCTACACAGAAACTAACAGGAAAATATCACCTGCATTGGGTTTCTATTTTTCAAACAGTTTATTTTGTCAAAATGGTAAGGAAATGACCAGGGTACAGTAGTGGTGTTTCAGCGCGGCTGGATGTTCACAGTTCAGAGAGAGTCCCATGTAGGGAGGTTTGTGGTGATGCGATTGGGTGGAGGGGGATGGGGGAAGATTTTAACCAATCTCACTTATGAAATAAATTTGAAACGCAACTTAAATTGTGAGCAGATTGTAAATGTGGCTGAGGGTCACAGATGTTACCTGTGTCAGCTCCACGTGCGTCAGCTCCATGTGCGTTAGCCCTCACTGGAGTTGGCTGCATGTGTTGGGGACTTTTTCTACATGATGCAACTGGTGAACTTTTTACTGAGAGAATCAAACAGTGAGTGTTGCCAACAGATGAGACCAAATGCATTTCAATTCAGTTTCCAGTGAAGCCATCACATTCCCCAAGCAAAGAACCACATATCCCGATGGCAAAATCTCGTTCCTTAATGCTCGCCTCCAAAGCCAGCCCCATTCCCTCAATGCCTACAGTTTAAAGCTTTCTTAAGGATCAGTGTTGTGTTCAGTCAATGCTCCATACCGACTAGTAGACTATGAGGGGCAGTTATTGCTGGTGTATAGTGTGAGTTACCTGATCTCACTGAGAGAGTGGCCAGGATGATGAATCCCAACTGTTTGTCCTGACATGAAAGGTGCTATACAAATGTAATTTGTTGTTGTCCACGTGTGTAGATGTTACGGCAGGACTGAGCTGCAGGGTGGGACAGTCCTAGACTGGAGCGGGCGTGCAGTGGAGAACTGTTAATCACTTGTGTTTGTTTTACATTTGTCTCATTTCCCAATGATCAAACTAATTTTACACAGTAGGCCGGCCAACAGTTCAGTTTGAAAGCTTTAAAACATTTATTTTGACGAACAAAAGATTCTGTCAATTAGGGTAACCCAGTACAATGCGTCTGCTTTACTTTGGTTTTATGTGGAGTTTGGGGGTGAGCGCACAGCCTCTCTCCTGTACGATGATTGAGATGATGTAGATGTAAGGTGTGGCCTCAGGACTCGTTGACAGGACAGTTTCAGCCAAGAGCGAACACCGCACTGTGCTTGGTTGTCCCAAGTTGCACCTTAGCAATTGTGGAGGAGAGTACGTTTTCAATCTCTGGGTTATTTCCCATGTTGTACATATGTTTTGTAATGTTTATGTAAATACTCTCTTGGATAAAATATAAAAGACTTGTGAGATACCTTGATGTCCTTTTTTTCTGCTGTTTTCAGTTGGATGGATTACACGTGGTCGCTGTGTTTTATCTGTGCTGGTTGTGTATAGTAACTTGTCAACTCTATATAGCATCACAACATTTCAGAACTACAGATGTACAGTCACATAATAATAATCATCACCCTTACATTTGATATAGCGCTTTATCACATCATTGAGACATCTCAAAGTGCTTCACAGACTATACGGTTAAAAGTGGAGTGCCTGGGCGGAATACGGCAGCCGGTTTGTGCACCGCAATGTTCCACAAACCGCCCTGGAGTGAGAGACCAATACCATGTTGTAGATTGTTGGCCAGAGGGAGAGAGAAACTCCCTTCTCTTTTCAGATAGAGCCATGGGATCTTTAGCATCCATCGGAACAGGCAGATGGGACCTCGGTTTATTGTCTCATTCGAAGGACGGCGCCCCAAACACTCCAACTCTCCCCCAGCGCTGCATTGCAGAATCTAAATAATCCCAGTTGCAACTGACCGTCCAATCGATTTAATCTATTTCCCTCTAGCCCCATATATATATAAAAAAAAACATCCGAATGGTTTGGAAGGGATTAAGGGTTAGAAAGATTAATGGGTTAGAAAGGGTTTTAAAGATTAGAATCAAATGCTATGTGCGATGGAAACTGCTGGGATCAGTCATTGACAAGACATGGCAGGGGTGATTCATGAGGGATGCAAACGGTTTCTGGGAACTGGTTTTTGATCTCTCTCGCTCTCTCTGTCTCTCGCTGGACGTCTGGAAGGGACTTCACTTTATCTTCCTCGCAAAAGTAAATGGGTTTTATGCAAACAATTCCCCCCCCTCTTCCCCACCCCTCCCAAACGTGGGCTCATTCATCTCATCGCTGTTTGTGGTGATGACTATATAAACTCCTTGCTTGTCGGCCCCTCCTACCTCCTCCCTCCCCAGCCTGCAGATCATCCAGAACTCTGCAGCCTGTGTCCTCTCCTACAATAGGCTCCGTAACCATATCACCCCAATCCTCGCCTAGCTCCATTGACTTCCCCTCACACTGAGGATACAGTTTCAAGATCATGGTCCTCACCTTCAAAACCCTCCATGGCCCCACTACCTCTGTGACGTAAGCCCTACTAACCTGCCTGCTCCCACCTCTCAGCGGGCTCCAGCCTGCTTCATGTCCCCCGCCTTCAGCTACTCAGCCCCCAACCTCTGGAACACCATCCTGCAGTCCGTCTGCCTCACCTCCTTTAAGATCTACCTCATCTTGAGGTACTCCTCTTCAATCAACCTCCTTTTCCCCCTCCCCAATCCCTACCTCCGGTTCCGATTCGAAATACTGTGTGTCCAGCGCCTTGGGACGTTCACCTGATGTGAAAGGCATTCTACAAATGTAATTTTGTTGTTGTTGGGAAGCGACAGTCACTATGCTTGAAAATAACTATGTGTGAGGCCATGTGTGGATTACACAACAATAGCAACAGTTTGTATTTGTACAGTGCCCCCTCACTTGCTTGCATCCCAGAGCTGTCCTAGCTGCAAGGATTGGACCTGGTTTATGGAGCATGTTGTTAAGACATCTCAAAGCCCTTCACAGAATATATTGTAAATTGGCGTGACTGTATACTTTGTGGGTGAAACCCGGCAGCCAATTGCATGCAGCAGTGTCCCACATTTGTGTCGCCAATTGACTAACGAGGGTTCCTACTTACTGCCGGAGTGTGGCAGTAAGGAAACCTGCCCGTGGTTTCACTTTGCCCAGAATTCGAACCCAGGTCCTCTCGCTTGCCAGGTGAGTGAGCTAACTACTCCGCTATGGGGCTCAGTGAGTCTTTGTATAGTGTCTTGTCAAACTCCGAGCGTATCACAAGCTGTAGGCAGTGTGTTGGGAAGTGAATGGAAAGAACGTGTGGGTGGAGGAAAATTGTTGCTGTAAAAACAGTAAAAGAGGTGTGGAGTCCAGCCTACCCAACAAAGCAGAAACTCAACAGATCAGAGCCTCCAATAATAAGAAGAATCCTTGCATTTGATATAGCACTTTTCACATCTTATCAACGTCTCAGAGCTTCACAGAATGTACTGTACTGTAAAGTGAATAGACTGTATTTGTGGGCGAAACGCGGCAGCCAATTGGGCACAGCAGCGTCCCCACAAACAGTTGTGGGTTGAAATTACCAATTTTTATTATTGTGGGTTTTTTGGGGGGATGGTTTATTATTAAGCGTGTGGATAGAGTAAGGAAACTTGCCCAAGGTTTTGCCCTGATCTGCCTGGATTCGTACACAGGTCTCGCGCATATAAGGTCTAACCACTGAGCTACAGGACTCCACAACCAATAGCGCAGCCCTGTTGATTCCTTTGTATTTCCCATCAGTGCCTTTTCAAAGCCCTCCATCCTACCTCTGTGGACTCCTATATTCCTACCAACCTACCTGCCCCCTCCCTCCTCTCAGTGGCCTCCCATGGGAGGGGGGGGATGAGCCTTCAGCCACTCTGCCCCCAACCTCTGGAACTCCATCCCGCAATCCCTCTGCCTTAGCCGCTACCTCCTTCAAAACCCATCTCAAGCCCACCCTCTTCGACTGTGCCTTCGATTGGTTTTTTTTCCCCCGTCTTAAATTAACTAGGATAAAGATTAGAACAGTTTAAAAACAGAAGCTTAGTGTATTTTTAGAGCTGGGATTATTTTTTACAGTGAGCTCCCTGCTATGTCCTTAGAAACACCATGAAGTTATCTATCAGTGGGAAGCTGATTTTAGCTCAAGTTGGCTCACAAACTGCCACCCGCTGTGTGGCTGTGATCCAAACCCCCTTCTTGCCTTGTTTATTAATAATCTGTGCATTTGATACAGCACCTTATCGTGCCGCTGAGACATCCCAACTCAAAGAGCTTCACAGATTGAGTGGATTGAGTGACAACATTATTATTTATTTATTGAAGGGATCTGCCAATTGACTACCCATCAGGTTGCCATGTATTGCTTGTGGAGTAAGGAAACTTACCTAATAATCCTTGCATTTGATATAGCGCTTTTCACGCCTTCTAGGCGTCTCACAGCCCCTCAAAACTAAGGTTTGCCCTTCTCTAGATTTGAATCCGAGTCCTCTCACTTGCGAGTGCTGTAACCACTACGGAACTCCTTTAGCTAGTAAAGCATCCAAACAGGAACCAACCAGCCCTCTATCTCACCCATACTTTACAGCAAATCCCACATCCCGAGGGAGGAGAGAGACAGAGAGTACAAAGGAAGAAGAAATAAGACCAAGCGATGATGTAACCAGTCACTTTACTGTGTGCTGCAGTTGTTGTAATAATAAAATGTCCATAATATTTCATGTTAACATTTAGATAGAGCAAAAAATAACAATTTCTACAAAAGAAAAGTACTGAAACCAGGTAAAGAGTTATTTATAGTGCTCGTCATGTTATATACCAGTCGTTTTCACCTCAGGTCAAACCATGCTCATTAGCAAACTCCGAACCAAACTCTTTCTGTGAACTGGTATATTTGCGAAACGCAGCCACTAGTGTTGTTAGGCCTCAGTACTCCTAGGCAATGGATGAGATTGAATATGCAGGAGGATTTGAATAGTAAAGTTGTCGATTTTTTTTGTTCCTGGATATTCCGTAGGCTGTATAGTGATGAACTTACTTCCTAATATAAATGTCCGCTGTGTGTTTTTTGTTCCCCAAAGCGGATGTGAGCCAAGTTCACTGTAGGTCCCAGTCTGTGCCCTGTTTACCTATACATTCTTACCTTCAATGGGGTTCTTTTTGGTGTCGTGGGCTTAGAGTGGCACAGTTCCGGCTGGTGGCCCCACCAGTGGGTCGCTACTGATTGAACAGGCTTGTGCTTTCCCCGGGACAGTAGGCCGGGGGGTTAGGCAATGGCTGTCTATCTGTCTGTCTCTCTCCAGGGGAGGGGTGGGGGGCCGTCGACGCAGAGGGTCCGTCATTCGTTGAGCGCGGCCAGGATGCGCAGGATGAGTGCGGAAACCACCAGGATCGCTGCGGAGGGTCCCTCGGAGACGGAGGGAGGGCCCGAGTTGCAGTTACTGTCCTCGGAGCTGCAGCTGCCGCTCTGGCACAGGATACCCGTGTACCCGCTGGGGCAGATACAGCGCTGGTTCTTGTAGCACGTCCCCCCGTTCTGACACACCATCAGCTCGTTGTCACAGATGTTAGCTGGGTGGGGGAAACACAACACAACGCAGTGCGATGTTACATTTACACGAACAAGTACCTTTCGTGTAGGGAGAATAATAATGATAATAAAATTGTTGAGAATTTTCAAAGTGACTTCACAGCGTATACTGTAAAGTGTATTTAGTGCCCAGCAGTGTCCCACAAACAGTTGTGGACTGAGTGAGCAAATTACTATTATTATTTTTTTGGGCGGGGATTATTATCACCCTGGAAAAATGATCCGCCAGTCAACTAGCAACCTAACAACCGGGTTCCTATTGACTGCCAGATAAACAGAGGCGGGTGGAGCAAGGAAACTTGCCCAACGTTTCGCTCTGGCCGGGAATCGAACCCAGATCCTCTCACTTGTGAGGCGAGTACTCGAACCACCGTTTGAAACGCTAAGTGATTGCCTCTCATTAAGTAACTGTCCTGAGCTGGTCTAGCTCAACAGAACGCGGATGAGACCAGCCCACATGGAATGTTTTCCGAGTCATCTTGATCATCTGCTGATGACTGTGATTGTGGGCCGACGTACTAAGAGGAAACGATTGTGGGATGGGAGCCATTGAAGCACATTCCTGGCTCCTGACATCAACCAAAATTGAGAAATGTTGTTTGTCACACACTACATTAAAATCTCCTCGGTGTTGGGTGGGGTGACTAGTGGGAGAGGTCAGACCTTTAGTAGCCTCTCTCTCTGGAGGGCAAGTTCCTTCTCTGGAAAAATGTATTTTCCGTTCCCTCCCCCTCAGTGACTGTCTCCTCCCTCTCCCTGGGATGGCACTTACGGAAACAGCCCTGTCTCCAGTAGTATCCGGCTGCACAGTCCTCACACTTGAGGCCTGAGGCTCCCTCTTTGCACTCGCAGGCTCCTGTCTCGTTGCACCGGTCATTGATGGCTCCCAGCTGATTGCAGTTACATTCTGTGAAAGAGACGAGCACTTTTACTGGACAGTCGAGGGGACATTGAACAGCCAAGGCAATGCTCCTAGTTCCAGTACAACTCGGTCCATGTTTCGCAATGACTTTCTCTCCCCCATCAATGGCCATCTTCTGTGCTGTGGATCTTGAAGACCACAGTGATTGCAACTCTTGATGCTCCTTCACAATGTGTTTAAAATTGTCTTTAAAAATTATTTTGATCCACCAGCGTCCCAGCCCAGAAACTGATCATTCCTCCCCCAACAAGTCTGCGATGATGTTTCTCTCCACAGACTTGAGCCATAGAATAAAATCCCACTCCCCAGGTCCCCAGCCCCTTTCCAACAACAACAACAAATTACACTTATAAAGCGCCTTTCACGTCGGGAGGACGTCCCAAGGCGCTGCACAGGAGGCGTGTGACCCGAGCTGGGAGGGGAGTGTACGGGAAGGGGTGAAACACGTGGGGGAGGTCGAAGAATTCGGGGTGAAACAAAAGGCACAGTCGAAGAGGAAAGTCTTCAAACCGGCCTTGAAAGAGGAAAGGGAAGAAACGAGACGGAGGGATTGGGGGATGGAATTCCATAGAGTCGGAGCAGAAAAACTGAAGGCCCGGCCTCCGATGGTGGGGCGGTTCGGGCGGGGGGCTTGGAGCAGGCCAAGTCCTGCTGAACGGAGGGTCCAGGTGGGCTTGTAGGGGGAGAGTAAATTGGTTAAATAGGGCGGGGCAAGGCCATGTAAGGCCTTGAAGGTGAGGACGAGGATCTTGAACTCGATCCTCTGGAGGATGGGGAGCCAGTGGAGACGGGCGAGGGTGGGGGTTATATGGTCGCGGAGGCGGGTGCGGGATAATACACGGGCTGCAGAGTTTTGGATGACATGCAGCCTGTGAATGGAGGAACTGGGGAACTTTCCACCACACACACGCGCACGCGTGCATGCACACACACACACACACACACACACACACACACACACACATACATACTCTCTTTTTCAACTGATAATTGCCAGACTCCGGGTTAGCTAGAATATTCCACATTCCAACCAGCCTCGCCACCCCTCCCTCCCAACCTCGCCTTCAACTCCCTTTGTGGTCACCTTGAACAGTTGAGGAGGTCAGATGTCCTGTAACGTGAAAGGGTAAGAATGGGGCTCGTGCACACGCCTTGACCACCCCTGACTCCCCGTCGCACACGCGTGTGCTGTGTCGCTCACTGACCTATACACACGTTCTCGTCGTCGAGCTCGGCGGAGGCATTGCGGTAGTGCCCGAGTCGGCAGTGCTGACAGTGTTGACCCCGGGTGTTGTGTTTGCAGCTGACGCACGTCACGATGTTGAGGAATTCGATGTAACTGCACCGGTTGGAGTGGCCGTAGCACTCGCAGTCTGCAGGTGGTGGGTGGGTGGCATGGGGGGGGGGGGGGGGGGGCGGTGACAGGAGATGTTAGTTAAGTCCACCAAAAAACACAAGAGCTCAGAGCTGTGACTGCCCGAGTTAGGGGAGGGCACTCCTCCAAACAAAAAGGGAATTTTTAATTGTTTCATTTAACAAAAGCTGCTGGTGTGAATTGAAGCGCTTTGAGACGCCTCGACGACACTGTTCAGGCGCTGTATCGAATGCGAGGATTGTTATTTATTCATTCAGTTAATTCCGGGCAAAGTTTCGAAATCGCGGCAAGAGTTTCAAATGATGGACTGGTCGTCAAAATGTCAACTCGTCTTTGGAGTACGGTTTGGGGCAAAATTATGTTGGGAAATTGTGAAGCAGAGAGAGAGAGAGACACACACATAGGGTGGTTGGGAGGGTGGGGGGTTGCAAGGGGAAGGTGGGGTTGGTGGGAGGGTGCGAGAGGAAGGTGGGAGAGAAGACCACTGATATTAGGAAAGATAAAAGGTAATGAGTGAGAGAAATGATTGATGAAATGGACGGGAGGTTAAAAAAAGACACTGAATGTGAAATGATAGTGATCTGAATTTATCCATACATCCCCTGATCGTGTTTAGATCCATCAGCAATCAGCACATGTACCTGACTGGAACACCACCAACAACAGCAACTTGATTTATAGCACCCTTCACACAGGTTAGCCTCCCAGAGATCTCGACAGTGATAGAGTCTGATTGCGAGCCGGGGGAGGTGGTGGGGGGGGGGGGGCTGGGGTGAGAGATGGAGAGGTGACCATAAGTAAGCATGATCAAAAAGATGGATCTTTAGGTGGGATTTGTAAGTGGGGAGGGAGGGGGTAAGGCGGAGGGATTGAGGGAGAAGGTTCCAGATTTGTGGAGCGCAGTGGCTGAAGGCACGGCCAAGATGGGTAAAAGTCACATCTCTTATTGTGAGTCCGAGTGAAATCGGGCGACAGGGGCAGGAAGGTCACAGTATGAGCACCATTGGCGGTCAGGCCTTCAGCCACTCTGAACCCACCCTTTGAAACTCCATCCCGTAAACCCTTAGCCTCCCTCCCTCGCTTGCCTTCTTCAAGGACTGTCTTAAGATTTTGGGTCACTCATCTACCCCCACACCCTCCCTGCCCTCCACCCTCCACCCCCCTGATCCCAAACCCCAGCTCGGGTGTAGATTGTGACTGTCCAGCTGTTTAGACTGTCTGCCTGACGTGAAAGGCGCTGTGTAAATGTGTTGCTGTTGAAGGCTGTTCTGTGATCTACTGACCTGGGAGGGTTGTGTAGCAAAGTCCTCAGCACCTCCAGGGTTAGATGCTGTTCTGTGTACAGTAGTAGCAGGATCGGGCTGTGTTTTACGCTAAAAACACTCTGCTATCTATCCACACACCACCCCCTGCTCTCTCAACATGTTCAGTTTCACAATCTCCTACCTTCAGTCTTCACGAAGCCTCGTCCTGACATGGAAGTCATCCTGACATGGAACTTTAAGCGCTCTGAGACGCCGTCCGGCGTGGAGGGCGCAATATAAATTGAAGTTGTTGTTGTTGTTGTTGAACTCGGCTGCCACCCGAGGGTTTTGGACATTGTTTCGGGGGCTTTCGGGGGGAACAAAAAGTCAAAAGAAATTCCTTCCAATTAAACGTCCGATTCCTCCAGGTTGTTTCAGACACTCTACACAGTGTGTAAATAATCTCCCAACCCTAGCTCGTCACAGGAAAATCTCTTGAGTCATCCTGCATCGAGTTTAAGAGTTCTTAATGGGATGACGGTGTCATTGAGAACATCTACTGCTGGCTCTGTGGACTGGGCAAGTCCTCTAGAAACCTGAATACCAGTGAGGAAACGCACTATATAATATTATGCAGCGATCAAAACTTGTCTGATCCCTTGGGTTGGTGGTAACTGAGGCTGTCCCAACCAGGCAGGAGGGATATTGATTATAGTAACACAAGAAGCCCATTAGATCCATTGAACCTGCTCCACCTCAAACTATCCCACACCCCAGCCTGTCAACCTCGCAACCTGCAATAGGTCTACTCATTGCTCTCAAAATTGTCTTGGTTCCTGTGAGAGGAAATTGATCCTCGCCTCGGCCCTAAAGCTTCTTTGCTCTCATCTAAAAGTTATTTAGTCTAGTCACCGAGTAGCACAGTTGCAGCCCCACCACCCGGCCAACGATCATGGAATCCTATGGCACAGAAGGAGGCCATTCAGTCCATTGTGCCCACCCTCGCTCTTTGAAATAGCTGCCAACTGGTCCCACTCCCTTGCTCGTATCTCAGCAACATGCAAATCCTTTAGATAAATCTATCATTCACTCATTGCTGTTTGTGTGACCTTTTTGCTGTTGCAACTTGACTAGTCAGACGCCAACCAATACACAGTCCCCACATTTGGCAGTAATTACCATCAAACACGGGAGGTGGGGGGACGGGTGGAGGGGGTGGTGTATTTTGACTCGAGAAGGAAAATACCTTTTCGGTTCTGCTGGACCCCTTTTCCACCAGAGGACGTTCCATCCCGGGAACTCGCTTTCGGAATTGGAATATCTGCACATCAGAAACCGTGTCAAGAGCGTGGTCGAGACATTCCCAAGCCGGCTTCCCCGCTGTCAGTGAGAGCAATCGACTCTCCAGTCAAGTGAACGCTCGCTAAGCACACTGTTAACCGTCAACTCATTCCATCGCAAAGCCAATGATGTTTATTTCCCAGGGCTCCGCCGAGACGCAGTCGTGTACTGCCTTCCAGCTACTCTACCGAGCCCCGCAGAGCAGAAGGCCACAGGTTCTGATCCCACACTGCGCTGAGCCATGGACATGCAAATCGGTCATTGATGAATAGAAGTGAGAGTCTTTCCATTGGAGATAAATCTACAGCTTGGGACCTCTACCCACTACACACTGAGCAGACACAGGGCAGATTCAATGTTGTTCTCATCGTCAGCTTCCCAAACGCTACGCTGTTCATAATAATAATCCTTGCATTTGATACAGCGCCTTATCACGTCGTTGAGCCGTCTCAAAGCGCCTCACGGGATACGCCGTAAAGTGAATTGACTGTGTGTATTCTGTGGGCGAAATATGCACCAGCTGATCAAAATGCATGGCAGCACTAGGTAATTATTCATGACCTTCCGCAGCCTATCTTTCTATAAATACCAGGAGCTGTCATCAACATCCCCGATAACATCAATATCAGCCAGACGTTATCCTGTTTGCATTCCTGGTAAAGTTGTGCGAAGGTTGGAGTCCTGCCAGTGAGTAACCCATCGATCCGCACTGCAGTGTGTGTCTGACCAGAGTTTGACCTGATACCAAAATAATAATAATAATAATCCTTGCCTTTGATATCGCGCTTTTCACATCTTATCGACGTCTCAAAGCGCTTCACAGAGTATACTGTAAAGTGAAGTGACTGTATATATTTGGGGGGGGGGGGCGCAAATGGTTTGTTTCCCTTTCGGAACTAACGATAACGATAGTAGTGGTTCACACTTCTTATTCCAAAGGTGGCCGGACGCTCAGGCAACGTGCCGACCTGGGTGTGTGCGTTCGTTACAGTGTAGAAGCCGCCGTCCGCACAGCAAACACGCTCATTGGCGGGTCACAGTGTCAAGGAATATGCGAGTAAACCAGGCCGCTGGCAGACAGACCATTAGCCTCCAGAAAACACTCCGCCAATCGACGAACAAACGGGTGCCTACTTACTGCCAGGTGAACAGAGATGTGTGGAGCAAGGAAACTCGCTTAGGGTCCTCTCGCTTGCGAGGCGAGTGCTCTCACTACTAAGCTACAGGGATCCTGAACACAACATTTTGTTGGCAACAGCACCTCCGGTCCTCCTCTCCTCCCTCCGCTTTGTCCACAGGATTTTCAGTCTCTGTTCTTCACACGTTATAATATAATAATCCTTACACTAATCTTGATATATATATATATATCGCCTTATCACGTCCTTGGGACTTCTCAATGCACTTCACAGGATAGGCTGTAAAGTGTATATTTCTCATGAGTATTCCGGGGTTGTGTTGGGTCCCTGGTGTGTACACTGTGCAATCACAGGCAGGTGATTAAATCACACGGTATAGGTTTGGCACGATGATAAATGAACCTGCTCTCTCTCTCTCTCTCTCTCTGCTTCCAATGTTGCTGCTGAGCATGCGGTGGCTGTTTCTGCCGCGAAACGCAGACAGTGAGAGAGTGCCCAAGGCCAAAGTACCGAAAGCATCTTTTTTCTTTTTGAACGAAAAAGGAAAGATTGAAACGGAAAACGGTCTTACACGCCAAGGCGAGGTGGCATTTGATGCTGACCGTTTGCAGGAGGCTGTGGATGAGTGAGTGAGTGAGCGAGCTAGCAATTCAGGTCAGCACTAAAACAGAAATCTACAAGTGGAGGTGACAGAGAACTCATTTCATGAACTCACACCTTCCAATTGCATCCAGTGGTTGGTCTAAACTTCGAAGCGCTCTGAGACACCATCCAGCCTGGAGGGCGCAATATAAATCGAAGTTGTTGTTGCAAACTGCATTCCCTCAATTTGTTTGAGACGCAAGCCTTTTATTTTGCAATACTCTAATGTTGGAATAAGGAACAACTCTTCTTGTCCCCGTCAGTTACTGAACCATCCCGTGGGAATTGTTTCCAATGCAACGACTCACCCTTGTGTACAGCAACAACAATTTTCACTTACAAATAGCACTGTACTATGGGGTACCGTGGTTTGACATGACACACATTTCACGGAGGAGAATGTCTCAAAGAGCCTTAGTCAAATGGATTGGAAATATATGGAGAATTTGTGTCTTTTTTTTCTGTAAAAAGTCAGCGTTCACGGGATTATTACCCCACAGATAAATTTTACATTCCAGTGGTAAAATGGTAACAATTCACTACACTCTGATGTGATAAAACACCATATAATAATATAGTGCCTTATCACATCACATCTTCAGGACATCTCAAAGGCTTTACAGAATACACTGCAAAGTGAATTGACTGTGTATTTTGTTACAGGAACATAGGAATGGGAGTAGGGCATTCAGCACCTCGAGCCTGTTCTGGGATTCTATTAGATCATGGCTGATCTGTACCTCAACTCCCATCATGTGCGTAGTATTTATTATTATAATTCCTTAAAAATACAATAATTGGTCATTTCAATCCATGACTGTTTGTGGGACATCGCTGTGCGCAATCGGCTGCCGCGTTCCGTCTACGTGTCAGTTCACTTTACAGTATATTCTGTGAAGAGCTTTGAGACATTAGAAGACGTGGAAAGCGCTGTATAAAATGCGAGGTTTATTATTATTATTACTGTTATTATTGCAGAGCACAAGAATTAATGACAGGCCTTCGGGTGAAAGGCCCAGAATTAAGATGGAATGATGGATCTGCATCTGAAACACTGATCAGGTCCCAACTCACTCTATTTCTTGCTCGTGAAGCGTTCACCAATTGCAGGCGTGTTTAGGGGAATTAGTCTGATGAGAAGTGACTTGCGATGGTATTACATTTGCAGGTCAAGTCCCGGCATTTCCCTATTTTACAATAGTTACAAATTCACTCACACGTTCAGCCAGATTCCTGCATATTTATAATAACAGTAACAGTCCTTGCCTTATCGCGCCATTCAGAAGTCTCAAAGCGTTTCACAGAATGTACTTTACAGTCAGTTGTCTGTACTTCATGGAGATGCGACAGCAAATTGCGTACAGCGGGTCCCACAACCAGTCATGGATTGAGGGATTAACACCTCGGAAATCGATCGACTAACAAGTGGGTTCGTACTTACTGCTGAGTAAACCAGAGACGTGTGGAATAAGGAAACTTGCCTGAGGTTTGGTTTCGGAGCCAGGAATTGAACCCGGATCCTCTCGCTTGCGAGGCGAGGTGAGCGAGCCAGCCGCTGCCTTACAGCACATCGCAATACCTGCTTAAGTCAAAACCCCAGGCAAATATTGAAAATGTGTGCCAGCTACTGCAGCGCTGTGGCTGTTTGGGGATTTGAAACGTAAGGTAATCTGCAGCAGCTGTGAGGGAAATGATTCCTCATTATAAGAGGCGGGCGGCAGGGTCCAGCGAGACACCGGTTGTTGGCAGCTCGGGCTCAGAGCTCCGAGAGATATTGAGGCAATGGATTAATTTGTCAATGAGTTGGTGTCCCCAGAGACCGCCAGCCGCCTTGTCCTGAATCCACTCCCCTCCTTACTCAGAGCGGCTCTGACCTTCCTGTGTCGCTACATTAGCGCAGATCATTCAACAAATGAGCACAAACCATCTCCCTGGTTAGAATCCTCTACAGTGGGTAAAGCCAGAGAGACACAGAGAGAGAGAGAGAGAGAGAGACAGGACAGGGGAATTGAGTCACAGACAAGCAGTCCTGGGAATGAATGAAATGACTGGTGTCTCATTGTTGGCTTTAACAACTGTGAGTATTAGAAGTTGTGTAAAAGTGATGGACTGTGCAGGAAATGTTCCAGATACGCTCAGCTCTCTGGGAGGGATTTGAATTTTGCAGTTTAATGGGAGCTATAAGCAGCCTCTTGCCACAGGTAGCTGTGTCCTTGTCAGACACTGACTGAGCGCACACACACACACATATACACACACACCAGTTGCACCAGCCAGCAGCGAGTGCCAATGGATGGATAAACAGAGGCTTTCATTATGGCTGAAGCTGTTGAGGGGATTGGGGGCTTGTGTTCTTGTTATTATAAATACCAGCACGTAATGTTTGGGCCCAATGGCCAGTTTCCAGCCCATATACATAGTTAGATACACAGTCAACTCACTTCACAGTGGATTCCATGAGGCTCTTTGAGACGCTCCAAAGACATGAGATCAAACGCAAGGATAATTATTATTTAACCGTCTGACAGGAGAGTTTCTACTCTGACTTCAGATGTTAACAGGATTAAGCAAGTAAACCCAGAACCGTGCTCTCAGACTCATTTTCCTTTGGTCAGTGGAGGTTGTGGCTAACAGTGTCTTGTGTGATGGTGTTGATTTTTCTGAGGTCACCACTGTATGGCGTTTTACCTACAAAATACACAGTCACTACACTTTACAATATATTCGGTGAAGCGCTTTGAGACATCTCAATGATGTGATCAGGCGCTATATGAAATGCAGGCATGGTTATTATCAAGGCTAACATTTCCCCAATACATTGGTCATTCCCTTTGTGAACCTTACCGAGTGCCAACTCGCTACTCTGTTCGCCTTGAAAACACAGTTACTACACTCAACTAATAAGCACTTTGAGATGCTTTAACATTGTGTAGTTTCTACATCAAATGGAAGGATTATTTATAAATAGGGATATTGTTCAAATCCAGAAGAATTATTATTATTATTATAGTCTGCTCAGACTTGTGTTTATATAGTACCCCTCGTGCAGAACCAAAACACTCTGAACTATTGATCTGAGAGCAAAGGTTTGACCTAATGTTCATGTGAAACTAAAAATCCCATCATTTCTCTCATGTACCAATGATTTCTTAGACTTTCATTTTCCCAAGTTTCTTAATGAATGTTCACTTGAGTTGAAGCTGTTTGAACGTCAGTGACGGATTTCTAGATACTCAATACCACAGCAAACATTCTACGCTACTATTTGGATAGCGAATCTAACCATTCGTTCTAGAGACATTAGTCAAAGCACTAGTCGAGGTCCCAGGCAACTAACTGGTAAACTAGTGGATGCACTAGTTAGCGAGGCAGCACCGATTGTGTTATAAACTCACTCTTCTTGACTCCTGGCTTTGATGTTGGTTTAGGTCCTCCTTGTGGGGAAGCACTGAATTAATATTCAGGTAGAATGTGTGAGCTACACACACTGGACTTGTGTGTGTGTGTGTGTGTGGGGGGGGGGAGGTGGAGAGGGTGAGTGTGTCGTGGGGCATGTGTCTGTTACTATGTGAGTGTGTGTGGGGGTGGGGGGGGGAGAATGGGTGTATATGTGGGAAGGATGGGTGTGGGGTGGGGGCTATAGATGTGTGTGGGGGTGAATGGATAGGTGTGTGTGTGTGTATGTGAGGGGATGTGGATGTGTGGGTGTTGGGGGGGTGGGGAATGGATGTGTCTGTGATGTGATCTTAGCTTCTACCAATGATCACAGCTACCCTTTTGCTCCACACTTACCCTTTTTGACTTCATGCCCAGTGATTGAGTCAGACCCTTCAGTGAGAAACATGGTACACAATGTGAGGTTGGTTTCTGTAGTAACCTCCACTAAACGCCCCTCCACACCGCCCCTTACCCCATCCACACCCCCCTTACCCCATCCACACCCCCCCCCTTACCCCATCCATGCCCCACCCTTTACCCCATCCACACACACCGTTATCGCTAAACATATACATGTGCAAGAGTATTACTATCACAATTCAAGTGATTCATATCACAAGCCATTGCTCTGGTGACTATCCCATGCACTAACTAACTAACCGAAGGTTTGCAACTAGTAATCGGTTGCAATGATTCACTTACGCCAATGCTAAATACACACGGCAGTAATAATGTGTTCTGCGGGACAGTGTTGGTTACTAATTATCCGAAGCACAAGTCTACTTCGGTAACTAGTGCCACAAACTTACCCTTCTTCACTTTCCGATCAAGTCGCGAGACTGGTATGTCTTACACAGTAATGAAACAGGGAGTTGCCATCAGTCACTCAATTAGAAAGTTTGAGAGATATTTAGGCAAGCTGCTGGGGTTATTGCGACACGATTAACAATGCACTTTTGTAAATCATATTATTAACTAGAGTTAGAGGAAATGTATTTTACTGCTTCTTATATCACAACATTCAGCGCTCCGAGGCTCCGCCCGGCCTGAAAGGCGTTATATAAATGCGAGTTGTTGTTGACTTACATTTACATAGAGCTCTTCACGTAGGGTAGCATATTGTAATAATAATGAGAATCCTTGCCTATGATACAGCGCTTCTCATTGTCAGCGCTTTGGGACGTCCTCCTGTCGTGAAAGGCGCTAAACGAGTGTAATTTTGTGGTTGTTGTTTCATTGTCTTCTAGATGACTCGAAGAATGTACCGCAATAGTTACGTTAGCATGTAATCACTTTGTTGAGACGGCTCAAAACACACGATCAATCCGCTTTACTGTAGATTCTGTGAAGCACTTTGAAACATCTCAGTGACATGATCGGACGCTACATCAAATGCAGGGATTATTATTATTATTATTATTATTCCCCCTTCCCTAAAGCACTACATTCCCTTCTTCTGCTTGCAAGCTTTTTCTTAAATACGTTGCTGTTTTTTGCTTCAATAATAATAACAATCCTTGCGTTTGATATAGCGCTCTTCACGTCTTCTAGACGTCTCAAAGCGCGTCACAGAATACACTGTAAAGTGAATTGACTGTATTTGTGGGCAAAACGCGGCAGGCAATCGCTCACAGCGGCGTCCAACAAACAGTTGTGGATTGAAATGCAATTTATTATTGTGGTTTTTTTTATCTTGAGGGATTATTATTAGGCGTATGGTTTCGGTCTGCCAGGCATTGAACCCAGGTCTCTCGCTTGTAAGGCGAGTGCTCTGACCGCTGAGCTACAGGAATCCAGAGCAATGTGTTTCAGTGCCCCAATTCCTGTCCTGCAGTTAACAAGTGATAAGTAATTTTCAATCACATCTAAATGGCGATCGATAAGATTAAAGTGGTTTAATTTCACAGGTGGTTCAAGAATTTTACACCTCTCCTCTCCCCCCCACCCCCCATCTCACCCTCTCCCCTCCTTTCACTCTCACCCCCACCACACACTCTCCCCTCCTCTCCCACACTCTCTCACTCCACTCTCGCCCGCACCCCCACTTTCCTACTCCCACTCTCTCCCCCCTACACTCTCCCTACTCTCCCACACTCTCCCTACTCTCCCTACTCTCCCACACTCTCTCCCCCTAGTCTCATCTCCCCACACTCTCCCCATCTCTCCCACACTCTCCCCCCACTCTCTCTCTCCCCCTTTCTCTTTCTCCCCCCATACTCTCTCCCCACCCAATATTCTCTCTCCCCTACACTCTCTCCCCCCTCTCTCTCCGCCACCTATTCCCCCCCACCTTACCCCTCCCTCTCCTGCCTCCATACACACATGCCGTTACACACTCACCCTTCGCTTCTCGCTCTGGTTCTGATGCTGGTTCTTGCGTGAGGTAAGGTAAGAGGAAGCCATCAGTTTCAACGCAGAGCGGTTGATATATAAAGTCATTTCAAAAAAGACATTAGTATACTTTGTTAGCGATCGTGTGATTGTGAATTTAATCCAAATGCAATCTTCCTTGTCTATTGTAGCAGTGTGTAATGTGTCGATAAATGACCAAATGACCCATAAAATGACATTACGCTAGGAAGAGAATTAATGTTCCATTAACAAGCTGTCGCGGTTTGAAATTACAAGGTGTTAAAGGCCAGAGGAGCCTGGGAGATGCCAAAGGGAGTTTTGAAGTCATCGTGTCTGGAAGTGGAGGGTGGAGGGGGCTGAAGGCGATAGACTCAACAATAAGCTTCTGTTAAAAGCCTTGGAATTGCATTAATACAATTCAGCTGCCATCTTTCTCTCGTGATGAATAAAACTTGACTCACTTTCATAAACTGTCAGACACAAGAGTCTATGTTTGTCTGTGTCTGTGTGAATGTCTGAATCACTTGTGGTATCCCCAAGTTCGTTGCAAGAAGACATTCGGAAAAGTAGAGTATAATCGCCTTACCCCATCCACAGTGTTGGAAGTTACAAATACACCTCACAGACTGACCTATCAAGCTCCCACTCAAAATACACACACAATCTTAACTAAAATACAGTTAGAAACAGGTCTGAATCCAGGAGTGTGGGGGGTGGAGGGGAATTCAATTTCAGGGGGGAAATAATCAGCCCCTAGGAAACATTAAAACCACCCTTTTTAACACCAAAAAAATGTTCTTACAGATTGCATCGGTTTAGATTCTAGCCTCAAATAACAAGCTCTATTTTCCCTTCTCTTATATATATTCTATTTATATTTCTTGACTTTCACACAAACCCAGAGTCTGTTCCACCTTCAGGGGAACTGGAGACCTCCGACTCCCCCTCTCTCTCTCTCTCTCTCGCTGAACAGCTGCACACAAACTCTTAAGAGGAAGCAAAGAGCGTCTTACTCTGAAATCTAAATTATGTATTCACTGTTTAATTAATGCAGAATGAATATGCACAGATTTTCAAGTTACAAGATCTCTAGAGATGGTTGCTAGGCTCAGCACTCTTTGACTCTGCCCTGCGTGATGGGAAGCTATATAAATGCAAGTTGTTGTTGTTGATGGTGGTGGTATTGTTTGGCCAGTGTTGGTTAATCTACAAAGGGTGGGGGGGGGGTTAATATGTGCCAAACAGGTCAGGGCTGGGAGGTTGGCCCCATCCCTGGACTTGCTGTCAGTCTGAGGGTTAGTGTGTAATTACGATGAAGTGGAACGTGTGGCTGATGGGATGGGAAGGGGGAGGGGGGGGGGGGGGGGGGGGGGGCGCTGGTTGTCATGGCTCCTGCTTGTATGTACTCTTTTCGACGTGAAGTCCAGAAACATTCCACTGTGTTAAAGTATTGGAGTGTGAGAGTCTCTGTCTGTCAGCCAGGGATGCCGCCCTTTGTTTGGTGGCAGTTTGTGGTGTGAGTAATGACTGTCTGTCTACATTGACTTTGCGAGCTTTAACTGAATGGGAATCTCTCTCTCTATTCCATGCTGTCCAGGAAACCTGGCCGCATTCCAGACTATGATGAGGGTGTGAACACACGGCTGGGTTTTATTGTAAGAACTCTAGTTAAAGTTGGTCCTCACTCCCCAATCCACCGCCCAGCTCCTCCACTCAACTGTCTCCTGCTGGTCACTCATTACCCACCCCACCACCATTGGAGGTTCAGCCACTATGCCCCCAAACTCTCTCCCTCAATCCCTCCTTCTTGCCCACTTTCTCCCTTTCTTCAAGTTCCGCCTGAATACTCTCCTTTTGGACCATGCTTGTGTTCAGCTCCTGTTAACCCTGCAAGACAAAGCCCTTATGTGTCAGGTAGTCCTGGCTGGGCAAGCAGTGGGAAAGCTTTCCGGACAGTGGCAAGCCATGCGGTTTAACTGATTAGACTCCAGCGATGACCCTCACACACACTCTTGCCAAACTGCACCTAATACTAGCGAGAATTAGTAATGCAGGATGTATCCCTCCAACAATCTATCTCTGGGATTTCCATATGTGGATGAGACGCATCAAATTCTCAGGTGGGTTTGGATTCTCTTAAGCAACAGTGATGTGTTTTCCGCATGTGTCAGACACCTGGCTGCTCGATCAAAAAAAAAAGTCAAAGTAGAAACACAAGCCCTGCCTCTGTTCCTGTATGTTCTGTAACGACAGTGTGATTAGAGAGCTCCGAGATACATTAAAGCCCCCTGGGAGTCTACCCTCTGCGAGGGGTGCTATGTAATAATAATAATAATAATGATCCTTGCATTTGATGTAGCACAATCATCACATCGTTGAGATGTTTACAGCATTTCACAGAATTGACTGTAAATTGATTGTATATTTTGTGGGCGAAATGTGGCAGCCAGTCAACAGTCGTGGATTGAGTGATCAGATCATTATTATTATTTCTATTATCCCATGAAAAGCAATCCACCAATCGACTAGCGACCGGGTTCCTACTTTCGGCTAGGTATACAGAGGTGTGAAGTAAGGAAACCTTTACCCCGACTGAGAATCAAACCCGGGTCCTCTCGCTTGCGAGGCGAGTGCTCTAACCACAAAGCTACAGGACTCCACATAATAATCCTAAATGCAAGTTGTTGTGCTTACGTTACCCGTGGCTTTCTGTGGCTTCCGAGAGGAGGCGACTGGGGGTGGGATTGCTGCTTGGGACTTTTGAACAGCTGCGTGCGTGCAAAACAGAGCAAGTCTTTAAGCTGTGCATCTCCCTGCTCAGACTGGCATCCTTTCCTACTGATATAGTCTGACAATTACATTTGTACAGTAACAGGGATGTCAAATCCATAGTTTGTCCCCTGTGTAGAAACACATTTTTGTCAACCACATTTGGCTCATCACATCTCTGCTACGGCTACAAGTTATTTTATATACTGGGTAACGTATAAATCCCAAATACATATACATTGCACCTTAAGAAAACAAGATTCAGTCAGTTTACCAGGCCTGGACCTGGTGAAGGTCCTGGTGACGTATTGAGATTACTGCTGCCTTCTGCCCCCTCCCTCTTCCCCCACTCCTCCCTCCCACCTCCCCGCTGGCTCTCACTCTCTCTATATCGCTCTCTCTCTCTAGATATACTGTATATATATATCTGTATATCTCCATCTCTCACTCTCTATCTCTCACTCAAGTGGTTCCGATTGCTGACTGCTTTTACTCATTGAAAGAAGTACCCAACTAGTCTCCCTCCTCTGTGAGTGCTATGGAAAAATGTCAGATAGGGTTTTAATTAAACCATGTGTGTTTAAACAAACAAACAAAAAAACAAATGGTGGGCAAACCCAAATGTGTGCTTGTAAAAGAAGATTTTAAAGTAAATGGTGATGAGAGAAAGGGTAGTTGTTGAGGGAGGAGAGGAAGGGGGGAGGGGAGGGGTGGGGTAGAAGGCAGACTACTTTCTGCACTGTACTTACTGCCATAGGCGGAGCTAGCAGCTGCACCTAAAAGGGAATAAGAAATGTACGTTAGACATTCCCAGCCAGTGATGGTCACACCAGTTAAGAGTTCACTTCAAATAGACCCCAACCCTGTACTTCACAACATTCTTGGCCTAGAATAGACTTCCAGGGATTTCAGTTGCCTTCAACGCCTCTCTCAAGACCTTCCTCTTTGACCGCGCCTTTGGTCACCCTCCTACCCCCCCACCCGCCCTGCCCTCCACCCCTCCTGATCCCAACCCCCCAGCTCGGGTTGAAATCCCTGACTGTCCAGCGCCTTGGGATGTCCTCACAAAGAGAAAGCTACTATACCAGTGGTATTTGTTGTTGCTGCTTGTATTCTTGGGAGTTGGAGAAATGGGCCATATTCCCCTGGGGAGAGGCGGTGGTGGGGGATTGACCTCCCAGGACTGGCAACATAAACTCTGCTCCCACGAGTTCTCAGTAAATATAGAAACCGGAGGAGGCTATTCACCCCCTCGAGCCTGTTCGGCCATTGTATAAGATCATGGCTGACCTGTACCTCAAGTCCAATTACCTGCCCTTACCCCATGCAGAATACAAAAGTCAGGAAGTTGAATATTTATAAATTGCTGGTTAGGTCTCAGTTGGAGTACAATGTTCAGTCAATGGGCACCATGCTTTAGGAAAGATATTAAGGCATTGGAAATAGTACAAAGGAGATTTACCAGGATGGTACCAGGAATGAAGGACCTTAGTTATGAGGAGAGGTTAGCGAAACTAGGTTTATTTTCCCTAGAACAGAGAAGATTAAGAGGGGATTTAATAGAGGTTTTCAAGTTCAGGAGGGGATTTGATAGGTTGAACCGGGAAAAACTGTTTTGGGGGAGAGAGAGTTCTAGATTTTATCTGGCTCAAACAGAGTTATAGGGATTCCAGTCTCCCTTCAGCGCCCATCTCAAGAAACTTCCCCTTCCCTACAACCCGCTCCTTCCCTGTTAGAGGGTTCAGGCCCCAGTTCGAGCCAGCGCTGCTCAGTGTGAGTGAGTGAGTGAGTGAGTGTGTGTGGTGACATACAGCTGTTTGGTGTGCCAATCGGGTAGGGGTGATAGCTCCCAGGACGCCACGTCTTGGCCCGGTAATTCTTCTTGCATTTGCCGCAGTCCAGCCCAGTCGTGTTGTGCTCACACTCGCACATCAGGCTGCCTTCCTTGTAGCTGCAGCTGTTTGCATGCATGTTGCATTTACATCTGGAACAGAGAAGGCAGAGAGAGAGAGGGAGGGAGAGAGAGGGGGGGAGCGGGTGAGAGTCGGAGTCTGATTTATTTCGCTGCAGGCACGTGCCTGGCTGGGAGCCTCGGTACCTGCACATCGCTGAGTAATGTGGATATGTTTAGTGCTGTCTCTTGAGGCTTTAGAACAGCAGCAGAGGGAATACACCTGATAAGGCATGATATCAAACGCAAGATTATTAAATATTATTATCATTGCAAAGAACTCTGCAGCCCAGAGCACTCTGGGAGCTATTATTATAACAATCCTAATCCTTGCATTTGATTTATAAAAATAACCCTTACCGTGTCTCCGAGCACTTCTCTGTAAAGCGGAGTGACCGTGTATTCTGTGGGCACAACGCGGCGGCCAATTAAACTGGCGAAGTTGCAATTCCTGTCCGGGCAAAAGGCCGCGAACAGAAAAAACAATCATCCCTTTTTCGGATTCCTTCAGACAGAATGAGGAGGGGCGGGCGGGCGCGCGGTGGGGGAATTGTATTATTTGCCTCCGCAGATGTATCTAATTCCCTTTGAGATGCTACGAAGCCGTAACTTCAACAGCCACTTGTGGTGAACAGGGCCCCTGACTGAACGATGATACAAGAGCTACTCAGTTGGTTCCACTGTAACGTTCTGCCGTTATTGATGACGCTGACTGCAGCAACTCTCGCCTCTGAGTAGAAGACCTGCAGATTCAAACCAGCCCCACATCGGGACCTGAACTCAACACAGTCCAGCCTGACACTCCAGTGCAGGGTGTGCGTGCTGCATTGTTGGAGCCAGGGGGAGACGTTAAAACGAGATCCTGTTTTGTCTGTTCAGCAGGATGTTAAACAGCCTATAGCACTGCTCGAAGAGGAGCGAATTTCTCGCTCAGTGTCCCAACCTAACCCCCCCGCACCCCCACCCCCCTCCAAAACAATGATAAAACGTGACCCCATGACTGTTTGCAGGATGTTGCTGTGCGCAATTGGGCTGCCACATTCGCCTATAAAATACACAGTCACTTCACAGTAAATCATGTGAAGCGCTGGGAGACATCCTGTAACCATGAAACCTACTATATCAAATACAAGGTTTATCATTATTATTATATTTCCCTCAATCCGCCCCCCTCCCCCCCCCCCCCCCACAAACACACATACACACCCTGAATTGTGAAGTTGAATCCAGTTTTGAAAGTTTCTCCCACTGAATGGAAATGTGAGTGAGAGATCGGTGAAACTTGGAATTAGTGATCGGGGGGATGGAGGGGGGATACAGGAGTGGGGCTGTGGGAGAGAGAGTTGGGGGGCTGATGGAGGGGGAGAGAGAAGATGGGATGGTGGGTGGAGACGTTGGAATGGAGGTGCAGAGAGAGAAAGTCGAAGAGAGAAGGCAGAGAAAACTTGCCAGCCCATACTCCGGGCAGCATTCCTGAGTCTCTCGCGCCATTCCTCGCTGCTTCCTGGCACTGGGCAGGACATGGCAGCAGTAAAGGCATTCAGCTAATGATTGTGGTCTTGTGTTGGCTTGGGTGTGATGCCAGGAGATCAGCGTATGGCAGTGCTATTCCTCCCTTGTTGCGTTGAGCTCCACCCCTCCCTCCTCTCTTCCCCTCGAGATTCAAAAGTACTTTGTAGGAACAGATTGACGCTCTTTACAGAGACCGCTTCCCGGGTATTCAAATCGTGCATCTGAGCCTCTCCACATTCCTATTAATATCAGGCAATCATTCTGCAATCTGCTTATGTTGAATAATGCCTCTGATCTCTTGGGATCATTGGACTTATTGAATTGAGATGCCATCTGCTGCCTTCCTTGGATCGATCTTTGGTGAGAGAGAGAGATACGTCAGCGAATAGGACATATACAGCTGGTGGAACCCATTCACTAGTTTATTAGATGTGTGTAAAATCTTCTAATCCTCTGTCCCAGCACCCCTGAAAATCCTTATTTGAAGTCCAGCTCCTCTGTTAAGCAAACCCGGCTCGGTGTCAAGTGCTCTGAGACACCTGTGGGACGCCGTGTAAATGTGGGTGGTTGTTGTTGTTGTACCATTGGTTTTTGCCTGTGTCATGCTTGGAGCCTTTCTTCATTCTCTCCTTCCCGGTGATGAAATGCACTTGCTATTCCTCTTCACACACAGTGTGTGGGGGTGGGGAATTAATAATAATAATAATCCTTGCATTTGCCTTGTCACAGCGTTGAGACAACATGTGTGGGTGTATTTAATAATGATCCCTGTGTTTGATCAACAGTGATGCCTTACCGCTTAATTGAGACAACAACAACAACAACAATTTACATTTATATAGCGCCTTTCACGTCGGGAGGACGTCCCAAGGCGCTAAACAAGAGGCGTGTGACCCGAGCTGGGAGGGGAGTGTTTGGGAAGGGGTGAAACACGAAGGGGAGGTAAAAGAGTTCGGGGTGGAATAAAAGGCACGATCGAAGAGGAAAGTCTTCAAATCGGCCTTGAAAGAGGAAAGGGAAGAGGCGAAACGGAGGGATTGAGGGATGGCATTCCATAAGGTGGGAGCGGAGAAACTGAAGGCCCGGCCTCCGATGGTGGGGCGGTTCGGGCGGGGGGCTTGGAGCAGGCCAAGTCCTGTTGAACGGAGGGTGCGGGTGGGCGTGTAGGGGGAGAGTAGATTGGTTAGGTAGGATGGGGCAAGGCCGTGTAAGGCCTTGTAGGTGAGGACGAGGATCTTAAATTTGATCCTCTGGAGGATGGGGAGCCAGTGGAGACGGGCGAGGGTGGGGGTTATGTGGTCACGAAGGCGGGTGCGGGATAGTACACGGGCTGCAGAGTTTTGGATGGCCTGCAGCCTATGAATGGAGGAACTGGGGAGGCCGACTAGGAGAGAATTTCCGTAATCCAGTCGTGAGGTGATGTACGCTCAAAGCGCTTCACAGAATATTATTGTAAAGTGAATTGATTGTGCATTTTGTGGGCGGAACGCGGCAGCCAACTCCAAACAGTAGGGCCCCTCAAACAGTCGTGGATTGAGTGACCATATAATACATTATTTCCAATTAATAATAGAATAATAATAATTAATCATCTTTGCATTTGAAAATATAGCAGCTTGCTGGTTGGGCGTGCTTCACAGGATGCACTGTGAAGTGGAGTGACTATGTATGTGTGATGAGGTTTGACTGAGTAACACTGGATGCGCCAGTGCCTGCAACTAGCCTCCTATACTTAATCATTCCCATCGGCTGCCGCTGGTGAGGATGCGATGTGCTCCGAAATGGATTCGACCCATTTTCCAGCTGGTAAAGTACAGTACACTCGCTCTAAATGTTGCCCCTATTTATTATTGATGGTGATTTTTTCTCTCTCTCCCTCTCTCTCTCTCTCTCTCTGAGGAGACACCCTTGGATGTTCTTTTATGTTCTTGAATTATTTCTTTTAGCTCAAACCCTCCCCTCCAATGTGAGTAGCGAATCCTGCAATCCAGAGGCTTCATTCGTTACCGAGCCTGGAGGAGACACTGGTTGAAGGTGGGGAAGAGTGTGCCTGATAATAATTACAATAATAAGCTTTGCATTTGATTCTGCCCCTCATCATGTTGTTGAGACGCATCAATGGTTGTTTGTGGGGTACTGCTGTGCGCAAACTGGCTACGGCGTTTCAGCCACAAAATACACAGTCACCACGCCTTACAGGTTATCGTGTGACACGCTTAGAGATGATGTATAAGGCGCTATATGAAATGCAAGGAGTATTATTATATGAAGCTGAACTGGAGAGAAGTGAGCAGGGCGATGCTTTCCACTGCCCTGGTGCTGAAATGCACTCGTTATTCCTCTGCACATTCTTGCTTGTTACAGCTGACCTACAGGTTAGAGCTGCCCAAATCTATTATTTCATTATTTGTTGCTGGGAATTGCATTATGTCAATTCCAGTGTCCACTGGCTATATATATATATGCACACACACACATTCACAGGGTGATCAAAATTTAGGATATCTACCCTATTATTTAAAAAAATCTATCAAGACTTACTAGATATTGTAATGGTACCATGACTTATTGGACAGATTATATGTATATGTATATATATATATATATATGTGTGTGTGTGTGTGTATATATACTGTATATATATATATATATATATATATATATATACATATAGCCTATGGACACCGGGTGCCAAGCTTCACACCTGAATAAAAGGCACTCATTTGTAGCCACTGTACATCCAACACGAGTCAAGCGAAGCTCAGTCGCGAGTTACACATGGTTATTAAGGTGTAACCAAGTTAGTAATAACCGAGTACAGGTAGACCCGTTGCTTCTGTGCGCGTTGTTTCGTTATTACATTGCTGATACATAGGAAACATATATCCATTTAAAGTCGTGACTTTCGCTATTACGTCGTTCGCCAGTGGGTGGAAACGAACTACTTTGGGTAGTGTAGGCGACCGTCCAGTATTCTGAAGCAGTGTCCATCCACAGTCTTAATGTCACCTTTTTAAGTTTGTGTGCAGTGTGATATTGGTAATTTTTTTTTATCCTGATTTATTTGTGCAATCCTCTATAAACATGAATCAAAAACGCCCAGGAAGTAACTGGTAGTAAACAAAATCCAGGAAATCTATTACTCATGAAATGAGATGTTTTAACCTGTTTTGATGCAGTGAGTATTACTTAAATTTATATATTTTTATATTTTACATTTATGAACGTACATGTATTTCAACTTATCATAGTTTCTTTTTTAGAAAATGTTGACGAAAAATGTGCAAAAGAAGCTAACTCCAGTTTATACATCAATACTTATGGGAAAAATGTGTTTGCTTAGCACCATTTGGCTTAAAGTCTCACTTCTCAAGAGCCAAACTACGACGTGAAGCAAGGACTAATTGTATTCCGCACAAGATTAACCTTGCAGTTTATTACTGTTATTTTTTGCCAAACATTATAAGTATAATAATAATCCTGTATAGCGCCTTATCACATTGTTGCAACATCTCAAAGTGCTTCACAGAATACACTTTAATGTCAATTGGCTGTATGTATATATTTTGTGGGCAACATGCAGCAGCCAATTGCGCACAGCTGTGTGGATTGAGGAGGTATGATTCCCCCCACCCGGCCCCCAGAAAGCAATCTGACAATCAACTACCGAATTCCTACTTACTACGAGGTAAACAGAGACGTGTGGAGTAAGGAAACTTGCCTAAGGTTTCTCTCCATTCGGGAATCAAACTCTTTCTTGCGAGGCAAGTGCTCTGACCTCTATGCCACAGGACTCCAAATTCCCCCATTATTCCTGGATTTGTATCCCAAATGTTAGGATCTTACAGTTACTCAGAGCCAGGAGAACGCTGCTGTTCCTATTACAAGGCTGCAGAGAGGCTGGGAGGCCACACCATGTGGAAGTAAGGAGCTAGTTCAAGTTGCAATGAATTTGTCAGTCATCCCAAGAGCACAAAGAAGGGAAAGAAAGCACTTTTGCACCTCTTTGCTAAATATATAACAAGGTTAGCTATTTTTACGTTGTAAATGGCCAAATACCATTAACACTCCAAAAAGCTTTTGTGCATTCAGCACCATCTGTGGTATCATCTCACTGTATTGACCCATAGGTATTAACATTTGGGAGTAAATGGGTGGACAATTACAGTAGCAAATATCATCATCATGGGTTTCAACTATATCTGTTTATTGACAAAGTATGGTTGCATTCAAGAGCATAAACCAGTGGTGGTGTGATAACCCAAGGTTATACGCCGCATGTCATTGGGAAATGCAAGATGTGTTTTTTGAGGAGGGTGGTCTTTGGGGGGGAGGGCAATGTGATGTTTTTTTTTGGAGGGGGTGGGGGGGTATGTGGTCAATGTGATGTGAGGTGTACTCACTGATTCAGTGCCAAACTCTCTTAGCAGGGCGAAGCTTCCTTAAAATGGGATCCTCACTATGATAGAATTCTAGCAATAACAACAACAACAACAACAATTTACATTTATAGAGCGCCTTTCACGTCGGGAGGACGTCCCAAGGCGCTGAACAGGAGGCGTGTGACCCGAGCTGGGAGGGGAGTGTTTGGGAAGGAGTGAAACACGAAGGGGAGGTAAAAGAGTTTGGGGTGGAACAAAAGGCACGATCGAAGAGGAAAGTCTTCAAACCGGCCTTGAAAGAGGAAAGGGAAGAGATGAAACGGAGGGAATGAGGGATGGCATTCCAATACTGGGCTGGATGGAAGCCATTTACTCTAACTCCATTCCCTGCTCACTTCCCCATTGTGTCTGCGCTTGTGCTCGCTCCCCCAGTGGAAACCCTGGTCCATGCCTTTGTCACCTCTTGGCTGGACTACTCCTCGTCGGTCGCCCCTCTGCCACCATTCACAAGATCCAGCACATACAAAACTTTACCGCCCACATTCTCATCCCAACCAAACTTTGCTCCCCGATTACCCTAGTGCTTGCCAGACTTCACTGGCTCCCCGTCTCGGAGCGGATCGGCTTCAAAATCCTCACTCTTGGGTTTAAATCCCTCCACTCCTCTGCACTGCCTACCTCCTCTCTCCTCACAGCAGTATTCACTGCTTCTGCTCTACTGGGTCTGGCCTCCTACTTGTCCCCCGCATCCCCTCCCTGCTGGCTCGGACTACGGAAACTCTCCTCATTGGCCTCCCCAGTTCCTCCATTCACAGGCTGCAGGTCATCCAAAACTCTGCAGCCCGTGTACTATCCCGCACCCGCCTCCGCGACCACATAACCCCCACCCTCGCCCGTCTCCACTGGCTCCCCATCCTCCAGAGGATCGAGTTCAAGATCCTCGTCCTCACCTACAAGGCCTTACACGGCCTTGCCCCACCCTATTTAACCGATCTACTCTCCCCCTACACGCCCACCCGGACCCTCCGTTCACCAGGACTTGGCCTGCTCCAAGCCCCCCGCCCGAACCGCCCCACATCGGAGGCCGGGCCTTCAGTTTCTCCGCTCCCACCCTATGGAATGCCATCCCTCAATCCCTCCGTTTAGTTTCTTCCCTTTCCTCTTTCAAGGCCGGTTTGAAGACTTTCCTCTTCGATCGTGCCTTTTGTTCCACCCCGAACTCTTTTACCTCCCCTTCGTGTTTCACCCCTTCCCAACCACACCCCTCTCAGCTCGGGTCACACGCCTCCTGTGCAGCGCCTTGGGACATCCTCCCGACGTGAAAGGCGCTCTATAAATGTAATTTGTTGTTGTTGTTGCTATTGTGAAGCGCTCTGAGATGCTGTCTGGCATGGAGGGCACTATATAAATACAAGGTGTTGTTGTTGCTCTCTACTCGAACCCCATTCCCTGCTCACTCCCCATCGTGTCTGTGCTGGTGCTCACTCCCCCAATGGAGCTCTCTACTCTAATCCTATTCCCTGCTCATTCCCAAACTCTTTTACAGTTTCAGTCTTCAAATATTTATCCAATTTCCTTTGAAATGTCATGATTAACTTGGCTTCAAAGGCCACTTGCTAGGAATGCGTTCTACATCCTAATAACCATTAGATTAAAGGAAATACAATGTCCTCCTTTGTACTTTTAGAAGTAAACCTGAGCTGACTTTACTGAGTTGTTGCTCACTTTATGCACTAAGTGAAACAAATATTATTTATCTGCTCAAATCCTTTTAAAATTTTGAGTGCTTCCATGGCATTAGATCTCCCTCTAACTCTAAATTCCAGCTAGTTTGGGGGAGTAAACCCATGTTATCTTAAAATGTAAGAATGTGGAAAACAAAATCTTATTTTACATCTTCATTTGGAGAAAAATGATTTTTCGCAGTTCTTTAAAAAAAACTTCCAATTATGATTCCGTTTAAGATTTTTTTTTCATAATCCTGTGTCTGTCGTCTTCAAACTTTTTTTCAGAAACTGAGCAAATTGAGGGACAAATACTTAGGCCAGTGGTAGAGCCACTGTGGCTTGAGTCAGTCATTATCTTTGTAACACAATTCCCTTCGATTATCAGCTTCCTGTCAGGAGTGTGCGCGTGCCTGTTTGTTAAGCTCAGGTTCCCCTCAGTAGCGGGTGGGAGGGGGCTCAGCACCTGACACCAGCCCCTGTCCAGCCATCCCCAGTGTTGCCTATTGATTGCCTCTCACATTACCAGGGACTGGCAGAAATCGACTTGCTTCCATTTATCCGAGTTCAAATTTGTCTCCTTGTAACTAAATTGAGCGGAAAAAGTAGCTCTGAATTTCGGTGTCAGCGGAAAGGCCAGCTTCCTTTATCTTTCACCAGGCCTGGCCACTGATCAGGTTCCTCTAATAAGCTCCATCTGTCTCCTTTTACTCACCGCATCGATAGGGAGAGGACGTTTATTGAAGAGAAAATCTGCTGCTCTCTGCCTGGCCCGGACCTGAGCCAGCTCAGAACACAGCCTCTCATTCAGCAAAGCTGGCCTAGGCCCTTTGGGGATTTGTCCTTTCTGCACTGGAATTTGTGCTGTTATAACACGTTCTATTAAATATTCATCTTGTGCATAAAATCAGCGTAAATGTTTGCGGAGGGCGCGCACTGTCAGAGTTGACGTCCTTTGGAGGAGATGTTAAACCAAAGTCCTATTTGCTTGTTCAGGTGGACGTTAAAGATCCCACGGCACTAATCTCCTGGTGTCTTGCCCAACAAATCCCCCAAATAAAATTGGACACTCACTCCATGACTGTTTGTGGTGACACTGCTGTGCACAACTGGATGCCGTATCTAGCCCACAAAATACACAGTCCACTTTTCAGGATACATCTTTGAGACATGATAAAGACACTGTATCAAATGCAAGGAATATTATTATTATATCGGGAATGGGGTTAGAGCAGAGTGCTCCATTAGGGGAGCGAGCACCAGACACGATGGGGAGTGAGCAGGGATTGGGAATAGAGTAAATGATAAGGCACTGTATCAAATGCAAAGATTATCATTATATCGGGAACATCATAAGCGATAGATAAACCCACCCAGCAGGCAAATCCAGTTATGGCCTCAATGAAATCCTGAACCCAAACTTCAGGAGGGTTGAGTTTTAAATACACAGGAACAGGAAGAGGCCCCTTGAGCCTGTTCCGCCATTCTATTAGATCATGGCTGATTTATACCTCAACTCCAATTATTTGAACAATTGAAATCTTATTTCTAAATTATGATTTTTTAAAATTTTGCAGTTAATTGTAAGTTTTTTATTAAAAAAATTTAAATACATAAAAATATATTTTTTAAAGTAACGTTTCTGAAGTTAGTTGATATGTGTGTGTGTGTGTGTGTGTTTGTGTAACAAGCTTCTGTAACAAACACACCTGTTAATTGTATGAGACGAGATGTATACGAGTTCACAGCTGAAATGTCCTGCATCCCCCTGGGTAATTACTGTCACAATAATAACTTGCATTCAAAGATTGCTTTCGACACACAGAGAAGTCTTAAAAGTGCTGAGCGAGACATGAAGACATTGACCACAAAGAGTGCGACATGAAGACATTGACCAAAGGCACGATTGAAAAGGTACATTCTCAAGGAGGTTTTTGAAGTGTGGAGAGAGGATGGAAGGGAGGCAAAGCACTTTTGGAAGACTGTTAGTTAGTAGTAAGCTAAATTGGCTGTTCGGTTCAGGGCTGTTTGTTGGATGTTGCTGTGCGCAAATTGGCTGCTGCGTTTAAAAACAGTCACTACACTTTTTAAACAGAAAAACAAATACCCAAGATCTCAATAAGACAAATGCAAGTATTGTTAAATTATAACTGCTTAGATCAAAGGATTATTAATATTCTCAATCCTTGAAATATGCCGACAGTGCCACATGGTTATAGTGGATGGAGGGAACGGTGCTGGCTGATCAACTGAGTGTTTAGTGATCCCTGTGTCCTGAGGCGACTTGTTACATGTTGTGATTTTTGGAGATGTTGTGCTTTTTGTGCTTGTGATGTTGTACTGTGTGATTTACACAGTGGCAATATTGCATATTGTAGCCAGTATGCTATGTTTAAAACTCAGAGGCTAAGTGTGTGTGTGTGTGTGTGTGTGTGGAAGGCAGGGAGTGGGCTGACTATGGTCTTCTCTGGTTGTCATTACAATCTCACTAAACAAACAACAGCAAATCGCTCATTCCTGTAACAGCAACTTTAAAGCAATCACACCATGTTACCGTCACACCAGCTTCTTACTACATGTTCAATATTCAAACCACATATTTGACCCCTCCCCACCCCCCCCCCCCCCACCACCACTACCACCCACTGTTTGTGGGAGACTGCGTCACTTGTATTTGCTCAGCGGACAACAACGTTGAGAATGGGCTGGGTGAAATCATTCCCCCCAGGGGCCAGATGTGGCCCGCGGGCCGACAGTTGGATCCACACAATCGCGAGTTTGATGAGTAACAAATGGGGCAAATGAGCCGCCTCCCTTACCTGCCGATCACTTCCACGTTGGAGATGGCGTAGAAGTATTTGTTCAGATACTCGCGCTGCACGAAGGTGCCTCCTGTGGCGGGTTTGATGAGCCGAACGCGGAGGTCGGTCACGGTGAAGAAGTCCCTGAGGCCCTTGTTGTTGTCCATCCTCTTGTACAGAGCCTCCATGTTGCGGAGGTAGGTGCCAGCAAACAGGGCGAAGCGGTCTCTGACCTCGAAGCGCAAGTCCTTCTCGTTCTCAAAACCCACCCACCTGGAGTACTGTTCCGTGCACAAGATCTGCAGGGCACTCACTGGTGAAAGATCTCGGACACTTTTGGCTTCCATTCTGAAGGACTCCATGCAGTCCTCTGCATAATACTGATAAGGCTGCCATGTCCTGCCATGGTCAAGGGACTTCTCTAGCACCATTACGGTGGGCCGACCCGCCTCGAAGGTGATGACTATATCCTCAGTCAGTTGGATGCTCTTCTGCCAGGACAGGGTGATGTTAGCGAGGAGAGGCTCTGGGTATTTACTCCACGTGATGCTCTGCCAGTACGTCACAGGTCCTTTCCCCTGTTTGTCAAACATGAGCGGCGGGGGGTGAGCCAAATCTCTGTTGGAAGAGTCGCACTCGCTAAAGCACATGTAGGGATTGCCCTGGAATGAGATGTGGACCATTGTTTATGGCTTTTGTTCAATGGGTCAACTATAGTTCCTTGGGAACGACAACCGTAACAATCACAATAATATTAATCTTTGGCATTTGATACAGCGCCTTATCACATCACCGAGATGTCTTAAAGTGCTTTGCAAAATATAATAATAATAATAATCCTTGCATTTGATATAGCGCTTTTCACGTCTTCTAGACGTCTCAATACATTGTACAATGAAATGGAGTGACTATTTTCGGCGGGGAAATGCAGCAGCTAATTGCTCACAGTGTCCCACAAAATGTTGTGGATTATTATTAGGCGTGTGGAGTAAGGAAACTTGCCCACGATTTAGCCCTGACCTGCCTGGATTCGAACACAGGTCTCGCGCTTGTAAGGCGAGTGCTCTAACCAGTGAGCTACAGGACTCAGATATGCGACCTTCACATTTTTTTTCCCATAGTATAATTAATTATATTTGACCTCGGTGTTGTGCCCTATAAACCTCAGTCAGTGTCTGTCTGCCGATTTCCTGACACCAGTGAGAGAAAGGTCTTGCTTAATGATTCCTCCATAAACTGGGTTTCAAACGTCACAGAGTTTGTCTTGTAAGACGACAGATAGGAGACGAGAAAGCTAACAGGGGCACAACTATGAAAAATATCTTTGTCTAGTTGATTGGATATGAATTACAGGTTCGAACAAACTTTCTTTGCAAAGCTGCATTGGAAATCATACGTTATATACATGTACATATTCACACAAATTATATCTATGTGTATGGGAGGCTCAATATTCACCAAGTCTAGCATTTCAATCTATTTTATCTTAAACTTTAAGATCGAGCAGAACCATTTGCTAATTTTTCAATCCTGTCATAATTTGGAAGCCAGTGTTTTATTTTTTAAAAATATTAAATAAAGGCATCTGAATTAAGACTGCAATCAAGAATTTTTCACAGTATAATTTTACCCGATCGTAAAATGAAATAGTCTCGCTTTGCTCAGGCAAAATGGGGTAAATGTGTTTCTCAAATTCCCCAAAGTAAAAGCGAATCTCTTGAACCGAAGTAATTACAGTTTAAGAAATAAATTTAAACCCAATCATTGTCAGGGAGAAGGTGATTTTTTATTTTTACCGGCTCCTAAACACTCACAAAAAGAGGCAACGCTTCCTTCAAAGCTTTGTACGTTTGTCCGAAGACAAATATTAGCTTTAATTTGCACAGAAACTGATGCAGAGACTGTTAGCGGAGTAAAAATGGGGAGGAAAAAAAAAATGAACATCAAATAAAACGGTTGATTCTCTTGGGAGCCTTGGAAGCGCTGCGATTCAACACAACTGACTGTTTTCTGATCTGAGAACTTTTGATGTGGGAAATAATTCCATACCGCATTTTAATAGCCATTCTCTCCTCATTAAAAAAATATATACATAGATCGCCCAAATGCCAAGGCATTGATTGGGAAGTGATTTGCCAACCAGAGCAAGCGATAGAATAACAATAATCCTTGCATTTGATATAGCGCCTAATCATCTCACACAGCGCTTCGCAAAATGTAATGTGTAATGACTACATATTTTGCGGTGGAAAACACGGCAGCCAATCACTCTCTGTGAGACAGAGGTGTGTCTCACAAACAGTCCTGGATTGAGTAACCAAATTATTAGTTATTTACAGATTAGAGAAGGGTTCAGATGAATAAGAACAGGGAGAGAGAGAGTGTGTATTATTGGTATTATAAAAGTAGCAGAAAAGTAGATAAACCTTCTAAAGGAGGTGGGCACAGCAGTGAGGAAAGTAATTTTTTTATCTAAGAGAGACACAGAGAAGGCGATATTTAATTTGTACAAATATAATAATCTGGTGGTGCCATTGAGCAGTCTCAAAGTGCTTCACAGGATATTACTGTAAAGCGTAGTGACTGCCTGTTTTTAGTTGGGGTGGGGGGGACTTTGGTCAGGACACAGAGAGAGAGAGAGAGAGAGAGAGAAACTCCCTTTTCTAATAGAGTCATGGGATCTTTAACATCCACCTGAACAGGTAGCCGAGCCCTCGGTTTAATGTCTAATCCGAAGGATGGCGCCTTCGACAATGCAACACCCGCCCCCCCCAGCGCTGCAGCAGCATCTTGGACCACCAGTTAGGCCAGAGTTTGTCTTGAGCATTGTGCCCGTTTGGTTCACTGCACTTTGGGAAAGATGCCAGAGCCACAAAGAGAGGATGCAGAGATTTACTTGACTGGGACCAGGGTTCAATCTTTGAGCAGAACTGGAACAGCCTTTTCTGGAACAGAAAAGGTTATGGGAAAACTGCTGGAGGTCCTCAAAACAGGGTGGGCGAGTGAGCAGAGCATCGAGCGATGACAGAGCATCAAGTTAAAATAGTTAGCAAGGCAGCAAAGGAGGAGATTGAGATTTATTTTTAAATCACCACACAGCTGTTTATTGATGCAAACCCCTCATTGTCCTCCCGACATGAAATGTGCGCTCCGTAAGTGCAATTTGTTGTTTTTTGAACGAGCAATCCTTTCAGTCACATTGAATTGCAGCCAAATGCACACACGAGTGTCCCGCACACGGTGGTGGATTGAGTGACCGAATGATTGGTATTATTAATTATTTTGTTTAACGGCTAAACAAAGAATGGTCATAGCCAGTGTGTCAGATCTTCTTGTGTCTCAATATAATTTGTGTGTGAGTGTGTCAGTTCCACTCTCCCTCTATCTCTCCGTAATATGTATCTCTGAGTGCTCCAGCTTGTTCGCTGTGAGTTTGTAAGGAAAATCTGATCAAATATTAATTTTCTGGAAATGACTTGTTAAATGGAGAAGAGTTGCTAAATCAAGAGCCACTCTCTCCGTCTTCATTGATTTTCCCCCCCCCACCCCCCCCCCCACCCCCCCCCACCCCAACCACCATCCACCCCCTTTAAGCAAAGGTCGTTTGAAAGCAAGGTCACACACACACACACACAGACACACAGCGCGAGGCGGGGAAAGATTCAGAGTTAAAAATAACATGAACCAGCACACATCCTCAGAGAGGCTGTGCACATCCAGGGAGGGAGGGAGCGTAGGGTTGGGTTTACAAGGGCAACATATAACCTGTAGTGGAATTCACAGATCGTGAACAACAACCAAAAAAAATTTTCAACTAAGTTTTTAGTTACAGAGCTGAAGTTTTGGCCTTTCTGCATTGAATGCTTGTTCCGCTTAGAAATAACAACAACTTGCATGTATATAATATCCCTCACTTAGATTAGCATCCCAGAGCATTTGAAATGTGCACAGGAGGGGGACAAGGGGTTAGGGAGGAAAGCAAAGGGATTTAATAAAGCAGAGAAACTGGATGCACACATAAATGTAGCTCTGTCTTGCAGCTCAGTGGTTAGAGCATTTGCTTTGCAAGCAAGAGAACTGGGCTTGATTCCAGGCAGGAATGGGCAAGTTTCCTTATTCCACACACCTGATAATAATTCCTCAAACAAAATATACTGTGTATATATATTGGTCACTCAATCAAGGAATGTCTGTGTGCAATTGGCTGTTGCGTTTCGCCCACAAATACGGTCAATTCACTTTACACTGTACTCGGTGAAGCACTTTGGGACGTTTAGAAGACGTGAAAAGCGTGATATCAAATGCAAGGATTATTATTATTATTGTTAAATGTACCTGAAATGCAGGTATCATACAATTACACACAATTACTGGCCTGATCCTCTAGACCTGGGCAATTGGCTGCCTTGATTTACCTGCATTATATACAATACAGTCAATTCATTTTACAGTATGTTTTGTGAAGTACTTTGAGGCATCTCAATGATGCAATAAGGCACTACATCAAATGCAAGGATGATATCCAGGTTAAACCGCACATTACAAGAATGCCAGCAGCTGTTAACTCCATGGCTAAATCAGTGCCTGACTGACCCTCGGTGTAGCTAAATGTGTCACCTTAGGTTCATCATATCAGCTGGTGCTCACTCTCCACCCAGGAGCTCTCTGCTCTAATCCCATTCCCACACATTGGGCAAGTTTCCTTACTCCAAACGCCTCTGTTTACCAAGGCAGTAAGTCGGAGCCCGAATGTTAGTCGATTGGCGAATCCCTTTTCTGGGCATAATAATTCTTTCATAAAAATAATAATCTAACCACTCAATCCATAACTGTTTGTGGGACTCTGCTGGGTGCAATTGGCTGCTGTGTTTCGCCTACAAAATATACAGTCAATTCGCATTACAGTATAATCTATGAAGCGCTTTGAGACGTCTCGGAGACATGACAAGATGCAATATCAGATGCAAGGATGATTATTATTATTATTATTCTCTGCTCAGTCCCCATCGTGTCTGTTCTGGTGCTTGTTGCCACCTCTCTAACCCCATTCCCCTGCTCTCTCCACCCCGCCCATCATGTCTGTCCTGGTGTTCGCTCCCCCCCACTGGAGCTCTCTACACCAATCCCATTCCCCCGCTCTTCCCTCCTTCCCCACCCCCACCTCAATCCCACTCAAAAACCATTGTAGGTGTTTATCCAATTTGACTGACCTGGGATGTGAGTGAGTGTGTACGTGTTTGTGTGTGTGTCTCTCTGTGCTGGGTCACTGCGGCCCTTCACTGCTGCTCATCAATAACATCAAGAAATACCATGAATTATTAATAACTCTGCGTCTTGCAGTATCTGTCTACACGGGGGAACAAGCCCTGGGCTGGGCCCTGGGCTGAGACCACAACTCCATCCCACGATGGGCTGTTTCTATTGCAGTCACCGTCAAAAAATAATAATCCTTACATTTGATATGGCACTTTATCACATATCCCAGATGTCTCAAAATCATACTATAAATGTGCACAGAGAGAGGGAGAGACAGACAGACAGACAGAACACATAAGCACAGGCACGGTGGGCTGAATGACCTCTTTGTCTGTCAAAAAATCTGTTGAGTCCAAAAGCAAGTCAAGCCGAGAATACAGTACTCACCACCCAAAGTGAGTGCGTGAGAGGGTGAATGTTATGTTTTTCACAGGACAGCGAGTGTTTTACACCCACTGCTCTCTCCCCCATCTCACACACCTCACCTCACACACCCCCTCTCTCCTCCCCCCCACCCCACTCACATATCCGCAATCTCTGTGTATGTTTACAAGATTTTTGTGTGGGGAGAGGGGTTGTCTAATCTATAATTTCTTGTTTGGAGTCTAATTTATTGTGATACAAGATATATATCTCAAATTGAGAAGCAAACGGTCATTATCGTATCTAATCTAGTCTAATCTCCCCCTTCTTCTCAATCTGCAATGCATTTGCAAATAAAATAAATGGGCTTTCTGAATATATATAATATATATACATACATAAGAACATTAATTGGGGGTTTTGTATAAACTCATTGACAACAGGGACTGAGAGATAGACAATGTGTACGAAAACACAAATGTTAACCTACAAGACAACTCTTCACTCTCCAATCTTCCTGCAAAATCTCAATTCTGTCCTTTTTTGTGTCTTAAAAAGTGTCCTTTGCAATTTCCAGACTGCCCTCAATTAATTGCATTTTCTTTTAAAACAAACATTAATATTATATTTAATAGACAAATATATTATTTTTTAAATAACTAAAAAATATATTATTCCCCCTCCCACACACACACACTATCCCCCACCACCCCCACCCCCACCCCCGTCCCCTCCCCAACTAAAATGAAACCAAACAAAATCCTACAAATTCGTTCCTTCTCTTAAATGTTGAGATCTTTTTCCAATAAATAGTCGCTGTTACTTCAGCACCAAACGGGGTGTCTGTGGGAGGGATTGGTGGTGAATGGCTGCCTTACTCTCCTTGGTGCTTACACACTGTTTACCAGGCATCTCCAACTCAAAATGTTAAAACCGCTCATTATTATACATCTCTGAATTCTGTATCATCCTGTTGTTTCTCTTAAAAAAAAATTAATCATGATAATACTAATCATATTATTCCTGGTATTTGATATCCATTAGCGCCTTATCGGAGTTTCACACTGAATATTCTGAAAAGTGAGTTCCGCTGTGTATTTTGTGGGCGAAACGCAGCAGCCAACTGTGCACAGCAGTGTCCCACAAACAGCCAGGGTTTGAGTGACCAAATTATTATTGTTTTAGTTTAAAACCTAACAAAGTATACTGTCTGAGGCCTTCCTGTGGGGTGAGGGGTAGGGGGCCCACACACCTTGACTCAGTCTGAACTAGATGCTGGCTGTAATGATATATTTTTTAAATTAAAAAACACTTTATAAACTGTTGCATTGCACCACAATCCTCGCATTTGATCAATAACGCCTTAACAAGTCCTCAAGACATCGTAAAAGTGCGTCGCCGGCTACACCGTCCAGTGTAGTGACTGTGTGTTTTGTGGGAGAAAGACTGCCCACAGAAAATATCAACTTGAAAGTAAAGGGAGTTAATGTCATTGCAGGCAAAGGTGGAATTCTTCCAAATCTTTCGCTTTGGATAACCCTCCCCCCTCTCTCTCTCTCTCTCTCTCCCTCCCTCTCTCCCTCTCACACTGCCACTGATTCAGTTATATAATAACATCTTAAAGGAAACGAGTAAGAGAGATCCATGTGGTGGGACTTTAATTCACTTCCATGGGGGAATGTGGGCAAAAAGTGACCCGACAAAAATTCCACTCAGCCTCTGGGAGTGGGTGGAAGGTTAGCCAACACGCCCTGAGATACCGTTAGTCTCTCTCTCTCCCCCGCCCCCCGCCCCCCCTCTCTCTCTCTCTCTCTTTGCACTGAAACCTTTAATGGTTTTTTTTACAAAGTAGATTTAAAAATAAATTAAATATGAATTAGATTGAAGTAATTTTGTTAAATGAACCAAACTGTGTGGCTCAGACAGCTGTCCACCCGGCGCCTGGTTTGCGGTCTCGGTTCCCTGTACAAACCGCAAAACTAATGTGACAATCTTTTTATTTATAATCTAGGATTTTGAAGCTTTCACTTCCCGATGACTACCCAGATCCGCATCTAATCCGCATCTAATCCGCCCCCAATCCGCCCCCGAATTGTTTGCGCGTCTATATAAATACATGGATAACATAGATATATATGTGTAAAATATATGTGTAAAATATATGTGTACATGTATTAGATATGTGTGTGTATGTATAATATGTGTGTATATATGTGTGTGTGTATATATGTGTGTATGTGTGTGTATATGTGGGTATGTATGTGTGTGTATATATGTGGGTATGTATGTGTGTATATGTCTGTATGTGTGTGTGTCTATATATGTGTGTACATATAGTATGTGTGTATATATAGTATGTGTGTGTATATGTGTGTGTGTATAATATATTTGCGTATAGTAAGTGTATAATATGTGTATATGTGCATGTATAATACGTGTGTGTATATATGTATGTGTGTGTGGATATATAATATAGATTTTTCCCCCTGGAAATACACGTTAAAGATGATCCATTTCACTTTACAATCCACTTCCCAAGACGCGGTGTGTGGTGTGAAGCGCTCGGAGGCGTCTCGCCGGCGCCCTGAGGCGCTTTACCGAGAGAGATCATTCAGAAGAATTATTCTTATTACCCTGCCAGGAACATCGCCAAAGAGAGCGGTTTAGAGCAAACACATTAGCCTCGCAAAGGAAAGCGGTGGCTCTGCCGGGAACCAGCCACCGAGTGACTCGCCATTACACTCGAGTTTATCTCAGACCACTTCCACTCTCAGCTCAATAGATCATAATGCCAACAACAGCGCCTAACAGACAGGATATATTGCAGGTTTCCTCTTATATGTGTTATATATATATATATATATAGTGTATCTATATATATATATATACATATATAGATATATCTATCTATATATATAAAATAGATATAATATATATATATATTTCGCGCTTCTTCGCCCACGCGATTTAACCCGATTCGCGGACTTCGGTTGACAGTGAATTGGGACATTATTCCGAGTCTGATTCGCGTCTCCCTGAGTTTCGAATCGTCCAATATTGTCCAATTCTAACCGCGGCTTTAACGAAAACTGTGCTCACAAACACCGCGTCTATAACGCGACTGGAATCCTCTCTTACACGGCGGCGCTCTGTGTCTGTGTGTGTCCTCTCTCTGTCGGGTGAGGGTTGTCTCTCTCTGTATTGGTGTTGTGTGTGTGTGTCTGTGTTCCTGCGTGTGTGTGTGTGTGTGCATTCCTGTGTCTGTGTGTATGTGTGTGTTTCTGTGTATATGCGTGTCCCTGTGTGTGTGTGTTCCTCTCTCTCTATGTGTGTTACTGTGTATATATATATATGTGTGTGTGTGTATCCCTGTGTGTGTGTGTTCCTCTGTGTGTGTGTGTGTGTGTCCATGTGTGTGTGTGTCCCCGTGTATATGTGTGTGTGTTCCTCTGTGTGTGTGTTACTGTATGTATATATATATATATGTGTGTCTGTGTGTGTGTTACTGTGTATATATGTGTGTGTTCCTCTCTGTGTGTGTCTGTTACTGTGTATATGTGTATGTTGTTTGTCTCTCTCTCTCTCTCTCCACAGATAAATCCCGCTCCCGCCCCGTCAACAGAAAACATTAAACATTTCCAACAAGAGAACCGAGGACATCCCCTCAGAGTCAAGCGGGGCCAGAACCCGAGTGTGGCTGTCAACTACCCCCAGGGCACCAGCGGCTAGCTAACTAACTAACTAACTAACTAACTAACTAACTAACTAACTAACTATAGACTTGCTCAGCCCCTGGCATTGCTGCCTCCATCACCCCCCACCCCACCTCAAACACCAACACCCACCCCCAACCTGCCAGCCACTGCCATCCCCTGGTGCCTGGCTTTTCCCTTCAAGGGCATCCGTTCCTCCATCCCATCCCTCCATCCCATCCCTCCATCCCTCCATCCCTCCATCCCATCCCTCCATCCCATCCCTCCATCCCATCA